>JAODKM010000108.1:21864070-21889372 GCA_026780845.1 Petrocephalus sullivani
TATAAAGGGCCACGTTTGCAGGCATAGGGAGGTGGGTGGAGTGGGGGGGGCTTGGGTGGCTGGTGGGGGTGTGGTTGGGAAGGGGTGGGAGGGGCCGGCTGGAGGGAGGGACGCAGCTGGACACACCCCAGGGGATCGGGCTGGGGTGTAGGAGCACCAACACCAACAAAAAAGGAAAAAAGTAAACATGATTTCATTGTTATTTTTAGTTTTGTCAAGGAGTCATAGGTACTTACTGTCGTCTCTGTCGCGGACTATGTACAATAAAGTATTGGAGTAGTTACTCTATTCTCTATTGAATTATGTTCAGATACTTTTTGCCGGATCTCTGGCTGAAATTCAACTATGACAGCGTAATGCGCCTGTGTGGGGGGGTATGGCCTGGAGAAGGTGTTTGTGCGCATGACGAGCCGGGGGGGTGGGGGGTGACCCAATGAGGGGGGATTAAACCACAGCGGCTTGCAACTAGAAGAGACCACTTGGAGGAGGTGGGCCTATCGTGAGAACGGGCGCCTTGAGGGGGCCGAGACTCGGGTCTGGGTCTTCTGCCACCGGCTCAGATCTTCAGGCTCTTCATCGTGTCCATCCTCTTCCTCAGCAGCTCCCCGACCTCCTGCAGAGAGCGCTGGTAGCTGCTGTGCACCTTCTCCATGGCCGCCCTGATGTAGGCGTCATCCTGGAATGGAAGCAGGCCGGAGCCGTCACAGGGGAGCTCCCCTCTCTGACCCACAGGTGGCAGTCTAGGCCCAGGACGAGACTGGCAGCTTCCGGACATCATTACAGTAATAACGGCGTTTTGAAAAAGACAGACGGTAACTACGGATTTAAGGCGACAGTAATCCATTCTTAGGTTAGATTGCCCCCCTCTCTGAGCACCCCTCCCTACCTCAGCCGCCGTCCCGCCATCCAGGCTCAGTTCCCCCAGCTTCAGGGCTGCCAGGCTGACCTCCTGCCCCTTGATGTGGTCCAGGACTTCCCCGATGAGCGCCTGCAGGCCTGCTGTGTACTCCTGGAAGCCGCTGAACACCACCAGCTGGGGGCGGCAGTGAGGCAGGCGGGTCAAAGGCACGTCACACGTCGGGTACGAGGCAACGAAAGGCAGTCAGGGATGCCGGGTGAGATGCGGCTTGGTCTGGCAGGAATAACCACCCTGCCTCTAAGTCAGAAAGTGCTGCCGTGCTGACTGATGGCAGCCTGATGGGCACGGCCCCCCCAAGCAGGAGCTCGGGGCCCCACCTTACCGTAGCCGAGCTGGTCTCCTTTTTCTTCTTCTTCCTCTTCTGCAGGCTGGTCTTGAGGGGGCGGAGCACACTGGCACAGTACCCTGACACCCAGTGCACCACGCAAACGGTCTGTGGGGAGAGGGCCATAGGAGCATGGGCTCATGGCGGGATAAACCACAAAGTCACAGCCCTGTGACCATAAGCTGGCAAAAAGAACACATGCAGCTATTCTGGGGAGATGCCTTACCTCGACCAAGAAGACCAGGTTCTCTAATAATGACGCCTGGGTTCTGCAGTGGCCATCTCTCACCTCCAGGAGATCTCCTCTGCATTTATTAAATACATCTACAAGAATGGTGCACAGAGAGACACAAAGCCGTTTGATCTCCTAGAAAAATCGAGATTAAGATCGCCCCCTAGAGGACTATCTGTGAACTGTAGCAGCCTGACAGAACTCTGCTGGGTTTTACTTTACAGGAAAAGAACACCTGCATTCTGCTAGTGAAATGAGTTGGGGAATATCTTAGCCTGATGCACTGCACTCTACACAACCAGCAAGATCAGGCATGTCAGCAGGTTAAAATGAAGATCATCTTAATTATGATCCCAAATGCCATTCCGCGGGCCCGGTCCAGTCCAGTGCTTTTGCTAGTGACGGTTTATTTCTGGCTAGCAACTAACGTACCTTGTAGCTGTACTAGTAGAGACTTGAAGCTGTTGCCTATCTGTGTTTGGATCTCCGCTGTGTCATCTGAGAAGAGTGGCCAAGAAACGGGGGCGTTAGACCCGCTTACGGGGGGGTGAGGATGCCGGAGTCACGCGGCCGTCACAGAGCAGTCACTCACCCATGCCGGCGGCGTCCAGCTCCTGCAGGTAGGAAGCCAGCTGGAAGGCCAAAGCCTGACAAGCACAGCTCCCGCTGGCCAAGGCAGGGGCCAGGCGCGTGGGGGGGGGGCCCAGGAAGGGGTACTGCGAGGTACACAACACCGAGATGGCCATTAATATATACAGTGCCAGTCAAAAGTTTGGACACGCCAAGTCACCTACGACAAGAGTGATAGGGACGCGTCTCCTGACCTAAACACGGCAGAGATGGTTTGGAGAAGTTTGACCAGAGAGTGAAGGAAAAGTGGCCAATGAGAGCTCAGCATATAAGTCCTCAAGGACAGCTGGAAAAGCATCCCAGGAGGCCACCTCATTAAACTAACGCAGAGGACAAAGTAGGGTCAGCCTACCCACAGAGGTGCCCCTCGCAACAAATGGATTTGTTTGGTCAGTGCATAGTTCCATATCTGTTACTTTACAGTTTTAATGTCTTTATAATCATTCTAAAATGTAGAGAATAATACACATAAAATCAGTAAGTGTGTCCAAACTTTTGACTGGTATTGTACATCGATTTATGTGCCTCCAGTCAGCAGCATCATGGTGTTTAGAAGAAAGGAAATGGAGAGACTGTGTGCTGGTACCTGAACTGCCCTTTCGACAAATTGGGCACTGCTTTGTAGTGTCGTGTTCAGCTGGTCCAGCAGGGGGCGCAGGGTGTCCGGCTTGGCCGCCACACCATTCTCCGCTGCCTTGTCTGTGTTGCGGGGTGCGGGCGCGTGGCCGAGTGAGGCCAGCGAGCCTGCAAGCCGCAGGGTGAGGAAGCGGATTCGGAGCCACAGCACCTCCTCCTGCAGCGAGAGGGAGCGCTGATCTTCTGACAGCTGCCTGGAGGATGGGGGGGGGGTGGGGGTTAGGCAGAGACGTCACATGGGAGCTGGGACAAGTACAGACATACATTAAAAGCTAAACAAAATCTCAGGGACTCTCACACACTCTAAGAGATGCAAACAGCGAGACGCAGATTCAAATAAACCCGGGCACGCAGGAGCCATGCACAATCACAAGAGCCACAGAGCATCCCGGGCTGCGGTGCCCGATCTCGGCCAGCAGGGGGAGCCTACCAGTTGGCAGGGTCCCAGCTGGTGAGCACGGTGAGATCACGGTTGTCCCGCATGTCCGTCCAGGGGATGTCATCCTCCTCGGGACACAGGCCCATGGACTTCACATTGTCCTCAAGGCTGGATGATCTGGGCAAGGAGTCATGGGACACAAATCAGGCATCTCTCAAGCTGTCAATCTGATTGGCTGCTGCATCTTGCAGTGGCTGAAAGTATAACGGAAAGCAGCCACCCCTACAGAGACACGGCCAGCATAGGCAAGTACTCACAGGTCAGCCTCCAGGAAGAGGTCCAGCAACATCCTCTCCGTGCGCACCTGGGCAAAGTGCAGCGAGCGATTCAGACGCGTCCGGAAGGCGATGAACTCGGGGATTTTCTCAAATGCACCATACTTATAAGCTTGAATGATATATTCTGAGGTCTGGAGGGGAAAAAAAGAGGAGAAGAGTGTGTGAAAGTACCAAATGGGAAGAGCAACGGACGCGATGGCTTGCAGCGGGACTCGGCTAAGCGTCCGCGGGACTCACATCTTTCTGGTTTGAGTGGAAAAACCTGAGAGAGAAATTACACGACTGAGAAGCAGCAGCGAACTGGCCCAAGGACTCGGCATAGCGGGTCAACAGGAACCTGCAAAGACGACAGGACAAGTTAGCAGCTGGGGAGCGTCACTGATGGCCGTCTCTGAGGATCGGGTCTGAGCCACGTCTCAAGGCTTGGAATTACAGTTCAGGTCTCAAGCCTCTACTTCCAGCTTAATAGGTATTCCAAGGGCACGCTCTTATTTTGAATTCTATCCAGAGCAATAACTAATAAAGGCTGACCTCAATTTCAACAGCATTACAGAACAACACCCAAATATATACAAAACACTATATAAAAAATAAAACACTATACGTTTAAAGAAAAAGTTTAACTTAAATATATATTTTTTTAATTAAACCGCTGTTGCATCAGTGTAAACACGGCCTCACTGAGTAGCAAAAGTGTAGCGACATGCTGTGTAAAAGATAAAGGTGCTGACCGAGTGCTGCGAGGACTCTGGTGACTTCCTTAGCAATTTCATCAATAACATCATGCAAAAACGCTGGTTTCTTTAGCTGCCTCCTGCATACGGGCCTGTGTATGACTCCTCTTGTTTGACTCAGTATGGAAACATTAAACAAAAACAAGTGTGCAAATACACTGCTTTTCAGAAAATTTGCAGTGCTACTTGCAAAGTTCTATGTTGTCTTTTGAGGGAAATTCCCATAAATTGGCAAAATAGCGAGTTCACGAATAAATAAATAAAATAAAATAAACTATCAGTTCAACATTAGCAGCAAAGAGAATCAGTGCCAGCCTGTTTGACTGCTTTCGGTACAGGTTTGTGTGTAACACTACGCGTGCAGCGTCACATCTGCGCTTCACCGGCTCTCTCCCAGTCACCGTTTTACCCCGAGCTAGAGCGCTTTGTCTGTATTATTAAAGGCCGGTTAACATCCTCGGAAATGCTGCCCTGAGTTATTCCAACCGCTGGCGTAGTCAAATACATTGACAGAAAAATGTATAGCTTCATTTCCAAAGTGCTCATCGTTTTTTTATGTAGACTATATTCATCTGTGCTCTACAGAGATGCGTCCACTGTGCTCATCATTGCCGCAGCCGGCCTAGCAAACACACACACACACGAATGCGTGGAAAGCTGCAGTACATCTGAAAAATTGCAACATCTTGCAAATACTGCGGAGAGTGCATCATTTCGCATTCATTTCTGGAATCCCAGAATCGCTAAATCATGGAGGGACTTGTTAAAAGATCAGGGAGGATTGTTAAAAAAAATTCTTTGCTCCTGCAGAAATGTTCAGCTTCGCAATGAGTTATGACAGACTCTAAATGTTCATGAGTCTTTATCCATCAATTTGAGTCAAGTCAGAAGTCATTAAGGAACAAGTTGCAAGTTACATTGGAATTCTGTTTATGTGCGACGGAAGTGCAACTCAAGTAAGAGTAGCCAACTGGATAGCCGGCTAACGCCAACGGCCCGCTAAGTGCAAAGGCCCGCTAACTGCAACGGCCCGCTAACTGCAACGGCCCGCTAACTGCAAAGGCCCGCTAACTGCAAAGGCCCGCTAATGCCAACAGCCCGCTAGCGCCGCATCTCCTCACTGCTAACTGACCACCACAGCTCACCCAATGGTGTCGTGCTGCACATGCTTGGCGTCCAGGCTCGAGTACAGGTCCACGACGGGTTCAAAAGCCCCCATGCGACAGAACAGATGGATTAGCAGCAGTTTAAACTGGGCGTTGGAGGGGCTGTGGGTCAGGCCCTCTTCCAGAAGGCCCAGACACTGCCAGAGCATGCCCTCATCTCCTGCAGAGAGTGGGGGACACCAGACTTTCCCATTCAGAAATATTCTGATGGATACATTTTCGAGGTATGTGTAAAAACATTCTACAACCTTACAGAATCAGCACAGTGTTTCATGCGGCCCGAGTCAGCAAAGCAAAGGCGTTACCGGTTTCAGCACACAGGTCGATGTAGATGTGGGAGGCCATGAGGCAGTACATATCAGAGAACTGCAGCTCCGTCTTCAGGCAGGACTTGCCTGGCGCCGGGGAAACGACACATCACAAATTAGCTTCACTGATGCTAGATGCCACACCGAGGGTCCACGCACACAAGGCACTCTGCTTACCAAACTGCAGGCCGTGACGGTAATGCACTTTCAGCTGTCGGATCAGGTCCAATTTGCCCAGGGGGTCCAGGGCGTGCTGGAGACCCAGGGAGCGGCTGAGCTGGGCCACAGACAGGTGCCTCTGCAGTGCCCGAGTATCTCCTGGGAGGGCCACCCCGTCCTCCTGGGGTTCTGCTAGTGGCACGGTCTCCGTCAACCTATTGATGAACTAGGAGAGGGGGTCAGAAAGTGACAACGGGTAAGAGAAGCTGCAATGAGAGCTGGGGGTAATCAGACAGCTATGATAACTGGAGACCATGCCCACCTGTACGTGCTGGCCCACGGTCAGGAGGTCCAGGTAGATCTTCAGGTCCGTGATGCAGCAGGGTTTGTCGCCAAACTTCAGGAAGTACTGGAACATCAGATCCATGGGCTCACCTGTGGGCAACGTGAATGAGCCAATCCGTGAGCTGGATACATGCAGGATACGCTCAGGCATCCAATACAGTAGGGGGCAAACGAAACCACCAACCTAACTGCTGCTCCTCGGGGCAGCCTCGCACCCTCAGCCGGCGAATCAGCTCTAGGCGCGCCAGGTAGGGTCCACGCAGTGGTCTCATGTCCTTTGCCTCCTCCACTGCCAGCCGCTCCTCCACAAAAGCGATGGCCTGCCCCACCGAGCTCTGTGCCTCTCCCTCCACACAGCTGAGGGCAGGACAGAGAGGCAGGGGTCAAAGGTCAGGCACCAGAATGACAGCAGAAGGGACAGAATGAGGAACAGGAGAATGAAACTGGAAGTAAAGGACAGAGAAAGCGAACAGGAACAGGCACCCCACTGCTCCAGCTGCTCCCCGCTTCAAATTGGTCTATCGCTACGGCAACGTACTAGGGTGACATTTAAGGTCCTTCAACTGAGTCCTCAGGAGGAGTGCCCAGACTAAATTAACCAGGTCATCCACAGCACACACCCCCGCTGCGTACGGAGCACGACGGCAGCGCGGCGGCGGGAAGGCGGGAAGGCAATCGCCACAACTCACTGCTCTCCCTCAGCCGGTGGCTCCCAGGCCTGGTCCAAGAGCTGGAAGAGGGAGTCGAAGTAGGAGATGTAGAACTGCCAGTCATCTGGGCTGGATGGGGGGGGGGAGCAGAGGGTCAGTCACCAGGAACCAGGTGCCACAGAGCCGTGTTTCCCAACCCCAGTCCTCACTTCTTAAGCAGCAGTTTGCAGGACAGGGCGTTACACTCGGGCCACTGCTTCAGCTGCTTATACAGGGCCATGCACTTATTCTCCCGGCTCTGCAGCTCGCTGGTCAGCTTATCTGTTTGGGGGGGTCATGGTGGGGGGGGGTCATGAGGACAGGCACCAGTGAATAAGACATTTTTAAGTCAGGTTCAAGTCCCAAATCCCACTGATTTCACACATTACCGTCAGCCTATTATACACACTTCACACTCATCTAAAAATGGCAGAACGGCATTAAGAGGAGCCTGCAGCCGACAAACGGGGGGATGCTCACCTCCCAGCTGCCCCCGCACCACCTCGAGGGCCTCCACATACTTCCCTAGTCGCTCCAAGATCATGAAGTACAGCTGGACCTGCGGGGTAGTGCAGCAGAGAGGCAGAGTGTCACCACGTGTGTGTGTGTGTGTGTGTTTGTGTGCGTGCGTGTGCATGTGCGTGGGTGTGTGTGTGTCTATCTGTTCCCTTCACCTCTGCTTCTGCCTCAATCTTCTCCTCCTTCACCATCTTCTCCACCATGCGCTCTGCCAGGGGTAAGAACATGGTCTGGGACAGCTTCTTGTCCTGTGCTGATATGGCCTGCAGTACATGCACACACACATACATACGCAGAACGCTCCATCACCATGACGACGTACTCTGCCACCCGGCAGCTTATGGCCAATGGCTGGCGTGAGCTGATGGTTTCACGAGCGCCGAATCTACATCGCTTCGAGATTACTCATTTTCCTTTATCTGTTTATCTGTTTATTTGCCTACCTGCATGACCAAACTCATCACAGACCAGAAGTAATAAGGGTTCTTGGGAACGATCTTGTAAAGTGCCATTCCAGCCTGTCGAGACACAGACACGCAGATAATTCATTCCGTCTCCGCAAAACAGAGCAGCTGTGAGAGGAAGTCGTACGAGAAAAGGGGGGCGGCCCAGAGGCCCCGACGGGGACCCACTTGCTGCATCTTCTTGTACTCTCCAACCCGAGCATAGGCCATAAAGAGGTGAGAGTGGTACTCCTCGCTGCTGGGCACCTTCCGGACCGCTGCCTCGTACAGCTTCGTCACCAGCTCCGCTGTGTGTGTGTGTGTGTGTGTGTGTGTGTGTGTGGGGGGGGGGGGGGGGGGTGGTCAGTATAGCATCATCTCTAGTCTCAGCCAAACGTGCCACTACCCTAACCGCATTAAAGAGAACCACTCTGGTGGGATCAGCGGGCCGGCTGAGACTCACGTCTGTGCATCTCTCGATAGAGTATGGTGAGGGCCTGCAGAGAGTTGTCATCCGTGGGTTCCAGCGTGGCCACCTCCTGGGCGAGCGTGAAGGCCTCATCCTGCTTGCCGGTACGCTGCAGTCCGATGGCCTTCAGCACCTGCGAGGTCCCGCACGGAGCAGGAAGTAGTGTAACGGTCCCGTTTGTGAGCAGAACGAGGCTGAAAGTCAGGGCACACGGGCCGACTGCGAGCCACCAACCTTGGCGCAGTGAAGGTCTTTGTGTTTCTTCAGCAGTTTGTCTGCCTGCTGGATTGCCATCTTATTGTTGCCATTGTCCAGGTAATCTGCAGGAGGGGGTGGGGGGAGCGAGCCTTACATTAGCGACCACCTGGGACAGCCCTTCTCGTCGGATGGTGCCTTTTAATGATGATCATGTCAACTACCCCAAGGTCACCTTAACAACTGAAACAAAGCAGACCCTCTGCAGGGGACTGACATTTCCCATCTCTACAACAGGAAGTGACATTACTCATGACACAGTGGGCAGGTGGTCTGTCGACGGGCAGCATTAATATGATCTAAGCACTGTGCGGGTTACAAGTGCACTTGCGTGGGTTACAAGTGCACCTTAAACCTTCTCAATGACCTTAAGCCACTCACATTTAAGAGTTACTTTACTCTCATCCAGCGCTAATTTCACAGCGCAGAACCACGGCTCTCGGCTAGCAAAGCCCTAGCACGACTCTAATCCCCTCTCCCAGGCAAGAGCTCACACTGAGACTTCATCTTCAGCCTCTGTGGAGGAATCAAAATGTGAAAACACTCGGGGTGGGGGTGAGGGGGTGCAGGGAGCGGTGGTCTTGGCAAAATGCTGTGCACTTCGACACAAGGACATGCCCGTCAGCATGGGTGAAGTGTTTGACCTTATCACCCATTTCTGCACCTTTGAAGACCATGTCTGCTGTCAAGATTTCACAGCAACTAAGACCGGAAGAAAGGGGGGGAGGTCGCCCCTGGCGACAGCTGGCTTCCAAATTTAGCCATGCCAGACAACCTCAGCCCGCTGGCAGCCTGAGCCTAGAAAACTGCGGGGGGAACAGAATCATTACACTGATAACAGTAAACAGACAAGACTGCATTACTGTGCAGCACCCACCCGAAACAGGCTGCGACACTACGCAATAAGATTAACCCCCATTGACAAAATCTGCAGGGTATGAGCTGCATAAGGACTCCATAAGGGAGTTCTCCATGCAGCTAATACTACCAGTCCGACTGCCACTTTAAATGACGCTACAAGTCGCACCTCAATAACTCACACCAGACTCTGGGTCAGGGGTAGCTGGCAAGCCCCCTATTAAAAATAAATAAGATAAATAAGGCTCCGGTAGGGAAATAGAGCGGGCCGGACGTGTCGGCTTTGCGCCATGAATGCATGCTTAAGGTGACAGGCTGCCGATGCGCTCGGGAGGGGGACACGTGTGGGGGGCAGCAGCGGGAAGCCCGGGCTCCTTATCACCGGGACGTAAGTCACGTCTCATCGCATCAGACAGCCGCGGAGCAGGGAGGAAGGCAAGCGGCGCTGGGTGCCCCTTCCGATGGGAACCACGGAGGACAGAGAGGCAGCGAGGGGCTCCAGGCCGGGCCCGGGCCCGCCAGCCTCGGCGGCGCAGGGTCGCCGCTTAGCCGCTCGGAGCGGCAGCCCCCCGCGTCCCCGGCCGAGCCCGAGCTCCGCGCCGAGCCGCTACGGCGCCATGAGAGCCTCAGACCCGCAGGGGGTCGGCAGGTGCGTGAGCCCCCGGTCCGCAGCAGCACGGCGCCACCCCGTCATTATACGGGTCCTCCTCCTCAAAAGAGGGCGGCGAATCCAGCAGCCCGCCGGCCGGAGCACCGGACCGCCCGCACAGCCCGCGCACTCCCGGCGAAGGCGCGCTGTCACCCGGCAACGCCAGCCGGCGAGTCCGAGGCTGCTGCCAGAGGCCCGCCCCCCTGCGCCCTTCCCCGCATTATCTTCTCCTGCTTCCAGCGCCCGCTATTATAAAAGCTTCCCTGCCGCTGAAGCGCGCAAACCCCCCCGCAGTCCCTCCAGCTCGCTGCCGGCGGCGGACCGTTACCGTAAATGGGCCTGAGCCTCCTGTCGTTCGGGTCCTGCACATGGCCCCTCGCCGCCATGTTGGGGGAAACTGGGATCCGCTCTCTGCGCATGCGCGCTCCCGTCCGGCCTCGTTAAAGAGCCGAGGAGCTGCCGAAAGGACCCGAAGCGGCGCGTCGCTTAAACCCGAGTCCGCCTTTCCCTGAATGCTGTGTCTAGGGGGAAGCCTGTAAACAAGCCGACACAGGCTGCAGCGCCGTATACATCGTTATTTCCGTAAATATAATGTATGATGCAATACACCGTGTCCATAATTAACCCTGCTTTTACACTAGGGCTTTGCTTTATCTAAACTACTACACTGCCAGACCACAAAATAAATAGACATATGCGATTTATAATAACAACAACAACAATAATAATAATAATAACCAATTCATTAATATAATTGTCTTAAGATGATTACCCTCATGGTATGATCATTATGATTTTGAGTTCAGTAGACCGAGAAGCTTTCTGTGGTATCTACAACAGTGAAGAGCTGCCGTGAAATTCATGAGAAACGATACAAATATCGTTTCTCATGTAATTACCGAGGTTGCCAATTTATGGAGACTTCTCAGTTCTACATGAGATATAATGGAAATGTGACTTTTTGATTGCATATAATAAGAATACCGACAGCCATAACATTAAAACCACCTGCCTAATATTGTGTAGGTCCCCCTCGTGCCACCAAAACTGCTCTCATCTGAGGCTTGGACTCCACAAGACCTCTGATGGTGTCCAGTGGTATCTGGCACCAAGCAATTTACAGCACTTAGTCCTGTAAGTTGTGAGGTGAGGCCTCCATGGATCGAACTTGTTTGTTAAGCATATCCCACAGATGCATGATCGGACGGACATCCAAGGAACTTGGAGGCTAAGTCAACACCTTGAACTCTTTCATGTTCCTCAAACTATTGCTGAGAAATGTTTGCAGCGTGGCAGCGTGCATTATCCTGCTGACAGAGGCCTCTGCTATCAGGGAATACCACTGCCATGAAGGGGTGCACTTCTGCAACAGTGCTTAGGTTAGGTAGGTGGTATATACACAATGTGGACAAAAGTACTGGGACACACCCCTTAATTATTGAATTCAGATGTTTCATTCAGACTCATTGCCACAGGTGTATGAAGTCAAACACCTAGCCATGCAGTCAGGCTTACAAACATTTGTACATGAATGTGTTGTTATGAAGAGCTCAGTGAATTCAAGAACAGTACTGTCATAGGATGGCACCTTTGTACTAGGTCAGTTTGTGAGACTTCTTCCCTGCTAGATATTCCATGGTAAGTGGCATTACTGCAAAATGAAAGCATTTAGGAACAACAGAAACCCAGCCATGAAGTGACACACCATGTATTTCATGGAGTGGCACATGGGGCAGGCAGGTGGCGAAATGGTTAAGGACACAATCGTGTAACCGAAAAGTTGCCGGTTTGAGTCCCCGACCTGCAAGTACCTCTGAGGTATGCTAAACAACGTACTGTCCTCAAGCACTGCTCCCCGGGCGCTCAAGTAGCTGCCCCCGCTGTGTCACCATGTCACATGGGTTACATGCAGAGGACACGTTTCGTTGTTGTGCACTGTGTGCATGACGATTAATCACCGTCACTACCTTCATTTAATTGTTGGGGACCACCAAACTGTATTACTGCAATACTGTAAGCCTAGAACCAACCATGGTCACTGAGCGCTGAGGCACATAGTGCATAAAAGTTGCCAATGCTCTGTTGACTGAATTGCTGCAGAGTTACAAACTTCCTCAAAGCACAATGTCAAGTGTTGGATGGAGTGGTGTAAAGCTCACTACCCCTGGACTATGGATAAGTGGAAATGTGCTCTGTGGAGTGATGAATCACACTTCTCTTTCTGATGGACGAGTCTGGGTTTGGCAGATGCCAGGAGAACGTTACCTGCCTGACTGCATTGTGCCAGCTGTAAAGTTTGGTAGAGGAGGGATAATGGTATGGGGTTGCTTTGTTCCAGTGAAGGGAACACTTAATGCTTCAGCATACCAAGACATTTTGGACAATTCTATGCTTCCTACTTTGTGGTAACAGTTTGGGGAAGGCCCTTTTCTGTTCCAGTGTGACTGTGTCCCAGTGCACAAGGCAAGGTCCATAAAGACATGGTTGGGTCAGTTTGGTGTGGAAGAACTTGACTGGCCTGCACAGAGCCCTGACCTCAACCCCATTTAACGCCTTTGGGATGAACTAGAAAGGAGACTGCAAGCCAGGCCTTCTCGTCCAACATCAGTGCCTGACCTCACAAATGCTCTTCTGGGTGAATGAGCAAAAAATTCCAGACACAGTCCAAAATCTAGTGGAAAGCCTTCCCAGAAGACTGGCAGCTGTTTTGCTGCAATGGGGGGACCAGGTCCATATTGATGCCTATGGATTTAGAATGGGATGTCATACAAGTTCCTGTGGATGTAATGGCCAGGTGTCCAAATACTTTTGTCCATATATTGTATCAAAGTAACATCCACATGAATGCCAGGACCCAAGGTTTCCCCACAGAACATTTCCCAAAGTATCACACTGCCTCTGCTGACTTGCCTTTGCCCCTTGGTGCATCCTGGTGCCACCTCTTTCCCAGGTAGTCGATGCACATGCACCTGGCTGCCCAGATGATATAACAGAGAGCATAACTCATCAGACCCAGCCACCTTCTTTCTTTGCCTCGTGGTCCAGTTCTGATGTTCACGTGCCTATTGTAGGTGCTTTTAGTGGTGAGCAGGGATCAGCATGGACACTCTGACCAGTCTTTGGCTACACAGGTGTTCTGACACCTTTCTATCTGAGCCAGCATTACCTTTTCAGCAATTTGTGGTACAGTAGCTCTCCTGTGGGATTAGACCAGACAGACTAGCCTTCTCTCCCGACACACCTCAGTGAGCCTTGGGTGCCCATGACCCCATTGCTGGTACCCTAGTTGCCCTTCCTTGGGCCACTTTTGGCAGGTGTTGCCTACTGCATACCGGGAACACAGCACAAGACCTGCTGTTTAGAAGATGCTCTGATCCAGCTGTCTAGCCGTCACAGCTTGGCCCTTATCAAAGTCGCTCAGATCCCTACGCTTGCCCATTTTTCCTGCTTCCAACACATCAACTTCAAGAACTTACTTTTTCCATTGCCTAATATATAGCAGCACTCTTCACAGGCACAATCATAAACAAATAATAAATATTAATTACTACACCTCTCAGTGGTTTTCATGTTATGGCTCATCAGTCTATAGGTAAGTGGTTTTTCGAGCTGCTTAAGTTGGTAACCAGTCAGTGTTTAAAATTATACCTTTAAGGAAGAGACGATCTCTGTAGACCAGCTTCTGTTTTTTCCATTTAAAAAAGAGAAATAACAATAAGTAGGCCTGTGTGGCATCACTTCTGAAAATAGTTATTTTCAGTTTTACATGTATTCCGTTTTTGTTTGGATGCTTTCATCATAACTGTTACGCCATCTAGTGGTTATACTCTGTGTGACTCATGCCAACTACATTGGTTAGAAGTCTCTGGAATTTCTCATGTTACAGTGACAGACTACTGGAGGTGCCATTACTACTGCCACTGGTTAAAAATACAATTTAAATATTAACTTCAATTGAATTAAATTACATTGTAAATATATGTTTGAAAATGTGGCTTGTGTCAGTTGCTTTGATTTGTAATAAAAATGTATTGTAAATGTATTTACATTTTTTAGAAATGTATTTATTCAGGTGAATGGCTGGTTGGGATCTCCCACCTCCCACCTCTTGGTGACTGATGTGGAAATTCGTGATGATGCTGTCATCAGACTCATCTGCGGTTCTGATCCAGAGCTGCGTTTGCAGAGAGTTTTACAGACCAGGGCAGTTGGGCTGTTGAAAATAAAAATGTATTGGATAGTAGGAGGAAATCCACTGCCTTCCATTCCCCCCCGCCCAGAACACACACACACACACACACGCACACACACACACACGCACACACACCTTAATGCAAGATATCGTTAACGTGGGTTGTTTACAACGGAGCTGAGAAGGAAATAATCAGCTTTAGATGCGGTTTCTGATTTAGCTCCCATCCACTGTTTATTACGATGATAATAAAACTATTATCAGGTTGGAGGATGGTTAATATCTCATAAAATCCAGGGGACTGAACGGAATGATGTGAGGACATAGGAGGTGAAAAATACATTCTTCCAATGGTGGCCATGGTAACCAACCTTTTCAATTATCCCAGGAAGAGTCATAAGTGGTAGATCCTTTCTGAAGATGGCCTTCCAGACCATACCTTTTATGTAAAGGATGACAGGGAAATGAATGACCGGGGGACATGCGTGTCAAGCTATTTTAATGGGCAGGGATTGAAGTGGTAATTGGGGACCTTGCCACGAGAAAGAGAGGAATGAAAAGGATGCCCGGGTCTGCTGTCCAGCGTGTGCTTCCTCAGAGCCCGGGGGACGCCGTCTTAGATTCCTCGGTTTGTGCCTGAGCCGTGAGTGTTAGTTATGGCAAACGACTGAAATTAAAGATGTAATGAATCGTACTCCCAGGTGCCACACACCAGCCCTACTTAATAAAAGAAAATAGGTAATCCGTGCTTTATACTCTGTGTTCTGCCAGATGGTGTGGACGCCACCTCCGAACAAGCTGATATGCTGGCGACTGACAGAGCCCACTTAAGCGCCAGTTGAAATACTACCTCAGTTTGCCAGAGCAGCAGGATGGCCCTTGTCTTGGGCGCGGAGAGCCGTCAGTGGCGTGATCAGGGCCCAGCGCAGTCCTCACCGGGACCGGGCGGGTGGGCTCGCAAGCCACAGCTCTGCTTATATCATGTCCGGCTCTCCTTTTCTCATTTCCATTGATTACCGCGCTCTAATGACAGAGCAAACAAGTCACCCGTACAGCAGAGATCATTCGCGCTTTCTTTAACCCCGGGAGTCCGTTCCTGTTACGTCGCGTGACAGGAATACACAGGGAATGGGAGAAAATGTGCATCTTACTTGACTGAACGTAATGGAAATGTGTAAGGCAATTCTGACCTGAGAGTACAAAGCCAATTAACGATTTGCTTTGTACAATGAAACCAAGAAATGGGTCGGTAGAATGGGGGTTTCTATGGGCACCCTCAACTTGATCTGAGACGGCGAGTGATTCTTCGCTTTGGTGGTGTGGGACAGACTTGCAAAAGACTCATTATTCACCAGCACCACAGATGTTTGCCTTCGGTACCCTGGGGTAGCAGATGGCCACCGAAGGCATGAACATTATCCTGCTCCAAGATAAGAACACAGTGCTGCAGACACACATCTCTTTTTTTTTTTGATAGCCCAGCAGGGCCAGGTTTATAGCTCTTTGACCCACTAAAGTACTCTGGAAGTTTATCCTTGCCAGAGGTTGTTGTGGCAGGAGCTTCGGCGGGGGCTGTTTGAAAAGGCACTGAATGCATTACCGAAAACTAGGGCGAAAAACCCACGGAGAAATTCAGTCCGTGTGATATTTGTGGGTTACTCCGCTTGCATCGCCCGAAGTGAATGAATATTCAACCGAAAGCAATCTTAGTCTAGACTATGAATCTGTAACAACTTTAATTTCCATTATAGGCTGAATTTTATCACGGCTGCGGAGATGAAAAGGTCATGATCCGATACGGCGCCGTCATTCATATGACTAGCAGGAGCGCGCGCGCGCACGCACACACACACACACACACACACACACACACACACGCGCACGCACGGATGTGGTGGGAGGGCTTTATCTCTGATATTGTTCCTCGGTCCATCGCGAAGCCGATCAGACGCAGAGTCGCCCTGCCGGCTTTCGCTCTCCGATGGACGCGTCGCTTACGTGAGACCGCAAAGGTAAGCAGTTTTCGCAAAAAAAATGCATCCATCGTATGCGATTTCCACTTACTTACTAGTTTATATCTCCTTCCAAACATATATTAAAACGGCGCTATTCTTTTTAAAGCAATGCATATATAGAGATGGGTATATATATGGACTATAAAGACTGTGTAAATATTAAGGTATGATTTTAGTGCTATAATATTAACAATATGTTTTTTAAAATAATTCTATAAATTAAGAAAATTTTAAAGTGTGTGCACTGCGTAGTTGCAGGGGTGCGGTTTTGCTTTCGAACCGAATGAAAGCGGCACATAGATGCGGATTAATTCCATGCTTGGCCGATGACAGCCGACGTCTGGAGAAAGCACAGGCTGTTACTGAAGGTATACAGTCACACCGCGGCGGCGCACGCTGCCAGCTGCATCAGTAGCCGAAGGGACGTGGAAGCCGCGGTATACAGGCGATCGCTTGCACCCCCCTAATCTGCCAGTGCACAGTGATGTGCATTTCCAGCTGTTATGCGTGTTCTCGCTCGATAACGCCCGTGGGGAGAGCTGGGACGATGCGCCGGGCTTATGACATGTGGGTGTACACAAACAGTAATGTAGGAGACGCTTTATTAAAGAATAGATTTTAAATTGGACCAATAAAGCGGCGAACGGGGGTCGGGGCGGGGGGGGCAGCAGCTGCGCCCGCAGCATTTTTCCGCAGGACGATAAATAATTCAAAAGAGATTTGATGCCCGAGCGCATTTCTTTTTCAGTAATATTCATCGTTTTTCCCCTACCAGGAGACAATTTAAGTCATTGTATGGACAGCAGACGGTTTTGTTGGAATACTTTGGCTCCTGCGTCCCCGTGAATGCCTGCTCGATGTAATCCTGCGTGTGAGAGGGCACAGCAGGAAGGCGAGTGCTGCCATCCTCACTGCTGGTAACTGCACACGTACGATTAGGTACGGCTACACAAACCGCTATTCCGGCAAAGGGTGATCTTGCTAATAGGCCACCAGGTTGGAGGCTGACACTTCTTCAGGATAATCAATGAGAACAGCAGTAGGCAGACTGCTAAATGATGACTGACGCTTTCTCCTGTGTTCTCACTTTCTCCTGGATGAATGGCCAAAGTAAAAGCTTCTCACCTGTCTCAGCTGCCGTCCCACGCAACCATGCCCCCCCTCCAAGTCATGCGGGACTCTGCCTAACAGCTACACTGCCTGCGGCAGAAAGCCGTTTTTTTCAGGGTGCTCAGCTATAGGATGGCGGGTCAGCAGAGCATACTGAAATCCCCGCAGTGATGGGGGAGCAGAGCTCGGCCGTGAGAGGTCAGCGGTGCTCCACCCGCCGCCCAGCAGCTAAGGTACGCCCCTCCAATTTCCAAATGGAGAACTTTGACCACAAACTTAATGGTTCAATCGAGCGGTAGAAACCTGAGATACTGCAAAGGCTTATGTAGACAAAATGGCTGCACTGCGAGATGAGATGTGGGAAGAGGGTGGTGGGCAGGGGCAGTGAATCCTGCATGGGTATTTATGGTGGCTACATGGGATATTAACATGGAGGGTGGTTAATGATGTGGAAAGGCATGGTAGAATAAAGGCTAAAGCTTTAAAAATAACTGACCGGCTGCTGATGTGGTCTCAGGACGAGCCTCTGTGCTTCACTGTGGGTCCGTGGACCAGAACGGACCTGAGGTTTTGAAGTGCTAGGCAGAGGAACAGCATGCCATGCAGCGGCCCTATGGATGGGGTCGTGGGGCAGCCCACTTCATCCACGTCATTAGACCCCCCCCACCGTCCCACAACCCAAACCCCGCTCTGGGTTTGGTACGGTCCGAGCTGTTGTATGAAGTGGGCTGGCTGGCTGCGTGGGGGGTGGGTGTGTTCCACTTTCTGCTGCTCTCCTCTCCTCTGTCCTGCTCCAGGGGAGTGTCCCTGGGGCCTGCCGGACGGGAGATGGAGAAGTCCGAATCCTGGGCCCGGTTCGCCGTGTTTCCATCTTTTCCTGTTACCAATACTGGGTCCTGTCAAGGTGGGGAACTCAGAATGCAAGGCATACCACTGTTTCTGATTTATTGGTTACTTCTCACTTGTGACTGTTGTCATATTCAGTTTCCCTCAGGTTATTAAAAAAGAAGCCCAGAAAATGCCTGTGATATTCTTTATACCATTTGGGAATCCTTCTTCTAAATCCCTAAGAGGATGAGGACTTGGAGCGTGGTGCTGTGAGGGGAGACGGTGACCCGACCCTTCAGGACTTCAGCCGATCTGCTTTCATATAGGATAATGGTCCTCCTCCTGACAGCCCTGAGGAGCTTCAGCTCAGTGCAGGTCATGGCGACGTTCAGCAGTGACACCCCCCTCCTGAGCCTGGTCGAACCTGCGGCCAGAGCTGTTAGGAAAGATTAGTCAGATTGAGCTAATCTGCTTTAACACTTGATTAAATGTGATGCTGTATTTGCTGAATCGACCTAAAAAAATTGTTTTTTTTAGGTCAGTCCAGCTTGGTGATGGTGCAGCTTTGGGGGGGAGGCTTGGTATGCATGCCAGCCCCCTGGGTGCTGGAGTTGTAGCTCAGCGCGTTCCTGGTTGGTGCTTTTCACCCCCCTCCCTCCACAAATGTCTCATCTCCAGACTCCATCATGTTTCTCCTTTCAACAAAAAAAAAAGAAAATCATGGCTTAAGACTGGGGTCTCTCTTGGGATGGTGCTGGATGGAGTTGTCCGCGTGGGCTGCCCTGAAATTCTGAAACCATTAGCAGCCATCTGTAGCTGGACAGACAGACCAAAGATATGGCACTTCAATCATTTGCAGCGAGACAGTCTTGACTTGTGAGTGCATTTCCTGGATTTATGCGAGTGATCTGCATAAACTCTGTACCTTTACCCATCTACTCTTGCTTCCACAGGTTGGAAGGCACACCTGGACTGAGGAGATCAGAAAGGGTGGAAGTGGGACGTGGGAGACAGCAGGGAGCGAGAGGCAGATAAGGAAGAGGAAGAGGAGCTTTGCCTCCACTGACCCTCCATCGCCCTGGAGACAAAGACCTAAGCAGCTTCAGAACCCCCCCCCCAGCTCTGCTTGCATTTTTTGCATCCTACTCACGCTTGGCAGGTACCTGGGTGTTTGTGAAGACATTTGTCCAAAACTGACATGGAAAACACAGTCGCTTTTCAAAATTTGGGGTTGCAAACAAAGTAATGAAGGTGATCTAAAGACGGGAGGGGTAGATGGGAGGCGGGGTGGAGAGAGAGCAAGAGACGACCCTGGCGATACATGAGACACGCACACACACATGGGCAGAGGGGGAGCAGACAGACCAAAATCAGAGCGTAGCACAGATACCTTTCTGCCAGTTTATACGAATCACTGTCACCACAAACAGCTCGATGTGTCAGTGTCCAGTGTCAGAGGGCTGTTGGTAGCTCCGCAGTAAGAAACTGGCATGGTGCTTGGTGGCTATAGTGACAGAGTAGCTTTTTGAGGTTTGTGTAAGGGCGCCTCAGAAGGTGCAGAACTTGGGCCCCGGGTTCGACAGTGAGGGGAGTTTTGGAGATGGTCATTGCCGTCTCCCACGGCAGAGCCGTGCGTCGTCAGGATGCCCTGAAGCCAAGATGTGAGGAGGAACAGCGTCGGGGGAAAGTGGAGAGGAGAGCTGGCGTTACCATGCCGACGGGTTTTTAAAGAATCTGATGGGGGGGGGGGGTTAACCCCTGCTTGCCTGTAGTGGGGAGGGACAAGAGACTGGAGCAGTGCCCACAGGAATGGTGAGGCCAACTTTGGCACTTGTGAAAAGCTTTTTGGAGTCTCTGTGCTTGGGGCCTGACTATAGGAGACAGTGGGGCTGACTTCACTGTTGGTGCATGAGGTAAATACCTGGCCCACACAGTGTGAGCAGCACTCCCCTTTAAGGGGGTCTGAAGGCTGCTCGTCCCAGAGGCTCACCTGTGTCTCATTTGTTCCTGGAGTAGGACTGGTTAACCCTTTTAATGCTTGGTGATGTGAAAGCTAACATGTTGAGCTTTTTGCCTGTATCTTGTGTCACCGGAATACTAACACTGCACACTAACGTATCGCTGTGATGTCCTTTTCCACCAAAACCTGCTGACAATGCTTCTCCACTGACTGTATCAGTGTCTAAACCTCTAACCAGGCTGTCATGATGCTCTGTCTTTCCACGCACTAATGCCTCTCCATTCTATCTGGTAGATAATCTCAGTGCGCTGACTGGCTGTTTAATCTCGTTCAGTCTCAGATCCTTCCTCTCCGCTTCCTGTCTTGTGATTATGGGCTGCATGCAAGAACTTCTCCCGTTGCCCTGGAAACATCAACCGGGGAATTTATTAACCGCACTAACGGCTACTAACAAAGATTAACTGGCTGGGATGAAACGTGGCAAGCAGAGACTTCCCGTGCTGTTTGTGACATCACCACTCTTTTCAGCAAGCGTGCTTGCGCGCGTGCGTGCGTGTGTGCGCGTGTGTGTGCGTGCGTGCGCGTGCGTGTGTGTGCCGTCTCCTCTTCTCGCCTGTGTGTCTGCAAGCATAATGAGACATCAGCCTGTCTGTCCGTCTGTGTACAACTGCCACTGTTACGCTGACGTGATTCACCCGTCTGTGTGTGTACACGTCTTTATCCGAGTCACACTTTCGCCATTTTCCTGTCACAGAATTGTTTTTAGGTGTAACATGCTCCATTGTGTATAAATTCCTTAAAGCACACTGACCACAGTTCCCTTGGTGTCGATGAGTGATGGATTAACAGTGACTAACATCTTTACTAACCGCGCTAACCTTTTGGGGCTATACCCCAGCGAGGCGTCCCTAGTGTGCTGTGTGGGCAACGAGACCATCCACTACTGTATATATTTTGCAAGACGTTTGTCCAAACTAGCTTAGAAAATATGTGCTCTTTTCAAAATTCGTAGTTGCAAGCAAAAAAGTTTCACGAGTCCACTTCCTTAGCCGCTACGCCCCCTGCTGTCAGAATGTGATTCAGGTTGCACTTGTGCTCTAGAACGCCCTGTTCTGAAGGGCTTTGGCCAGGTGCTTCCTGAAGGACGGTCGTGACTCAGGCACAGTCCTGCAAGGTTACTGCCTGCCTGTCGACAGAAGGGAGTGATGGTGAATTCAGATTAAATCGGAACTCGTCTTTCTGTTTCGCCCCGTTGGTCACATCCTGGTCTCGCTGGGGTTGGTGTCTGGTCAGCCGCCGTGCTTTCAGGACCCTCTTCCCAGTGGAAGGGCAAGTCACACGAGAAATGTGCAGTCTGCACCCCCCGCGATGAATATTCATGGGCTGCTTGTAATTAGCAGAGTGGAATTTGCATTAATTACGGGCTGAATGTGCAGGAGGGATGTTGTCGGTTGCAGCTGCCACCTCCTTGCTGTGAAAATATGACCTTCCGATGGAAAAAAGGGAGAGGAAAATTTTCTGCATGCTTCCGTTGTCTGGCGCCTGGTTTGCAGAGTATTAACATCAAGGGCATATCCCATCATCCTTTTAACCTGACAACAGTGCAACTAGCGTGAATTAGTGCTCATGCTGCTGTTCTAACTGGTGGTGCTGATTGAACTAACATCATGGAACTCGATAACTAAGGCTTGATGGCTCTGGATGGGACAAAAAGGTGTCCTCTTACTAACCCACTCCAAACCCCGACTAACACACGTCACCTGTGTTTCTGTGCAGTTGTGTTTGAAGTCAGAAAAGGTATGAGCATGGCTATATTTCAAACCCCTTCATTAAGCACATGTCATGAATCGAACTACTAACCTGAGAATTACTAACCAGGGAACGGTACAGGACCGTGTGACTGATACTAACCCAGGCCGTGAGAAGGCTGTGCTAACATTATCTGGCTGGATGGTACTACACTAACACTAATGCTAATACTAATGCTAATGCTAACACTAACACGTGCCTTGCTCTGAAAAGTCAGTGGCCAAATCATTCCTGTGTCTGAAAAGAAGCGATAAAGGAATAAAGGAGAGAATAAGGGGGGCTTCCAAGCCGGTTTCTACTCCTCCTCCCTTGGAGAGATTTAATTTGCATGGTGGAGAAGAAGATTATGTGAGAAACACAATAAGAAATGCACATATCCCTGGGGAAAAGTCAAAAAGCCAGCAAAGCCTCTCTGTAGTATAAGCTGGATGACACCATAGAGCACTTTGTTATGACATCATAGAATCATTTGTTATGACACCATAGAGCACTTTGTTATGACATCATAGAATCCTTTGTTATGACACCACAGAGTGCTTTGTTATGACATCATAGAATGCATTGTTATGACACCACAGAGTGCTTTGTTATGACATCATAGAATGCATTGTTATGACGCCTTATAGTGATTTGTTATGACATCACATGAGCTTCGTTATGATGTTACAGCGACAATGCCAGGGCTAAATATGAAGGAGCCTTAAAGCTTTGCTTATAAGGCTGCTTCTCTGTCTGTGTCATACCTACGGCTCCTCTAGACTGCCACCATTCTTGGTCCCCCTACAATCAGCAAGTATACTACCTTCTAGGGCTATAGTCACTGCTGGTTTAAAATAACCTGCAAGAGCTGGACCTGAAACATCAGCACATCCCCAGGGGAGGTGCTACATATAAATTATTCCTCAGAATGGTGCCCTTGATGGTTGTAGTTGCTTTGCGTGCCTCCTGGTGCTGCACCCGTAGGAGGTCCTGACAACCAGAAATCATGTCCCATTCTTCATACCACAGTCTGTAGGGATGGCTTCACAGGATTCTCATCTCAGTTTAAGAGCACAGATATTTAGCAGCTGGAAATACGGTATATTTCTCACTAAGGTAACAAAACAATTCTAAATTTGAAGGGACAGGTGGACACATGTTATTTTGTTAGAAATGTGTACACATTGCTGTTTGACATGCTCTACTGGTTGCCAGTCCAATTACCCTCCTGCCTGTATGAAATGTATGAGATTAAACAATCTGCAGTCACAATTGTCTGAAGTGCCATGTTTATTCTTGCATGCAGGACATTTTTGCCAGTCTTGTCTGAACTTGTAGGTGATATCCTGAGATTTTAATGTTGCCGTTTCCACACGGAACTGAACCGAGGGATTTAGCTGAATCCCCAGGACGTGCTGGTGCTGACAAGGCAAACGGGAGCCGCATATTGTCTGCGGTGACCAGGTGACACAGCACCAGAGCAGCAGCTAGAGATGCTGGGGCATGTTCCAGAACCACCTGAGAGCATCTCAGCATGTCAAGGCCAATCACACTCCAGACCAATAACCCCCATATCATTACAGGATTTTCTCTCAGCAGGCAGCTTTTACACATTTTGGAATTTCTAGTCCTTTATTATCTTCTGCCCAAAGGAAGACACCCCTTGCACCCCTCTGCAACCTCGTAACCATGTGCATGTTCTTACATATCCGAACAATGCTGATTTATGTCTTTGATTGCGAATAAAACATTGTTTCAGCATGTTTCTATCTGTTCTTCATTAGTATCACTCTGGGCCATAACTTTAAAATGAAATGTATTAACCATGACCCTTATTGAGATTAAATTAATTGTTAAAGTGCCACATTTATTCGATGGGTAATGTGGAAACGAAACAACGTATACACTACAGCTATTTTGCAACGCCAAAAACGCTGTGAAATAATTCATGAAAGCATGTACTCATCATGAATAATGAGAACCGTGGCTTATTTCGTGTGGAGCTTTCACGCTTTTCCGTCTAATTTTTACGGCTCTTTTATTTCCCCCAGTGGTTATATTTTGAAGATACAAAAAGAATCTCAATCAAATATGAATTGATCTAAGTAATTAATTTGGTCGGACAGACATTTTTGTTTCTCGCTTTGTCGCATTCTATGGAAACAATGATTGGCTTTTTATCTGGATTTCCGATATCGGTTTTAATAACTGGAGCCTCACTCAACCGGCTTTTTAAGAGGCAACAATGAGACACAAATTTGGAGACAAGTTCATTACAATACAGACTAATCATGCATATATAAAACTTATAAGGACACCGAGGAGCGCGGTGTATTCGAGCCCGAAGGAATACAACCCGCTTTTCTTTGTAACACAATAGCTGCTTCCTCCGATGGCCAGCAGGTGGCAGAAATAGTCCGGCCACGGTTACCTTTCCAGCGTTTCTGCTACTCGATGAAACTAAAAAGAAAAACGTTTTCTCTGGGAAAACTATGAAACCAAGAATGTCTCACACCAAACAGCAGTTTAAGGCACACTAATATAGAACTTCTAATCAATCTGAATCTCTTACCACTGGGCTTGACCGGTAGAACAGGTTTTAGAACAGCGGGAAACCTGACATAAAAGCTTCCAAAAATATGTAGCACATCACTGTGCTACATTACAAGGCCTGTCTTACCACAGACAATATCGTGTTGTTCTGCAGGATGAGTACTTTGAGATTACTTGAATGGCAGTGTTTTGCAGCAATATTTAGGGGCCAAGCACCAGAAGTATAAGGCACCTATTGTAATCACTAGACGTTTTCATTATTATTTTACTTTCTGCCAAGAAGCAGCACATAGAACAGCTTGGTAGATTTTTATGACATGTGGCAGACTGATAGAGGACAGGCAACAGTATTCAGTCACCAAATTTGGGGTCAATACATCCGTCCCTGTAGCGCCACCATCAAGCCAAATTTTGCTTATAACTTTTGAAGGTGATTAATCGCCATCGTTGATGCACCACAGCACGCAACAATGAAATGTGTCTTCTGCATTTAACCCATGTGACATCACGACACAGCAGGGAGCAGCGCTTGGGGACATTACCTTGCTCAGGGTACCTCAGCGGTACTTACGGGTCAGGGACTCGAACCTGCAATCTTTCAACTACACGGTTGCACCCCTTGGTCCGCCATATTGAATTTACAGATCTGGACCAGTTCTCGACCAAATTAATCTAAACAAGTACTGGCCAGTCTCTAACATTTGTCTACCCTGCCATTCTCCTCCAAAATACAGTCGGACCTCGCTAAGTCGAACCTCCTTAAGTCGAAAACCTCCCTATGTCGAATCACTCGTTAGTCCCCG
>JAODKM010000108.1:21890703-21904609 GCA_026780845.1 Petrocephalus sullivani
CTAACTCGAAAACTCCCTAAGTCGAATTTTTTTTTTGGTCCCGTTGAGTTCGACTTAGCGAGGTCCGACTGTACTAGAATAAGCTGTTGCTGCCTAGTTTTAGTCTTTAGTGTCAAAAAACCTTTCCAAACCTTCACAGTATACTGAGTCACTCCTTAATAGTAATGGACAAAATGACACTTCATGAACCATGTGCTGTATTTTTTTTAACCCACTAGATGGTACTCTCTCATCAAAAATGGGCACAGAGCATGCACAAAGCAATCCAAGAGCCTCATCTAATGGGGTAAAAATACAGTAAATGGTTTACCAGGCATCACTTAATCCATCATCACTCCTTAGGGGTCTTAATAACCTTTTCCCAGCAGCTGAAAGTGGGCCGTCAGTACCCTTTTGCTTTTGGATATAAGCTCTGTGTTTGACACCATTTCTCATAATTCACTTACAAATGTCTTTCATCTATTGGCTTTACTGGCACTGCAGTCTCCTGGTTTATCTCATACCTCTTTGATTGACAGCAGTTTATACACATTAATGAATACAAATCACACACTGCTTTTGTTATGGATGACATTTAGCTTCCTAAAACTGTATGCTGACAAAACTAATGTGCTAATAATCCACCCCAATGCTCTGTCTGCTATGAATTGTGATATATATTTTTACATTGATGGTATTCGGGTTAATCCCCCTAAATATGTCTGCAACCTTGGTGTCCTTTTTGATTCAGATCTCACCTTTAATGCTAAAGATGATCTTGCTCCCCAGTATATTGCAGAGTTCCTCCTCCTCTATACACCTGCCCATTCCCTCAGGTCTCCCACTGGTACCTCCCTTGCCTTTGCTTGTCCTCTGTGGGTGGCAGGGCCTTCAGTTTTTTGGCTCCAAAATTTCGGAACTCACTACTACAAAGTGTCCGGGACCTACCCACCAGTGCCTTTTTAGGCAATATTTAAAAACATATAATTTTACTCAGTGATTCACTTCCCATACTTATTCCTGGTCTATTGGTGTTGCTGTTTTTCTTGAATGTGTCATTCAGTGTGTTAGCTTATGGTATATGATTTAGGTTACCATCTAATCCATGTCAGGAAGGACAATTTGGACTAAGACAGGATCATTTCGATCAAAAGGACCTGCATTTCAGCTAAGTGCTGCGTTCTGTGTGCTGATTGGTCAGTCTCCTGTAATCATACATGTGTCACTAGTGTTAATGTGAAACAGCTGGATGCGTTCAGTCAAAGAAACAAACCAGTCAAAGCACAAGAGGAAGTGAACTATTTAGCCGAGCACGGGAGCCTTTCAGGTTTAAAGTGGTTTGAAAAACCTGAAGTAGCTCAAAGTGTCCTTTCTGACATTGATTTCTTCTTTATGAGTTTATTCCCATGTCCTCTATGCCCTGGTAGTGTGCTTGCAGCTATATTCACATATAATCATTATTTAAAATACTGACACTTAAAACTGCCAGTCTATGATGCTGCAGGTGTCTTGTGCAGTACTTTTGGGCAAGCTCTATATAATAAACTGGATTAATCTGAAACTGGTAGCAGTCTAACCAGCCAGAGAATGTTCATTGAATGCTACGCACTGAGACATTAAGACATTGACACAGGTTAAGGGTCATCAGTTATTCATCTGCTTGGGCTATTTCCCAAGATTGGAAGGCCACCTGGGGTGAGAAGCTGACGGGCTTAATTACAGGGATCTGGTCCCTGTCAGAATCCTATTAACAGTTAATCAAGCTTAATTAAAACAAGGGCCAGCTGGGCAGCATTGGGGGAAAAACCCTGCATATTATTTTATTATGTGGTATGAATCGTCCAGAAATATTTTGCAGCAGAGGTAGAATTTGAGAATGAATCCTTTCTACTAGCTCCAGACTGCTTGCTAATAGACAGAAAAGTCATCATCATCTAAATACATTATTAGTGTTTAACAGCACAATGGCTTTTTGTATATAGTTACTGGTACAACTGGCAGTATTAGCCTGACTTTATTTGTTCATCTTTTACCAGTTTATATGTGGCGACTGGTACTCACAGCTTCTGGGTGAAGGTGATTAATTGTCGTTTCTGATGCACCGCAGCACCCAACAATGAAATATGTCCTCTGCATTTAACCCATGTGACATAGTGACACGGCAGCTACGTGAGTGCCCGAGGAGCAGTGCTTGGGGACGGTGACTTGCTTAGGGTACCGCAGTGGTACTTGCGGGTTGGGTACTCGAATCAGCAGTCTTTCAACTATGCGGTTGCGTCCCTAACCACTACAGCACCTGCCTTCCCCCTGCTGGGTCACCCCTGCCTCCTGTTTGAGCCCAAAGCCCTAACTGCTATGCTTGCCATTTGTATTGACTATGACCAGGATGCTCATGAGTTTTATTTCCACAAACTTGCTTAGGACAGATTAAAAATTGATTGGTTCGAGAGATAACCAATCAGATCTTGTATCAGATGTCAGACCAACCAATCAGCTGCCTTGGACCTGCCTCCTCTACAATCTGATTGGTTAACTCTCTGAACCAATAACTTTTTCATTCTGCCTTTAGAACATGTTTGTGTAAGTAAAACTCCCACTAGCCAGCAGGATGCCTTAGCAGCAAAAGGTACTTTCTCAACCCTGCTTAAACTCAACCTGCCCTCCTGTTTAAGAAATAAGATTATTTGAGGCAGGAATGAGCTGGCAGTCCCCATAAACTTAATTGAAAATTAGCAAACTGGCAGCATGATATTCTCCATTGTAGTAACTACTTATTTATCTTCATACTACACATCTTGCTCCTGTGCCCCCCCCCCCCCCGAATCATAGCTTCTCAGTCCCTCTATACTGCTGTTACCATAGCTACCTGTTCGGTCAAGGGTCACCCGTCTGATTTCCCGTATACTGACAGCAACCTGTTAAAGGGGCCACCTCCGTTCCAACTCCCCGAGGCAGACACTGACCCCCTGATGTAGGATAGACCTGAGTAATGCTGGTAGTGTGGCTGGGCAGCGATGGGGGGAGAGGTACAAAAACGCAGATTGTCACCGGTGACTGACAAAAATGCTGTGTTCAGTATCGGAGCCCCTTGACCTGAGTGAGACATCAATTTTGGCAACCTCTACACCCCTGTAGGAGGGCAACGGCCTTCCCAGGCCACATAGCCATCGATGGGCAGAGATTAAGGGAGAGCTGATGAGTGCCTCTGGGCTGACAGGCTAACAAGGGCCTCTGCTGCTCGTCAGCATGACTAGAGGGATCCAGGTCTCAGGAAGGATAGGGGGAGGAAACAGCTGCTTCCTCACCATTAACCAACTTCAGGCTGCTGCATGGATCCCTGGTCCCCGATCGCAGCAAAATGCTGGTAAATGCTGGAGGCAGTGATATGCGCTGAAGTCTGTAGCAGGTGAGGCACTGGGTATTTCAGAACAAAAATAAATAATAATAATAATAATAATAATACGGAAAGCTATAGTGAACTTAATTTTTAGTTTTTTAGCCACTGTACCGGCAATAATAATCCCGTGGGCTCACACACGCCCCCCTCAGTGAGGCAGAGGTACTGGCTGCCTCACCTCGTGCTTTTTCAAGGCGGTTTTATAGTAGATCAGCAAAACTAACACAAACGCGAAATACCTATTCTACGGAAAGTGCGGACATAATGTAGGTGCGTGCAAACATGACACTGGTGACATTCAGTGAGAAAGCGGAAGGCGTGCGCTCGGCGCGGTCAGTGAGGGAGCGCGCTGGGAGATGATGCTCCTCTCTGTCTGAGCGGGAAACGCGCAAAATCAGCTATTTAAATGATTTGAGCCATACAAAAATTACATTTATAGCACAGTGCAGTAGACAAATACTAATAGTAATTTTATTTTATTTATTTTAATAGTAATTTTATTTATTTTATTTGTTTCTGTCTCACCTGCCTCCTCTGAGTGCACGTCCCTGGCTGGAGGGCCGTCAACAAGATGGATGCAATTTTGCAATGCAACTTTATTTGTATAGTGCATTTTCACAACATTACGAAATGTGGGCACAGGAAGCAGAGCGAGGGGATGGGAATGAAACCCTTCAGCCCGGTACAATATGGCCGCAGGCTGAGTACTTTGAGGCAATCCCTGTGGCCATAAAAATCTGCAGTTCATGTTAAAACTCCCGAACTGCACACATTGGCCTAAAGTTCTACCCATATACATTTCTATTTTGCTATCAGACACCCGTGGAAGAAAAATTTAAAGTAATGGTAAGCCAGGTGTCTCAGGTTCTATTGCTTTGGGGATGGTGCCGTGTGTCCTTACCTTGCAGTCACCTGCACGGAACCAGCTTTGGAGGTCACAGACTTTGGAGGCCTGGGCTGAAGGGAACATCTGCAGAGGGAGTAAGGGGGGCCTGCAGGAAGGCCTGGAATGTAGTTGCTATACTGTGCTATACGCAGTTTGTTATATGGTAATATTTGAGCATAAAAGGAAGTTATATACCCATAAGAGTTATTCTCATGTGAGAGTTGTATATGCTTATACTGTAGTCTTTATTTAGGTAATGTACGGGTTGTAGCTTCCCTTACTGATAGTGCTGTGATCCATGCCAGCCATGGACCCCGAAGGGGGGCAGCACCTTCTGGTGGGTTGGGAGTGGAATTTCCCTAATGCTTAGGGTTTTTGCCCTCCTTCCTAGGCTGGATGGACAGGTCTATGTGTGGGACCCATAGGAGGTCTAGGCCTAACGGGGATCGGAAGCTGAATACCCTTGAAGTAGACCAATAGCGGTGGCGAATTATGTTTGTTGTATGTTTGAAGCCTGGCTTGCAGATATTTAGGAACCAATCAGGACTTATAAGTCCAATAGGGGAATTTGTGTTATAGTATATTAACCTGCTTGTTTATGGGTGTGATGTGCAATGCGCATTGTACCCGAGTGTTGCTGGAACGCTATGCGGGATTACGGAATAGAGGAAAACTTTGCTCATCATCCGGTGTTTGATTCGAGAGAGAGAGAGGTTTATAGAGGATTATAGAGTCATAGATGCTTAGGTTAATTCTGACTACCACACACCAAAAAGCTAAAGATGAGAAGATCAACCTTAAGGTTTGTGAAGAAGTCTAGAGGTTCAGCTCCATCTCCCCCTCTCCAGCATCACACTGTCCCTCTGCCTACCAAAGAGGCAGCTGAGTAATTCAGTTGCTACAGTGACACAAAGACCGTCTTCTGTCTCCTTATTTAGACCCTCCCCCAATATCTCTTCTAAACATCATCCAACAGTTCAAATACTTGTTGGAAAATATATCCATGACCCCCCACCTCCCCCCCACTGCTAACCCCCAAATTCCCGTAAAAAATAGCTCTAATGTTTATCAACATGTGGAAGTTATTAATCCAAGTTTATAATTTCCTTTGTGGAGAATGTACATGTTAAACAATGTGTCCTTGGCTTGTGTCTCTCTTCAGGACCCTAGCCTGTGCAGCTGCCCCTCTACATACCCGAACGGGGTAATGAAGGACCCAGACTGTTTGTTGTTACATCAGCACTTTTACCCAAAGCAACACATCATTTTTTTACTTATTTATACAGCTGGAAGTCATACCAAAGCAATTCAGGTCAAATACTTTGTTCAAGCATACCAAATTTTTGGGAGCTAAGTTAGAAAGCCTCAAGTTACATCTGTGCCTTAAACCACAGTCATACCTGTTCCCCTGGTGATTTAGTCACTTTCTCATGGTATATATGGTTCCCAGTATCCCAGGGTTGCCAGCTCCTAAGCCTCTGCCGTGACTCTCATTCTTTCTGACTCACGCTCATGTGAGAGGTCTTACGGCACATCAACAGTATATTGTTCCATAATTAACCTCAAATTAGCTGCATCAAAAGCATTTGGGTAGTTTGCGATCGCTACAGACTATTTACAAGGTAATAAAAGAGTTACATACATGTAAATGAGTGTTCAGACTTGTCTCAAATTGAAAATCTCATGTCAGCCAGACCAAAGTTAACAAAACTGGAATCCTAATGGCCAAAAAGCTACTGGAAACACAGTAGCATATTGTTTGGGGAGCCTTGGGGAGGGTGATCGGTAAGAGGTGTGCAAGCCTAGTGACAGAGTGAGGTACTGTCTTCCCATAGCGACAGTAAGTAAGTATCTACCTGCAAACCTGTAACAGACTGTAACTCAAATCTCAGTGCATGAAAACGTCTGCTAAGGCAGAACATTTGCTGTATCAGATCTTTTCTGGTGACAGACATGGCCCGAGTTAGCAGCATAAGTAGGCCGGACTTATTTCCATTCCAGATTTTTAATTTCTTTTTAATTTAATTTGCTCTGTGCTGAACCTGCAACCAGTCTTCAGTGTAAAAGGTTCCAGAAAAACCTAAAGAGCGGGACTCGTGGTGGACCCAAGCACATTGAGACTCAACCAGGCAGAAGTTACGGTGCCTTCCCCATCTATGTCAGATTTTGAAACCTTGATATAAGAAACTCCTGAGTTTCTGCTGCATATCTTAAACCTTTACCCCCTTTTCAGCCACTTTATGAGCTGGTAACTAAGATTGTGCTGGTGAACTGATAGCAGTGTTATTATTACCTTAAACATGAATAAATTAGCATTGAAAATAATGAGGCTTAAGTGCATAGTAGTAAGAGTGCCTGAAGTTGATAATTATCAATAATAATTATAAAGAGTTCAATCACAGATAATCAATTAAGAGTGTGTGGTGGAAGAAAACAGTGAATTTACAGGGGTTGCTGGGTTCAGGTTGGGGGAACCTCCATGTCTGCTCAACAGCCATCACTAGGAGGGATCATAAACTCTCTAATCCGCCACTCAACCTGGGTCGCAATCATAAGGGCAATTACCCAGCATGCCACAGCTAATCAAGCCAAAAAAAAAAAAAAAGTTCCTGTGGACGGGGCCCCGCTGTCGTACACAACAGTTGCCTGCCTCAGGGAAGGAAGACTTTTTACCTGCAGGAAATGAAGGTAAATAAAAGCACTGTGATCTTTATTTGTGGTGTGGAACTATAGAGTGGGGATTATAGAGAAAGCCTGGGCCTTTGTGGACTCATCCATTGTCCGGCCTTTTTTATTCACTGACTTCAGCCCACTAGACCCCAGCAATCAATGCGGGTGAGACTTTATTCCTTGACAGCTTTTACGCCCCTTCAGCCTGCATGATCAGTGGGCCGCAAATGCCCAGGATCCTTAATGTGCTGTCATTAGGATCATTCATGAACAACACTTTCCACTTTGCAAAAGAGGGAGAGATGGCGTGCCCGGCAGTCATAAATTGGGAGATTCACATCAGGACACAACACTGGGGAAGTGTGGTCATAGTCTAGTGGTGACACGTCCTTCATTCGCTGCCCCCGCGCGGCATTTATTCAGCATATGATAACGAAGTGCAAGCTGGCACTGACACTACAAACCTGCAGGTAGGTTCCTGCATCGCTGACACTGGAGTGGGGAGGGAGGCATTTTAATAATTGATCTGTTTTAATACTCAGCGGGTAAATGTAGCCCGACGCCACTTTGATGCGAGGGCTGCAGCCTAAAAATACAGTGCCTATAAAAAGCATGCTCCCCCTCCTGTTGAAATGCCAGGTTTTTGTGACGTGGAAAAATGAGACCACCATATGATGGTGACCTATAGCCCAACTCAATTCAACTGAAAAACAAACAAATCTGTTCGGCGAAGAATATAAAAAATAAAAAAGGTACAATAAGCTGGTCGCATAAGTGGGCACCCCCTTAAACTAATAGTTTGTTGAAGCACCATCTAATTTATTTAAAGCATTCAGTTTTCTTGAGTAGGAGTCTATCAGCGTGCCACATCTTGACTTAAGAGTCAATATTTGCCCACTCTTCCTTGCAAAAATCTGTCCAACTGCGAGGGCATCTCCTGTGCACAGCCCTCTTCAGGTCACCTCACAGATTTTCAGTTGTATTTGGGCTCTGGCTGGGCCATTGCAAGACTTTACATTATCTTCTGATGAAGACATTGTTTTGTTGATTTGGATGTATGCTTATGGACGTCCTGTTAGGAGGCACCTGCTTCCTCTCCTGATGTCCCACCACTACCACCAGTGTTTCCAGCCAGCACTGACATCTCGCCGCCTTCAGGGTGTCACCAGATGCCATGGCTTTACTCCTTCCAAGAGAAGGTGGAACAGGAAGAGAGGGTCCTGGAAGGCATCCTGCTGGAGGACTCGAAGGGGGACCCTCTGGGGCTAACTCTGGACCCCTGATCCTGTCCAGGACTTGGGCCACCTCAGGAGACCCTGTGAAGTGTGGCGTCCTGCAAAAGCAGATGGAAGCACACCAGCCGCGTTGGCCGGTACCGTTTCTGTCCCCGTTCCTGTCCTCGTCTGTGCCCTTGTCCCGCAGGGTCCTTGCTGTCCTGTTCTGACCCAGAGGTCCCCCGATTTGCCGCCACATCCGGGCATTCCCTGCCACTTCCCTGTCCTCCTTGGTCCTCCCTGATCCGACCGTCACCACACCACCTTTTTGCCAGCATACCATGTTCCTCCAGTCCTGCCCACCTCTCAACACCCTCTAGCTTCCCCAGACCTTCAGCTCTCTCTGCCCCAGCCAACACTCTAGGGTCCTTGGGTTGGCCACGCCAGTGTAGTCTCACTTCAACGGCAGATTGATGCTAGATGACCGGCTCACCAAGACCACCGTCCATCCTTCCTGGGCCTAATGTCCCCCCCGGACATTGCCAGATCCCACTTACTTGTGTCATCCCCTTTATCAAAGCCTTGCGCTTTGCCCCTCTTCCCTGGTCACCTCTCTCGTTCCCCCTTTGGTCCTCTTTTCTGGTCACCTCTCTCGTTCCCCCTTTGGTCCTCTTCCCTGGTCACCTCTCTCGTTCCCCATTTGGTCCTCTTCCCTGGTTACCTCTCTTGTTCCCCATTTGGTCCTCTTCCCTGGTTACCTGTCTTGTTCCCCATTTGGTCCTCTTCCCTGGTCACCTCTCTTGTTCCCCCTTTGGTCCTCTTCCCTGGTTACCTCTCTTGTTCCCCCTTTGGTCCTCTTTCCTGGTTACCTCTCTTGTTCCCCCTTTGGTCCTCTTCCCTGGTTACCTCTCTTGTTCCCCCTTTGGTCCTCTTCCCTGGTTACCTCTCTTGTTCCCCCTTTGGTCCTCTTTCCTGTCCGTCTCATGGTATAGGTCCCTTTTCTTCTTAGTTCCCCCTTGTCCATTGGATACTATCTGGCCTGGTGTTTTGCACTCATGATCTGGTTTAGGTCCTGTCTTGTCCTGTGTCCTGGTCATGATTTTCGTTGCCGTCTCAGGTCTTGTCTTGCTTTTTCCGTTGTCCTGTCTGCCTGGGCGGTGTCTGGTTAGGTATTCTGCAACCCATCTAGCAGTCCCATATGTTACATGCCCAGGACCCATGCCCTCCTGTTAACCATCCACAGCTGCCTTGTGCTTCCCCCCTTGTTAGCCATGCATACAAGTGCTCCCTGCTCCTCTTCCCTACTTCCATCACTGTCACCTGTACTCGCTCCAGTACCAGTGCCACCTGTCACCTACAAGGCGATTCCTTGCAATACTGCAGCATTCTGGCTCGTGCTCCTTTGATTAGCCTGACGCTCAGAATGTCACGGAATAAGCCCAGTGTTACCAAATTTCATAACTTTTAACCATGCTGATGTTTACATGTTTGAGACACGAACCTTTTTTTGTATATTTACATGCAAATGCTCAACTGCTGTGTTTTATAATCACAGGAAGCCTCCTTTTTCCTGCCTCCAGTTTAAAAGTCCTTCAAATGTGTGAGTTATGAGAACTGGGAAAAAGCAGGCCTTTTGAATTGTGTTTAAGTTAATCTAAATCCATTCCCTTTTACATAAACAGCAACCTGGAGTATCTAGTACCAGGCCTTTGGAGATCAAACATGAGCCGTGGGATGTCTTCGTTTTTAACAGAGGGAATGTTTCAAAAACAGAATCATGAGGCATAATTTGAAGCACACATCTGTATGCATGAAACGCACTGATGAGCCTCAGATATTTCTGTGGTGAGCTGCACTGTGCAGGTGTTTCCAGGAGATCTGGAATAAGTACACCTTCCTATGAAATAGGAAAGACTGCATTTCATTATTCGATGGCTTAGCTGAAGTTCATCCAGAGAGATTCACACAGTGAAGCTCATTTACACCAGATATATTCGACAGGGTTCTGTATAAAAGTTGTTGCCCTAACTTCCAACAGTGTATATGTGTGTGTGTGGGACCAAATGTCCTCACAATGTGTTTATGTGACACTGTGGGGACCATTTTTTCGGTCTCCACAAGGGGAAACACAGTTTTAGAAAATCTGTGAATTCATTCAAAAAAATACAACTGTGAAAAGTCTTGTATTTTGTTTGCTTTCTTATGGTTTAGGTTAGGGCTTGGTAGGGGTTAAGAAAGTCAATGTTGGGATTAGCGTTATTCCCATAGAAATAAATGGACGGTCCCCACAAAAAGATATGAATTCAAAAATGTGCATGTATATGAGAGGGAGAGAGAGAGAGAGACAGCATCATTCTACCCCCCACCCCGCCCATCCCCTCTTGACGCCATTACACTTTCACTGACAGGAGGGGAATTGTGGAGAATAAGTGATGAGGGGTCCCTCCACATGGTGGGAATGAGCTTGTAGGGTGACAGTTCTCCTGCCCTGCGGTGGCCACATTCTGGCAAGTGGCCTCCTGGAATTATAATGGCCATTGTGAATGCCGCCCCAATGCTCATTAATGCACGCTGGACCCTCAGCCCCCCCAATCTGCCCACTGCCCCAATCCCTATATGTATATATATATAGGGATTATATATATACACACACACACATATATATATATATCGCTATCCCAAAAGGACAGTCTGTTTATAGAAAGGAACCCAATTATGAGATGCTAGAGGTACAGTGTGACTGAACATGACAAATGTTTAATCTCATTTGATATTATTTACCAGAATCAAGCAGTGCCACCAACAGGTCATTATAATAAGTGTCTTCAGAGCCATTTAAAGTTCCACAAAAGTAATTTTGTACACATTTAGTCTCAAGTCTTGTATATAGTGTTTAGTTAAATCATGCTAACCAATGGTACTCCTGTCTTCGTAGGGCAAACAGGCTTTTAGGTGGACCGACCTCAGTATTAAGTCTGCTGTTCATTGCTGTCAATGATCTTGACCTTATGAATAACTCCCCAATCATGCCATATTGGTAGAAATTCACCCAGAAGGATTACACTAAAGTACGACAAAGTTATATATTATATATATATATATATATATATATAAAACATATATATTTTTGATGTACTTTGTGATTCAAACATTTCAGATTTTATATTCTGATGTTCATATATTATTTTAACACTTCTTTGGAAATAAAAATAATCTCGATCTTGAATGATGTCAAATCTTCTGTAAGATTTTTCTTCAGAATCCTGAATACATTACAGATTTTAAAGAAACCATGAGAGGTTCTGTCTAGGGTCTAGGCAAGAAACTTTATCCATGAACCGTACCTGCCATACGTTTGCCCAGTGACGCATTCCAGGTGTGTGCCTGAATTCAGAGCATCTCAAACATTCTCTTACCACCCAGGAACCTGTGAGCCTCACACACACACACACACCTCACCGAGCCACATCTCACATAAATACACCTGCCCAACTCCCAAATCAGCATGCAGCTAACCCCTCTAAAAATCCTAACACGCTAATCCGTGCAGCATTCCCCAAAGCTAACCAAGAGCACAATCTAGTGGGGTGAAAAAAAACAGCACATGGTTCATGACGCGTCATTTTGTCAGTCATTAGCAAAAGCCATCCCTGGATGGAGGCCAAGGCTACGAAAGTGAGCGAGAGCTAGGTTTAGCTAAAGAGGGCCAGCCTCCCCGCGGCCATCTCACCGGAGCTCATTAAGACCACATGTCCCTCGTCTCCTCATTTCATTCCTGCTCTGGGATCCTCGCCCCCCCCATTCCTTGTCGCTGTTCTCTGTGATCCAGTCTGGACAACAGGCTGTATTTTACCCCCGCTGGCTGTAAGCCACACAGCTCCCAGGCAAATACCATATGTGTGCCAATCCTGTAATATTATAAGGAGCTGCTGTTTTACTGTAAGAAGTACTTAATCCAAATTGTTCCAGTAAAAATATCCATATAATACGGGTAAGTGCTACATGTATGAACACAAAACATTCAAATTAGGCATTTATTTACTTACAAATGACAATGAATTAGTTGCCTGTTTTTTATGGATTACAAATCAATGCATGCCCTCAGTGGCAAAGCTCTAATGAGACTGTATCTGAAGGCTGCTCTTGGAATAGTGTTAAGCAGTAGCTTCAAGACATATCAAGAATATTCAAGAATATAACAAATCCTGGGGGATCAGCTGCGAATTTCATATTTAACATGAACTGCTTCATTAAAATATCCAGGTGTATAAATGGACATAAACTGTAATCTACATCACTGAGACAACCACATGAAAATATGCTAATTAACCAAATCTGAAAGCTCAGATCCTGAGGGTCGTGGAAGCCACAAGCAGGGTTTGCTGAAGTCTCGGATTCACTACAGCATGCGTTACTGCAAGCATACCTGGGCTGGGGGCTGGCGAGGGACTCTTTGTCCCTGAATGCACACCTGGGACAGTGGGACATGAGCTTCTGGCCATCAGTCTGCCTGCCAGCAGGGGGCTGTATTGTTAAGCATGTGGTGGACTGAATGAAAATGAGGCTCATTAAGGCACACACACATACCAAATAAGCACCAAGTGTAGACATAATGAAATGGACAGAGCTCCATGCCCAGCTCAGGGTCCAGTAGATCCAAACATCGACCATGGAGGCCACTACTGTCGAGTAACGAGGCCGGAGCTGGTCCCAAATTAAGCATCGATAACTGACATTTCCTCATTGGCCAGGGAGGCCAGCATCGATTTTTCCATTTTTTTCCCTCTGCGAACAGGAACCGGTAATAAAGGAAGCCTGGTGAATCGTTCCTTAGCTGCTGTGGTCAATATTCATTGTCTGTTTTAACCAACAGCCTCAACCAACATGGTAATAAGGAAATAATGAGTTTGTCAGAGAGTTCAGATGCTAACAAAAAAGGCAATCGATGCCATTATAACAAGGCACTCAAGGTTATTGCGGTGTGCTTCATATTATTCATACAGCGACCGTCCTGATGAACACATCGATTTCACATCAGAGACAGAATATATCAGCAGGCCAGTCACAGACAGTATGGCCGTTTTCAAACTTGGGAGAGAATCACAACGTCCTCCATCACTAGGATTATGCGATGTAATAGGCGATTAATTGCCATGAGCAGCTTTTTTGTGAGCATACTGCTTATCCTAAGGAGAAAAGGAACATGCTTTGTGGATTTCATACTATTGCTTGATAATTTTTCGTACTGGTCTTAGTTGCTACCCTGCTCCTTCCTGGTATGTCAATACGAAAAAGAAAAAAATAATAGACTACAAGTAGATAACAATACCCAACAGATGGCGCTGTCTGCCCTGAAACCACAAGGCAAGCTGACACATTTCAGTGTGTTATGAAGGGATTGGAGAACCACTGTATTCTAACTTCATGGGCTCACCATGTAGCAGGGTGCCAAAGGGCACAGAGGCTTGTAGGTTCCCAGGAGGATCTGTACCCCTGAGAAAGGTAATTAAGGGACTTCACCTCCATAAACACCTACGGAGATAAACATGCAGCCTAGCCCTGGAGGCAGTAGCTAGGGAGCACTCTGGAGGGTCTGAATGCCGAGTCCTGCAGTGAAGAACAGCCGGTTGCACAAACTAGCAATTCTGCCAGTGGCATCAAGCGATAATAAAAGAACAGTCAATATCCTGAGTATGAAGATCACACCAGCTAAGGTTCCCCCACGTACGAGACAGTATCCTGAGTATGAAGATCACACCA
>JAODKM010000108.1:21912081-21924283 GCA_026780845.1 Petrocephalus sullivani
GAGTCTTTAAGCACTTATGTAAGTCGCTCTGGCTAAGGGCGTCTGCCAAATACTGTAAATGTAAATGTAAATGTAATCAGTTCCAGACTGTACTGCGAAGTGAATTTCCGCGAAGTAGGATTCTTTAACGAATATTTTCGTAGTTAGAGCATAGAAAACCTGTTTACAAACTTCTAAATACGGTTTTTAACATTATTAGAGCCCTCTAGACATGAAACAACACAATTTAGTCACCATTACACTCGTGTTACCCAATATATTAGACAAAATAAGAGAATATAAGACATATTAGATGCTACAAATATCATATTATTATTATTATTGTATCCTTCTCCTGGATGGTAAGCATCTTCCTCCGGCGCTTAGTTTTATCGTCAGAAGTCTTAGAAGAAGCAGCACGTTTAGGAGCCATCGTGGGCTTAGATAAAAGTTCTCAGAAATCGCAAAGATGCTTCCGATGCGTAGCGATGTAGAAGCGTGTATGAGAGACACGAACTTACGTGAGGCTGAGCCGGTCAGTGGCCAGGATCGGAAGACGATATAATTGACTCAGACAACCGAGCGCGCTGTATCATTTTCACTATCTTGATTAACTTTTTAATGAGTATTTTTGAAAAAACCGCGGTAGAGTGAAGCCGCGAAAGTCGAAGCGCGAAGTGGCGAGGGACGACAATATACCGCTGGACGATGTTGGATATTAAATCTAACATCGCATGCTATGCACATGCTGTTCATACGCTAGTGAGTTACATTGAGGTCAGATTTTTTCTTACTTTCAGTTCTGTACGGATATTACGTACAGAACGTACGTACAGCGCAGGGGGTTAATGTTTCGCTAAAAAAAAACATTTGCACCCCAGTAAAGCTTTACCTCTAGCAGCACCCCTGGAGCGAGCGTGGAGTGATTTAACTGGAGCGGGAGAAAATTCTAGTGGAGCGAGGAGCGGTATTGAGCGGAGTAGCTTAGTGCCAATTAGAGCGGAGGGGCGGCGGAGCCAACAGCCTCGTGAGCGAGGAACGGAAATTCTAATCGCTCCGCTCCGCTCTCATGCTCTGCTGTGAAGGATAATTTCTGCATTGGTCATTGGCTAATTGACCTTAGGGGACAAAAAAGGGCATTCCCCATTGGTGGGTAAATCCACCAATGTCAATTCAGAGTCTGGTGTCAGCTAGCTTCCCATATTCTATTGGTTATTATCACACCTGGCCACAGAGTTGGGCGTGCTGCACTGCCTTGGGGTGGGTTTGCTGAAGGATGCAGCGCTTTAGCCTTCTGTGGGCCCCAGCAGTGAATACAGATGGAGCCACTACATGCATAATTCAGTTTGAGGGCGTGGGGGAGGGATGTGAGCCGGCTGTTTGGGGCAGGTTGTGTCCAGGACAGGGCAATTAGGGAACTGTCAGCAGTCCATGTCAGGGATGCCTCTCACTGGGCAGGGGGGTGCTGGGGGGTACCACATGGGGGGCAGTTACATTGCAGAAACAATAAAGCGAAATAAGGAATCACTGTGACAGGTATATATTATGAAGAATCATTAAACAGGAGTGCATGTAGTAAACACACTCAGGCCATGCCAGACAGCTCAACTGGCCAGAGGAAGCCCTTGATTTCATACATGACCACATGTCACAGCGATGCATTGTGAATGAATTTTATCATTTTTACGTATGGTGAGTGAGAGAGCTAGTGAGAGAGACCAAAATTTTAATGAATAAATGGCCCACCAGATGGTCAGACCTGTATCCTTAATGAGCAGGTAAAGACTGTTCGGATGATGGTAGAACAATCACGCTGTCTGCCACTAGGTGCCGCTAGACATCAGTCTCCCACAGGGCAATGAAGTCGAGGGGGGGATCACTGGACAATGGGGTTATTTTCAAAGGGGTGTTTGCCGCCCTCCCTGCGGGAGATGCGGGCCAAGGGCTGCAATTAAACATGCCTCCTCAGTGGGACAGTAACAGGCACTAACAACCTGGAGCGACGGCAGGCTATGACCACAAGATGGTAACCTGCAATCATGGTGGCCGCAGCAACTAAAAAAGCTATACCATAATAAGCGCTATAATTACCACACCACGGCGGGGGACGGGACATAGGAGGACATTTTAATACTGGTGATTGCCAGAGAGAGTGGTGAGTATTTAGGTCATCTCCTTGCATCCAAGACAGCTCGGCTTCCTAAACGCATCAGTAATGTCTCATAGATCTTCAGTGTCCTGTGGAACGTACCAAAGGCATCCATCTCACAAATGCTCATTTCCTAAGCTCTGAAAAATCCACGCCAACACAGGGACAATGACAAAAGACATGAAATGATACCCGCCACGTAAATGATAACCACTGTCCCCCATGAGATTTAGCTCGGTTCCCCCTGGCTAAGTCCGTAAAACTCCATTTTTAGAGTTACCAGCCATCCACAGTGTCGTCTAATTAACGGCTAATTAGCACTTCTTCTAAACGACAGCTAATTCATTTGAGCCTTAATGCCTGGTTGAGTATTCAGGAGTGCGGTTTCAGTCCAAGGTACTTCACTTGTGATTTATGCACAAATTAAGCAAATTTGCCCTCGGACTCCATGTTGCTGACTGTGGCGTGTTTTTCAGAGATATTGACAGTTGAATCTGTGTGAGTTGAGTTTTTGAAGAATCACTGTTTTTTTTTCGATGCTTTCAATTATTACATTAGTGTAAGTTAGTTACACTAAGTTAGTTAGTTACTACGTGCAGTGTTAGTGGTGCATTGGGGCCTACACCTACTCACGCTGTCCTGGCTGTCTATCAACAGCTCCTATCTGACTGAGATAGGAGGATACAGCAATTTTAACGTCAAACATCAAAAACACAATAATCCCAGATCTCCAAGACGCTAGTTACACCTTTGCTTAGTTTCAGGACGGAGCCTCACACTGTACAACAGATTGCTAGCAGCACGCAGGAGCTTTGCACAGTGCTGTGATCGCAAGCTGTGCTACATTATACCATTTATAAGCAGGTCTCTGTTCTCCAGCAGAACCCGCTCCAGCTCCTTAGACTGCAGCCCGTTTGCTTGTAGATTGTACCTCATCATCCCCAGGGGGGGACATGATGCAAAAGGTGGGTCAGTGACCCCCCCAGTCTGGTACCCATTCATGAGGCTCTCATGCTGTCCAAACTGAATTCTAAACACCACAAAACAATGTCTCTCACTCACATTATTGATATGTGTCTACATTTTAATATTTTACATCTGGAGAGGGGGTTAGGTGGGGAGAAGGACCTCACAAGCACTGCAAACCAAGACTTTGCAAGCTGTAGCTGTGCACCATTGTGATCGTGCTATTTATTACCAGTGAGGCCAGAATTTGCTTGGAACTGCAGAACTTCACAGACTCCGTTTTCATCGATTTCTCTAAAAGAAAAAAAAACAGGTACTTGGTTCGCTTCTGTCCTCCTAGCTCATACTGCGCCGATTTCTCCACAATTTAGTTCACACTTTGAATTCCTCGACAGGAATAATATGACCGTTAAAATGGCCAGAAGGCTCAGAAACAAACTGGAGAATCCCTGATGGGTCGCTGAGACGGCTCAGGAATTCTCACCTGTTTTCCGGTGCGCTGCACGGTCAGGCACTGAGGCGAGAGAGCGCCATCTGTGGCCAGCTCCGGCTCCCAGCACCGCTGATTGAAACTGAATAAGCTGTTACGATTTAATTTGCATATTAATGACCAAAATGCCTCCAGACGCCACAGAATTAAACCTATTCTATTACCACCTGTATCTTTTTAAATTTAGCGGGAGCGTTGGGGGAGGGGGGGTGAGAGCCGGTGTTTTAAGCGATTCCATTAAAACGAAAGCGGTCAGGAGATGAGTACTGGGAAGCATTTGTGGATGGAAAAAGGCAGATAAAGAGGACAGAAGGTGTGGATTTGAAGTGGATTCTAATTCTCCATTGTACATGCGAATCCACTGCTTACCTTAATCCAGGTCTTTTGTGTTCTCACTCTGCTAAGATTATGGGATGTTCATTGAATAATTGGGACTTTCCAATCCAATATATGGAACAGACTGCAGGCATGAGAGGCTAACATGATCCCAACAGTGACTGTAGAGGTTCAATTTTAGTGGGGGATTTAAAGAAAATTTTTAAAATCCTGGCATCAGCACATTGCATATGTTTTCATGCTAACTGCTCCACCAAAACTAGATAGAAATGGGGGCTTTTGCTAATTCCTGACCAGTGCCTTTTTTTGAGTTTCTCCATAATCTGGGGCCACTCAGCCACCTTAAGGAATCACTTAAAACAGCCCCAATCATTTGGACCCCCCCCCCCCACCACATACACACATGGCAATCATTAAGCTGTTCTTAAAGCAAAATATTGGCATAACATTTTAATCACTTAAGTTCCTTTTGTCGGGACGGCCTCTTCCAACCTTTGACCTCACCTGGAATGTGCCACTGAGCACAATAAAAAATACTCTAACTGAAGGCCGTAAAATGTTTCTTTTAATCGCATAAACGGATACAGGGCCGCCACAATGCCCATGAGGAATAGCTCGGAGTATCTGCTGGGACAGCTGGGGTGGATTCCTGTCGTAAATACAGGAAATGTTCCGTATTTGTGTTCACACATTTTATTCCAAGACCCAAGCAAACGCACTTTCATATTGCTAGAAAGAATATCCCGTTACATTAACACACTCTCCACAATCTTTCACAGATGGTGATGCAAATGCCACCCCCACCCCAGAAAGATGAAGGCTCCCATTTTGGTGTTAAACAGGATCACGTCTCTCTCAGATGTGCTTGGAGGATGTGGGAATTAGATGTACCGTAATCAAACCCACATAAGCGGGTACAGCACTCTCCAGAATGGGAGAGGGGTAATGCGGAAATCACGCCAAAACGAGACGACCTTGCTTCACCCCAACTAAGTATGTGCGACTCATGGGTGAGATGACATCACAGCCGACCCCGAGCAGGTCCTGAGTGAGCTGGAATCAGTCAGGGATTATGCCTTACTATGACCTGAATCCATGTGAAAGTTTGTGCACGTCAGACGGCTAAGGTGGGCTGCTATGGCAACCACCAGGACCGGAGTGAAAACGGCCCCCAACAGTCGCGTTTCGGCATTATTTTTAAACATTAACTCATCGTGCACATTGTGGTACTTTTGTAAACAGTAGTGCCACTATGAATGTCAGCATGGTACAGCAAGAGAACAGGGCTGGAACCCTGTCTATGAATCAAGTGCCGCGGAGCTATTTGTGTTTACAGTATGACCTGTGTTATGAATTAGGAGCATTATTATTAAACAACAAACAACAAGAGTAAGACTACATGCAGAAAGGTAAATACAGAAATTACAACATCTTAAGGTAAAGTTAAACTCAGAAACTGAAGATAAAAGTCAGAGCATCAACATGATTATACCAAGATCCCAAATGAGCTGGACACGTGTGTCCAGCAGTCCAGCCGGCGTGGGAAAGTGCCCCGTTCTCCTGGGCAGAGGGCGGAAGGGTGAAGCACTCAACTAGGGGGCAGGGTTTGAAAGGAGAGAGAGAATCCTCTGGTCCAGTTAACACACGCGGCGAACAAAGGGAGGGGTGACAGTCGGGGAGGCTGGGCAGTGAGCACCCTGCCAGGATATCGCCTTCTCTTACACTCTCACGGAGAGGGAGGCAACCAGGTCCACAGGTTCCACTCACCCTGATGGATCTTAATGTTGGGAAAGCTGGAAATTCAATCCGGGTGTGTCCCGTGGAAAGGCTCCTCGTATGTCAGCAGCCTCCGTCCCATTAAGACTTCCACTTTGTGTCGTGATCTTCAGAACGACAGCACAATATTATTGTGTTCAACTGTAAAAACAGGCCTCCTTACAGTTGTTATGAAGCCTTAGTGGGGTGCGTGGTTGGGGGGGGCGGGTGATTTGGGGGGGCAGTCCTCATTGAACCTGTCTCCAGGCTCGTGGGAAGCCGGGAACTGAAATATGCAGCTAGAAACATTCTGCTTTTGGTGCAAAGCTGACACTGTAAGACGGTGGTGAAGCCCTCTAAGGCCGCACGTCAGTGAACAGGGCTCAGTCCCACTGCCAGGGGCCAGCTCTTAATTACTATACTGAAGCAGTCACAAATTAACAAGTCACCCCACCTGGTAATTTAGACATCAGGTTGCAGGACTGTGGCCTCTGAGGTCCCCTGCCACCCTCCAAAGGCCTCGAACCCATCCCCATCCGGAATCCTATCTGGTTCTTCCACCCCTGCGCTGTGTGCTGACCTGAAGGGGAGGGAGGTATAAATATTCTGGAGGACTGCTGAGTCGTGACGGATCAGAAGAGGAGGTGAAACGCCCGCAGGAGCGCCAGTGAGAGAGAGCGAGGCGGTGGGAGCGGAGGAGAGGAGCGCGGGGGGGTGGCGGGCGGGCGGTCGGGGCCACTGATTAGCATCCACGCTGCACGCCGCTGAGATTAATGCACTCTGATGCTTAATATCACAGAGAACAATTAATTTGCCAACAGTTTTGTCACGGCTGAGGCACACGCAAGGCGGGTGCTGGGATAGATGACTATGTCGGCCGCAGTCTGCAAGTGTGTTCCCATTAGCTCCAACAAACGTGCCCTGTGTGCACACACACACACACACAGACCTACCTATCTAAATGGGGACCGTCCATTCATTTCTACGGGAAAAACCCTAGTTCCAAGCACAACACCCTTAACCCCTACCCAGCCCTAACCTTAACCATGAGTAACCAACCTAAATACAAGACTTTTGGCATTTTTACTTTTTTGATTGCATTCACAGATTTTTAAAAAATTGGGGGACCAAATGGGGACCTGAAGACATGTCCCCAAAAGTAAGGAAGTTTCAGATTTTTACCACACTTTGGGGACATTTTTGGTCCCCAAATGTGATATATGCAAACCCACACACACGCAAACACACACACAGCATACACACACACGTACTGATAACATACACATACAGTACACACACACAATTTGGTAGGCCTCTGTAAATGGATGTTATCTTGTGGGGCATGTTTTCTCACGCATGCACAAAAATGCTAATAACTGGCCACACGTTATGAGACAGAGATTTCTTTTCAGGAATGTGAATGCATCCAGAACTTTCCAGACATGTTACAAGACACTTGTGGTCTCCTGAACTCAGGCTAAACTGAATATTTATGAGAATAATAACCACAAACTAATAAACACTCGAGGTGAGTAATGAAAATTCCAAAACCTTTTTACTCAATTATAATTACTCCCTTTTTATTTTTATTTAATTCAATTATAGAAACGAAATGCTATAAACACATAGTTGTCTCCACACTAAAATACAAACACAGTAATAGACACACAGTCACACCACACCCCAGAGGGGCAGGTCAGACACATCTCCATCCCTGTGCAGACCACAGGCTGGCCAGTAGGTAGCAGAGTCACTGACACTCAGTGCAGACTAAGCAGCGGCCATGTACATGGTCACATACACTTGCATGGCACTGTTGTCTCTCCATGGAAAGGTTCCGGATTGGGGAACAGGAAAGTCAGAGCGGAGGCTCGTCACCTGAAGTGGCTTCCCGCCGGGCGGACCTGAAGGCGCTGGCACATGTACAGACCCCCCTTAAGGACCAAACTTGCCTGGGGGGGAAAAACAGAAATGTCTTTGAATCCCCAAAACTGATAACTGACGATTTGCAAGACCTGTCAGATATACAAATACAAAATAGTTAGGAAATAGACAAAGTAGATATACAAAACAGAGCGATATAACCTTTCCTGAATGTTGTGTAGACTGCAATATCAGAGAAACGGATACGTGTAGCGCATATATAAATGGCATGCTGTGTGTGCAGACACGTATAACATGAGAGTGACACGCTTTTTTGAGAGCCAAGGGCACGCATAAAGTGCATTTGGAAAGCGACACAGACTCTGCTTGAGAGCATTAGGGCTTTATGTCTCTTTATTGCAGCAAGCTGATATCAGAACAGGGAATAAAATGTCTGGTTCTTCAGGTGCAGTCCGCTGCCTTAATAGGGTCACACCCGGGCCGTGACACCCGCAGCATGCCCCCCCCCCCCTCCCGCTGATGATTAAGCACGTTAAAGCCTTATGCAGAGCCAGGGATTCTGCCGAGGTGCCGTGGTATCGATGGATTAACAAGCTCGTTTATTTAAAGGGACGCGCAGCATTGCCTTTTATCGCGGTAATTTACATTAACCCTGCTCCAGCGCGCCGAGTGGCGTGTGCTGGCACCCGCAGACCTCGGCTGCAATCAGCAGGCTGGCCAGGCTCTCTGGACGCTTAAGGTGGCCCCTGAGCACCAGCCAATAGAAAGGGACCTCAGCCAGGCCATAAGCCACAGCAGGGATGTGTCTGTAATGTGGTGAGAAGGCCGGCAGGGTGAGGTGGTGACTGCCTCTCCCCATGCTGACCAATCATCGTCCGGCTGTTGGGTGGAGATAGACGGGGGGCGGCGCCTGCATGGACACAAAACACCAGCAGGCAGGGGCAAACTCGCTGGCTGCTCGATGCTCCACTTCGGTTTATTAATTTAGATTATTAAGGCGGTTTTTCAACTCCAGCTAATAAAAAAAAAAAAAAGGCCTTCAAAACTGTGGGCCCTACAGCGGCATCATCAATGATGAGTATTTTAGGGTGTGAACCCCCCCAACCCAGCAGGAAAGACATTCTGTTATATTAACATGGCCTCAGAGAAACACACAAACAGATACTGTAGAATGACAGCCAGCACGCCTCAGGACTTCTGGGAGTCGTAGTGTCCTGGGGGAGATGCATTTAAATAGTTTGTTCTTTAAAGTTCCGCCTGATTAAATTTAGTTGATTATATTGTGCCCTTTTATGCAGAACAACTAACGAAGTTTATCCAGTAGGATATTTCAGCAAAGAGAGTCATGTTACATTGATACAACAGTCACGCCTCTCCTAGGGTTTGACATGTCTGGTGGCTCTGTATCCGTAAACAGTGCACTGGCCAAAAGCACTGGACACCAGCTGGTCCAGCATCTCATTCTTAAGGCAAGGGCATTATTAGGAAGGTGGTCCCTCTGTTATTGCTGTAATAACCTCTGCTCCTGTTGGCAGGCTTTCCATTAAATGTTGGAACATGGCTGGTTGGTTTTTCAAGGTTGTGTTTTGACATTGGGTGATCAGGTCCCATGGCCTCTACGCCTGCTCGTTTGTAAATGAACTTGTTTCCTGAGATTTCCACTTCGAAATTACTTCATTGCAGGTGACGAGGGCAGCTCTGGCAGGGCAGAAATGTGGTGAACTGTCTTGTTGGAAAGATGGCGTCGTGTGATGGTGCCAAGTGCCAAGTCACTAACCTGCATTACCAACCTTTCCACTGCCATGAAGATGACAGCTATGCAAATCAAAGTTAAATAGCAAAACCAATAGTACTGACTGTCTGTTGTCTTCTGTAAGAGCCTGACTCTTGTTCACGCCCTAGTGCAGAGGTCTCCAACCTTTTTCGCCCTACTGACCGCTTTCACGTAAGACAATTTCCCACTGACCAGCCATCACAGGCACACAATAAAGCATTAACCATACAGTGAATGAGGTCACTGTTAAGTAAATATCACATTTATAAGTCACATAGTGCTTTATCAATTATTCATAATGTTATGTTTTCGTTAGCTTTCGTTAGGAAAGTTATCCTGCAGTGCATATTTTCAAGGTTTTGGCTGTTTGTGCACTGAGTTGAGGCACAGGCCTGTGACATTTTTCCAAGCGACCTACTATCATTGACTCGAGCACTGACTCCCCCAAGATGGCGGCTGCGCAGACACACGGCCACTTGCAAACGCGCTCTGATCAAAACTGTGAAAGAGGCACAGACAGGAGTGGTGGGGAGACGATCTGGTTTTTCAAAGTAAAACACCCTGCATACTCTGACAGTCAATAAATGGAAATAAAATTAAAAGTTTTTTATTTTATCTATGCGGCCCAGTACGAAATGATCCATGGCCCCGTACCAGTCCACAGCCTGGTGGTTAAGGACCGCTGTCCTAGTGGACTAGCAAAATACTATTTGTGGTGGGACCATTAAGTTAAATGAGAGTATTTTGTGCTCTAATCACTAACTAAATAATTTGTAGCCACCCCCACTGCTGGGTCAACCAAAAACCCAAAGGTCTAGACCCTAGACACTTGATAATGTTCAAGCTGTTTAACATGCACGCGGGCGACTGCGCTGGCTAGCTGTGCCCGCTCCCTCCCGGGACCCTAACCCACCTCATACAGCCCCCCCCCCGCCCTCAGGTCACCTGACGGCTGAGGAATTCAGATGAGGCCCAGATCACAGCTGGCTGTCTGATGGTGTGCTCTCTGCCCCATGCCATTTTCTTTATGCAGACGTCTGCCAGAAGTCTGAAAATGCCACCCCGACCTGAATGATAAGGCAAAGCATCCGGCCCCGGAGCAGAGGGATGTCCCCGCACAGGCCTTCAAAACTGTGGGCCCTACAGCGGCATCATCGGGATCGCTGTTACTGCTGTACTGCTGTACAGCTGGGAGGAGCATCGGCCCTGCTCACAAACATGGCGACCACAGATGTAGAGAAGCTCCTTTTGGCATGTGTGTGTGTCTCATGTAGGTAGCTCCTGAAAGAGGAGGCAATGAAAGTGAATTGCTTGCACGTGAGAGTCAATTCTCTCTATATAAAAAGCCGTTTCAGACACAGTCTGCCGTTCCCCTCTTAGCATCCCGGCAGGTCAGAGGTCATGCTGAGAGCATCGCTGTGATTGGACACAGATGCAGAGCTCCACAAAAGCAGGCGGCCTCGTCTCCGCTCAGGCAGCAATTCGCTGTATCACTGGCCCATGTTTGAGCCACTCAGGTCAATTTGATCCATCTCCCTGGAGACCGTACAACCTGATCTTCTGGGCGAGACGTGACGGTTCCAAAATCGGGTATCCGTGACTAATTTTAGCACTTGGCTTTTTTGGCCGGGAATAATGGAAGAAGGCTTTCGGTCTTGTGTAATCCAATACGGGCAGCAAAGTAGAAAGGGTGTGCAGATCTAAACCTGATGAGCACTTGAAGATTGGATGACCCAAGAAGCACCTGGAGTCAATTTACTACTTTTTTTTTTACTTTTCATCAAATGATGTTTAATTTAAAAAAACCCCACATTGCCATTTGGCAGATTAGGAACATGCCTCCTCTTCCGTATCTCCGTAATTATGTGCAATCTAGTTTCTCCGTTGCCCTGTCCTCCCATCACTGTGGGGCCTGCCGTCGCCATGGTAGCGGTGTTCAGCTGCGCCATCTGGTGGAACATATCTGTTCCCAGGCAAACGGAACACACATTTTGTTTCTTTAATGAGTTTATAATGAGAGCACCAGTAGGACAAAGGTTGTGCAGAAGAATTTCACTTATTATCAAGCTGTTCTAAGAAAAAAGTGAGATAAAAAGAGGAAGTGTAGAAAATGCAGGAAAAGGAGACATCAAAAAGAGAAAAAGTACATTTTTTAATGAAATACCTTCTTGCAATCCCCAGCAGGTTTACAGCACTAGGAGATGCCCTGAAAAGTCACGTCCAGAAGAAACAGGCCCTTAAACCAGAAAAGACGCTGTCGCTGCTGTCTGCCCAAGCGGAGGGATGGGAAAGGCTTCAGAGGCTCCTGTCCCCCCGTGCAGCTGAAGTTTTGGCACTGCTAATGGACAACTTCAGTGCAATGTGTCGGTCTGCCATTACGTGAGCTGTCTGAGTCGAGACAGAGGCGACGGCGGGCTGGAAGGAAAGGCCATTTAAAATATAAAGATGGCTGCATGTCATATCGGGGGAAGGGCTATTATCTGTATGCTGGACTTTCCCTTCAGTTTATGGGAGTTTGTATCCTACTTAATTGGACAGTCGTGTTTAACAATGACAAAAGTAAGACAATAAAATAGTAAAAAGTTAAAGGGAAGCATCGTTGTTCAGATGCAGACTTTCATGTGGTTTGATTTTGCTTTGGGTTTGTAAGATTCTAGGGCATCTGCCACAGAGAACCTAGCAGCACCGACAGACTAATACCTGCAGTCTCCAAAGGCCGACAGACTCCCAGCAGACAGAAACACCATCACCTGCATGCAGCCAGCACCTGCATCCTGAGCTACAGACTGCCACAGCCAGCACCTGCATCCTGAGCTACAGACTGCCACAGCCAGCACCTGCATCCTGAGCTACAGACTGCCACAGCCAG
>JAODKM010000108.1:21932157-21946408 GCA_026780845.1 Petrocephalus sullivani
ACAGCGACGAAGGGGGGGGGGAGCCGGGGGGGAGGGGGGTGGGGCTAAGACCAAAAAAGACCGCGGGGACAAAAATCCCCCCCCCCCCCCCCCCCCATATGGTGTCCTGCTCCCCGTGTTCTGCTTACATTTAAAAAACAGGCGGTGTTAGAAATCCTAGCACACCTCCCCAAACGGGCCCCGCGGAGATCCGGGACGGGACGGTAACGCCAGGGCGGGGCGCTCACATCCGTACCCGGCATGGCGACACGGGGGAGGGATCTGGCTCTGGACAGCGTCCCGGGCTCTCTGGGAAGGCTGCTTGTTTGCTTTGGCACACAGGTCCAGCGTTCTCTCCCTGAGAAAGAAAGCGTAAAAAAGGGTAGAGAAGAGAGAGGCTGACCTGGGGAGGGAGAGGAAAGGATGAGCCAGGGTCCCCAGCCACCCCCCTGCCCCCAGGGGTCACCTCAGAGGCAGACCGGAAGGAAACGTGACCAAACTGCAGGAGGCTGAGAGTAACTGTATGTGTTTCTAACGAAACGTGCAGAGATGCTGCGAAGTGCCGGGGGTCACGTTCCAGCTCCGCACCGCTCGCTGCTGACTTCACAGAAACAGGATCTCGCTGCTCCTCTGATTCCTGACAAAGACGACTCCAAGTGGGAGATAGAATCCTGACCCCAGGACCCCACTGCCCCCCTAGAGTTTGAAGTCAAAATTCCACAACCCCGCCGGCACTTTGAATGACGGGGAGAAGGTTTTCGAGGTGACCGCAGAAGGTTGTGCCAAATCGACTGGGGCAGCATGGCAGCCTGCTCGCCCAGCCTCTCTTGGCAGGGAGGATCCCTGACCCTGAGGCCCCGCCCCTTTGCCAGTCACTGCGAGGACAGGCTTGCCTGCACAGCTGGAAGGCCTTAGGTGCCTTACCCAGGTACAGGAGGTAGGCCTCTGTGCAGCTAATACTAATGCAGTGAATTCACTGGTGACAGGCGATTCAAAGCACAAACTAGCACAGGGAGAAACAAGCTTTCGGCTCATGGATATGATTACTGGTTTATGTGGCAGAAAGGACCTTCACTCCATCATCAAAAGGCAGCTATTGGTGTATGAATAGATAGAAAGATGTGTTTTTGTGCGTTTCTATGGCTGCCTGTTGCTGAGCCGGATCTACCCAGTGTGGACCTACAGGTAGCGTCTGTGGCCAATAAACAGGGCCTGACTGTGAGCGCCCCCCCCCACTTCAGGTGCCCGGCTCATAAGCGCAGGGACTGCTTGTCAGGAGCGGAGAGAAGCACAGACGTGGGGTTTGTGGTCTTCTCTCAACGGCCGCTCGTAAATTTGGGGGGAGTGGAGGTACTGGCGGGATTTATTCTAGCCACGTGTGGAAAATGGGTGGGGGGGGGTTGGATGGATGGAAGGAAAGAGTTTGGTTATGGGGCTAGTCTGTGTGTGGGTGGGTGTTGGACCTACACAGCCCCCTACACACTCCACAAAGACGCTATATACACCCAGCTCACATGTCGGCTGGCTGAGCCGGCCTCTTCGGGACGTTAGAGGAAAAAACGTTTCTCGCTGTCGGAAAACCCTTAACCGGCAGAGCCCGCTACCCTGCGAGCGTTAGATGGAGGGTCTTTGGACACTCTAGCTTCACTCTGGATTCATTCTAGATTCATTCTGTGCTGACAGAGAGGTCAGATATCCCAGACGCAGTTTTCAGCGTATTTTTGGGTGTGAAGGGAACTCAGGGGATTGGGCACGTTGTGAAATGGCCAGCGGAGCCCTCCCTCTCTGACGGGGCACGGCCCCCATGTGGATGGCACGGCCCCCATATTTTCCTTCCTTTTGTTGCTGTGTGCTGCAATAATTATTAATACAGTTAAAAATTCCCCCCCCAGTAATGAGTGTGCCTCATCGGGGGGGCCAAGGCCCGCACCCCTGTTGCTTAGTTTCGACCGAGCTCTGTGTTTGTCGATTAATTTAAGCCGTCACACTCCATTGATTCACCACACACACACGCACATATGTTCTGAAGGTAACTGACACACACAGAAAGACAAATGCACATGCCTAAGGTTGTTGTTTGTTATAAGCTCACTCCTTTTATGTACTTTTACTCTTTTTTTTTAATGAGTAATCTCTGCCCCCCATTACTTGCACTAATGCTCTGGGATTCAGAATGGACAGATCGGGCCCTGTAGCCCATACCTGTCACCCAGTTCCTTTGCTGAGGGCTCAGTTGGGGGGGGGCTGACACCATGGCTATCGACTCCTTTGAGTTTCCTTTCCTGGTCTCCAAATCAGTCATTTCTACACTATTTATAACTCCCAGAAATGAGCATTTCCACAGAAGACACTAGCAAACCTCCATCCAGTCAACTTGACCCTCCAGAACCCGGCTCTGTGGGATGGCTGAACCAGCTGGCCTCCCTTTCATCCAACTGGTAAACCAAAGGTTCAAGGTTGGTGTTGGGCTTAAGCGTTTAGTGTCAGTGCTAAGAGATCACTTTCTGCACATCTACTAATAATCTCTAGGAGGGCTGGACCAGCCTGTCCTCTACAGATGATTCAGTGTTACTATAACTCATAAAAAGGTTCTTTTTTTATATTTTTTGTTGGTGGACAAAAAAAACTTTTCTGGGATGAGAAATGTTCTTGTACCCGGGAAAAGGGAGGCCTTGAAACCCAGAGTAGATGGGATTACCACAGACTGAGGAATAACCCCCTTCCCAGTACGAACATCATCAGTTCTTGTCAGAGTAGTTGCTAACAGTGAGGTCATCTTCTGAGGACACAAACAACAACCGAGACGGTCCTCCTGCAGTGTGCGGTCACGGTACGAACAGGCCACCGTTCACCTTTTTAAAGGCCTATTCAGCTACCTATTTACTCTCCCTATAAATCTTTACAATATCCTAAAAGGTGCTTTTTATATATTCCAGTTATATATGGTTTCCCTAACAAAGTACTTTTGTCCTGAGGCTGCAGGTAGGTTTGCCTGAGGAACATACAGAGAACCCTTCTTCAACGTTAACTTCATTAAGAGGATTCCTCTCCTTTTTGCTGACACCTTCAATCCATCAGCGTGATGAGCTTCCCAGGGTCCAGAGGCTCATGAACAAATGATGAAAAATTCTGGATGTGTGAATACCCAGGTTACTACTCAGCCCAGGACTTTGTTAATGTCGGCCCATTAGCTGGGAAGAGGCCCTGAAAGTATTGCTGAAAATATGAAAGTATTGTTGCAGCTCGTTGAGAAATATCAGCAGGATTTAAAACTACTCAGCAGCATTTTCCTTGGGTTTGCATGTTTTTGTCCCACTAACCTTTTAAGATTAATTAATTATCACCCATGATTATGACTTTACACATCATTATATTTAATTTATTTGGCAGAAGTTTTTATCCAAGGTGATGCCCCTTAAGGGTCAGACAGTCCCAGGACCAATTGGGGGTTAGGAGCCTTGCTAAGGGGCCAATGGTCAGACAGTCCCAGGACCAATTGGGGGTTAGGAGCCTTGCTAAGGGGGCCCAAGGTGAAGTCATTCTGCCAGCCTGGGGATTCTGACCTTCTCATCAAAGGCACATTACCCTAACCATCTAGGTCACACACAACCCCCTCCAAAATCCTTCTAGCAGCAGAGGTACATCTCAAAAAGCAGAACAAGTGGGTTCACACCTGTATAAACGACACAAAATGTTAGAAAGTGAAAGAAAAAAAAACACATTTTTCCGCAACAGCCAATTTTAAAGCTTACTTCTCAGCCAGATGTTCGCAGATGTTGGAAGTGGTGACTTTTGCATCTGGAAATGGGCAATGCCCAGCACCCACCCCAGAAAAGAAAACACCTGAAACAAAAAACAGGCTTGAAGAGGTCCCCTGTTTTAACCACCCAGGTCTGGCCCCCGCTCCAAAGAACACCAGAGACCGTGGGCCAGCTCCCAGCACTCCCTGCCTTACATCGGTCTCTCATAGGCGATAGCCCATATGTCTACGTAAATGTTTATAATACTCATAAACGTTGGGTCATAAATGGCTGAATGTATAAACGTCATCCTGTATAACATGATACATTTCGAATAGCGCCGATCTTAACAATTGCTTAGCAACGAAAATAAATAAATCAATAAATAAATATAACAAATATGGTGGCCCCATCTGAGGTCATAGCCATTCCAGCCAGGGGGGGAGGGTGCGTCCAATGGTTGCTCAATATGTGCCTCTCCCTCCAAGGGGCCATAGCACCAGGATCGAGCTTCCAGATCTGGCACACACCCCCCTATCCGTGATGTCAGTGATGATGTCATCAGAGGCCTCCCATCTCTGTAGGGTGAACCCCCCCCATCTTCCTCCTGCCCGTCTCACCCGCCAACCCTTCATCCGTCATACTAACATGTGAGCCATCCGGATGAGCAGCTCATCGGCCCCAAACAATAGTCCAAGCAAACAAACAAGAGAAGATGGAGATTTAGGACACTGCTGGCCCGCTTGCTGGTTTCATTTTTATCCGACTCTTCTGCAAAATGGCCAGCAGGGCCAGATCCCCGAATATTGATTCAGCTGTGGAACTACAAATATCTTTTTGTGACTTTTCTGAAAGTGGAAAGAGTTTGCGATCGCTTCTGTCCAGCGAGTCCTGCAGGTGTCAGGTCAGGGAGCAGGTCCCGTAAACCAGGGAGTGCCTTTGATTTGCTATGGGGGCACTCTGGGACGATACAGGGATGCAGGATGCATTTCACGGCCTTGGTGTGACTATTAATGCGTGTTTAGCTGTATCTTCCGTATTTTGATATAAATCTGGGATTTCAGGACCTTTCTCCTAAAAATGCTCACGAGTAGATTATATGGCTTGTTCTCTCTGCACGGTGTGTGACTTGGTGTGCGAATGCCATGATCACAGTCCCTCACAGAGTCTGGGTGCTGTCCTGGTCTGGTGAGAGTTTAACCATTTCCTTGCTGCTCTTGACAAGGTGTGTCTGTTCTTGGGTGTGTGTGGGGGTCTTGGGTGAGTTCAGTCACATCTGGGAATCTTCAGAGCTTAAAGAGCCTCAGATCTGAGGATTGGAGAGTCCATCTCACCATGAGGCTTTTAACCCTTTAACCCACTTCAAGCCTGATTTGTCTTATACCCCTGCCCCCCCCCCAACAGACACACACACACACACACACACACACATGGCACTAATGCATCTATTTGGGGATGGGTGACCTGTCAGCCTCTGTACCTAGAGCTGATTGGGCACCGTCTTGAAGCCTGTATCTGTCTGGGGTTAATGTCTGCACCCCCCCCAGCCCCAGCATAAGCGGTGGGGGGGATTACAGCAGCCCCCCAATCCAACACACACATACATAATTATTCATATCTTTGTGAGGACTCTCCATTCATTTCTATAGGCAAATCCCTAATCATAACGACAACCCGAACCCACACCCAGCCATAACCTTAACCTAACGACAACCCTAACCCATACCCAGCCATAACCTTAACCTAACGACAACCCTAACCCATACCCAGCCATAACCTTAACCATAAGTAACCAAACAACATATACTATGTACTATATACCATAATATACAAAATATGCACTTTTGGCAAAAAAAATAGTCCCCACGTAAAATATATATAACCCACACACACACACACACACACAAACACACACAGACTTGCGTACCTAAATGGAGAACTTCCATTAATTTCTGTGTTCCTAATTCCTAATCCCAGTCCCGACACCCTTAACCCCAACCCAGCCTTAACCTTAACCATTAGTAACCAACTCAAATACAAGGCTTTTGGAATTTTTAGTTTTTTGACTGTATTCACAGATTTTTATAAAATTGAGGTTATCCAAATGGGGACCTGAAAAGATGTCCCCACAAGTAGGGAATGTGTGTCATGTGAGTCAGGAGTCACAATCTCTGGGGAAGTGTATTTCTCCAAAAAGGTCCTCAGTGAGGAAGATAAATATGTACAGACATTCATACAGATACACGCATGCCTAGTGGAGTAGTGGGGGAGGGGTGGGCTGGGCTGTAACTTATCGTGCATTCCATTATCCTCGGGAGGTTGGAATCCGAGTCGGATTCTGAGTCTCGAGGCCGGAAGTGACGACATGCGCGCTCCCGTCTCTCGAAAATCCGAGACAAAAGCTCAGGCAGCCCAGAGTGCCCCGAGTTTCGGATTCAAGATGGCTGCCCAGGGCAAAGACTGTAGGTGGTGCTGTGATATTTTACATTTTTAAGCACTTTAGTGCTGTTTGAGTCAACTTCGTAAGCTGTGTACACGGTACAGCGTTATTGTAGTCGATAGATGTGTTGCTATGGTGAGCGGCATACGCTTGGAGCCGTTCGTACTCCGAAAGAGCTAGCGCAAGAGTCTTGGATCCGAGTTCAGCAAGTGGAATGCATCCGACTCGGTTTTCCCCGAGTTTTTAGCGGATGTGACGTTATTCTGAGTTTCGTGCTCTGACCTCCAAGGATAATGGGACTCACGATTAATCTGGACCTGCTCAGGAGAGGACCTAGCTGGGTACCAGCTACTCTGATTGGGCCGGCCTCTGGGGGGGGCGGAGGGGTGACTGAGGGTCCTGCATGCACCCCACCACACAGACAGGCACACAGCCCCTGTCCGTGTGCATGTGCCACACAAGAACATAATGGGCCATCATAAGGCTTGAAGTAACATAAACAGGAGGCCTACTGCTAAAATGTCACTGGTAGTGGGGGGGTGGGGCAGCTGTTTCTGTAGTGGGATGTGGCACCGCGAGTGAGCACATGTTATGGTTGGCTGTTTATTAGCTGGAACATGAATTTAACCTTAACATGCACTACCCTCCCTGTGCTATCCGTCTCCTCAGATTAGCAGAAACCAGCCTCTCCCACAAACATGGCTCCCTCAGTCAGCCAAGAAACCAGCGCCACCTTCCCGCTTTTTATTTTATTCTTTTTACTTCCAGCGAGAGCCATCTGATACGGGCGCTTTCCATACTCCGTGGCTATTTTTTTCACGAGTGGGATTTTTGGATGCGCTGTTATTTGTGCCTGGGGTGAAAACGCATGTGTGGGTCCTGGCCAACCAGAGAAAAGAAAAAATAGACATAAGCCAGTTTGGCCATGGGGGCGTGTCCCAGACGTGCCTAGTGACATGATGCCACCCCTGCCTGCTACTTAATCACTGATGCACAGAGCAACAGGTACCATGGGGATGCCAGTTTGTTTGGCTCCTAGAAGCCCAGGACCCAGCTCTGGTGGGGGCTCTTCCAGAGGTCCAGGCCAGCACACACCCTACTTCAGCTTCGACACAGCCTGATGACTCACTGGTGGATGTCCAATGAGGGCGCAAAGCGGTGTACACATAGGTGAAGAGGTGGAGCAGAGACTGGAGGCTCCTCCCACTGGAGCCCCCTATTGGCCACCTGGGGCCCTTACCCATGAGCCCCTGAGTAACCAGCTCCACTGTCTGATTCCCAGGCAAACCTCCTGGAACCTGCTTTCGCTGGCTATAAAATTATTTCCCCTGTTGAAACAGAAAGTTGAGTTTAGAGTGCTGATAAGAGCACTGAATTTAATTGTACTAAATTTAAAACCTAAATAATAGCAATTTAATTTTGAAGCAAACAAAAGCTATTTAAATTAGACTACCACTGATGTGTAAATTGACTAATGTAACTAACAATTTTTGCTGGGAAGTACTTTGTTTAAAAATGCTAAAGTAAGTCTCTCTTATGAGGGACTTCTACATAATCTACTAAATAACACGGCAATGAATTATGAATTAATGTTTTAATAATATATATATATATATTAATTAATAATATATATTCATATGTAATACCCATGCTAAATAATACTTGCTATTTATTAATCATGTTTTACCAAAAAGGTTTATTGAAAATAAGAGACCCCTGACATTTAATAACAAGAAACAGTTTTATAGAGCTACATACTATCACTCAATAAATAAACCAAATAAAACCGTTTTTGTACATTAATTCAGATGAAACAAGTTTTATATCTTGTATGGATTAACAATTAGAGTCTAAACTGTGATCTGTAATAAATGATCAGTCAAAAAAACAACTTAAAAATAAAACACCAGAATAACGCTAATTTGAAGGCAGAGCAATTGATCAATTAAATGTGTGTCAAATTGGGCCAAATGACTCCATTATTCTTATAAGAAAACGTTTCTCATTAACATTAATGTCCTGTATGTCTCATTATGTTTTAATCCAAACTGAAAAAAGCCTGTCCCGAGTTGTTTGTTATTGTTAATAATCTTAGCTCTTGACATAGAATAGATTTTTTAGGTTTCGTAAGGCACTGACATGTTGCCGCTACTCACTTATAATGGCTTTGTTTTGAGACATCGCAGGAACGTGGTGAATTGAACGGACAGCATGATTTGTGGCGAAATACGCTGTACTCATTAAAATATTCAGTTTAGATTGGTGCGAGTCTGATCTTGATGCACAACCAGCCTGCAGAGGGCTTAGGTAGGACTAGCTGGGAGAGATGACACAAAATCAGTGAGGCTACGAGCCCTGAAAAGTGTCAGATCATTAGGGGGCATTGTAGTTAATGCACTTGTGATCAGAAAGTTGATCCACACCCTAGGAATTAAACTCTAACGCTTACACAACAAAGTAAAAACAAAAAAAACTCTTTTACAACAGAATTGCCTATGCGCTGATGTCGGCTTGGGTCTGGTACCGCACTTCATGGGGAGAGCTCCTGCAGAGTCAGAACTGCTGAGCTAATATTTCTTTGTGTTCAGTAGTTCAGTAGGACTCACAATTAGATGCAGCAAACTTGCCATAATGCATAGAAATGAGAGCGCCGTCAGGGAGGCCCGGAACCTTCCGGCCCCTCGCGCGTACTCCACGTTCCGCGTTCCTGACGACTCAGTGCGCCTTGACGTCTGCTGTCACGCCGAGTCTTAATTAGCCGGGATCCACTCTTCACGGAACGCAGCATGGCTCTCCCCATGGCCGCTACCCCTCCCCCCCCCCCTCCCGCCTGAAGCTTGCTGCCCCCAGCTCTTACCCACAATTCCCCACAGCCACCCAGTTTGCATGGCCACACCAGCAGGGCTGTCCTGGATGTTGCAGGGATTGGCTGGATGACAGACATACACGTTCATGTTGCCATAAACCAGACTGCTTGTCCACTCCCTGGACTGGACCCCCAGGGCATGTCTGCCTTGCAACCACACCACAGACGAGGCTGCAAACCCTCACCTAAGGCCAACAGGAGGAAAGATGCAATTGAATTGAAAGTTTGGGGAAAATACTAATTTCCTGAGTTTGTAGATAATTTCATATCACCACCGTGGGGTGTAGGGAAGGTGGCGTCGTAGTCCATGGAAAGTTCCTGTTTCCTGTGTGTCGCGCTCTGCTGGCTATACAACCCAGAATGAGCCTAACAGATACAAAGGTCATCATCTGAGGACGATCACTTAATATTGGTCTGGCTCTTTGTATATCAAATAGCTCTTTGTGTATCAAAAATCAGCTCACGTTTAACTGAGAGCTGGTGTAATGGAGTGCCACTTCCGGCTTGTCGCTCTGTCGGGATTGCCTGTGGTAAATTTCTCTTGCACATTCAGTTGTTCAACACCCCCGGGTGGGATAAAATAAGGTTGACTCACCCTGTTAGGTGGCAGGGTTAAGGTTATGCCTGAAGAACGTGAAGAGAGGAGCAACACAATCCAGGGATCACCCCCCGGCAACCCTGACTCACTCACCCCTCAGCCAGAGTAGCAAGAGAAGACTTTAGATATTTTACATGGTCAGATTGCATTAATGTGGGTGTGGGTGTGGTTTTACATCGATGGGCGGAGCTCACTTCATGGTTGGTATCCCCTACCAGCCCCCCACCCTCGTACGCCTGACACACCCTTTTTGGTTCTTCCATCTGTTCTCGACATCTTACAAGTCAATCAATCTCCCTGAGCGCTCCAGGCCTGACGGCTGTATTAATTCAGCATGTCTCGCTGCCTGATGTATTCTTACTTACGCTGACCTTCAGCCAGAACCTTCGGGATTCCATAAGAGTCAGGGAGAGTGCAGGATTAACGGAGTCTCGCCTGGTTCCAGAGGGTTCCAGAGGAGCTTTCTCCTCTGGGGAAGCCATAAGACCAATTGATTTTGCATGGCTGCTCAAAGCCTCTGAGGACTTACTGGAATGTGGGTAAACGAGCGACACGTGTTTTTGGGTGTGCCGTTTAAGCGTGACACTAATCGTGACCCATTACAGGTCTCCACGTACCTCTTAAGGTCTGAGATCATTGCCACAATGGTCAATCATAAGAGCGTACTGAGTCCCACAGTCCTCCACCCTGACACGCCACCTGAAAGCGAGATCCCACAGGCACACGGCCTCCATCCCTGCTCCGTGATGATAACATCAGCAGGGATCAGCACCAGAGCACAGTGGCCGCTGCTCCTCACAGGCAAGGAGCGTCTCAGATGACGTCAGGATTTGTGTCAGTTCCTCATGGAGTGTTTGGGGGTGACTGTGTCTGTCATTGTGTTTCACTTCTTGGTTAATATATGGCTCCCTTCCTCCCTGAGCACAGCTGTCCCGGAGCGCCTGAGCCGTAGAGCACCAGTACCCCAGGGAACGGCACCGCAGCTAAGCAGCTAAGCTCAGCTACATTATTTACAAAGTGAGCATAGGGAATGTCAGAAGGATGCGGAAGCACAGAATGTGAATTCTCAGGCCAAGGGGGGGGTTATGGCCAACTGACTGCCCAACCCCCCCTCAGCCTGCTACCATTAGAAGGAAGCTTGCGTGTGATTGTCATGAACAAAATTAAGCAGTTGTGAGGAGGCGGCTACCCGGCTGGTTGTGACACCCCCACAGCCACCCGCCTGCCTTTCCCCCACTCGTCTTTTTCCTAATAGTGGGGGGGTGGGGGGTGAGGGCGGATGGATGAAAGCTGATGGCCATAGCAGATGGCCACCCCCCCCCCCACTGCTGCACTGATGTGGAGGACCCTGCCTCCTAACCTGGCCCTTTGTGACATCATAAGACAGTCAGTACATTTACATGCACAATTAAGTCAAGCTATGGCTATAGCTATGGCTATAGATGGACTAGCATACAAGCACTGGAGAGTAGTCACTGTATTGGCCAACTCCACGACGACGGGTGGTGACAAGACTCCTTTCAGCTTGTTAGAATTGGCCTTTTTCCGGTTGACCTGTTATCTGGGTATGTTAACCGCATTATCTGGGTATGTTAGTCTGACTTTGAGGAAGTCGATTTTGTACGACTTCAGTTGGACTAATATACAATAATATATGTATTTTAAAAGTCTAGTTTTAGTAGGACTAATACAGTAATTTGATTTTTTCTAATGCCATGTAAACGGACTGACTGATTCCATAAGGAGCCAGGAGCCAAGGGCCCTGCTGCCTTCCATAATTACTGCTGACCCGCAATCAGCCTTTGATGAGAGGCCAATCACCAGTCACCCAGCACCCCTTCCATGGGCCTATTTATCTCAGCAATTGCTCCCTAATGACTGGAACTGTCATCATTGTAAATAGCTTGAGACTTGTCATGTATCTGTTTACCACCTGACAGGATCAATTCAGGACACTGCATTAATTACACTGCATTTAATGCATTGCATTAAGCATACATGTTGAGTACACTGCATTAGGCACACTGGATATAGGTGATAGCATTAAATGATTTGCTTGTGGGCAATTTTAATCACACTGCAAATTGAAAATTGCATTGATTGCATATGAGTCACTGCATTAAATACACTATATATGGATATTGCTTTAGTTGCACAGTTAATGGGACACCGCACTAAGTGTATTGTGTATGTAGCACACTGCATTCAGTACAATACCTATAGAGACTGTATGGACCCCCCACCCCCTGTCCACTCAGTTCAGTTTGGAGGGGGGGGGGGGGCGGTTATGGCTGTGAGGGGAGTACCAGTGCTCCTCAGCCTGGAGTGTGAGAAAGACACATCAATCATGGACCTGAACTGGATACTGAAAGACGCGGCCGAGCAATTTGAATGAACAGAAGTGAAACAAGCCACTACATATTCATGTTTTGACAGATAAGTTGACACTTAAGCATCATCAAGGTACACATGATGGTCACCTGCCCTCTTCTGGGGTCCTCAGTCGCTTCTTCATGTAATGTGTGAGACCAGCTAACAGTGTGCGCTATGTGCGTGGCGTGCTTGTGCTGTGTGTGAGACTGTGCGCGCGCGTGTGTGTCTGAGTGCCTTGTCACACCTCTCCGGAGCTCTTACCCCACTGAGAGATGCTTCTGTTCTATTTTTAGCCCTGTCTCCATTAAATCGGTTCTTACAATGTTAGTCTGCCACAATCTTCCCTGGGATTTGTTGGGTGGGGGGTTCTCTGTAAGATCTGGGTAATTAAGGGTGCAGACACCTCCTCCTATGCCACCCTCGAACCCTTGCTGTAGATCCCTCATCCCTGTTTGCAGACGCACCGGTAGCCGTCTGAACACCAGCGTGACTGCGGCCCGCAAGATGACAGCAGGGTAACCAAGGCGATGGTGGGGTGCAGGGCGGGGCATGTGGGAATGGGCGTAAGAAACGCGGCCGGAGGCGGGGCAGTGGGAGGCGGGTCAGAGGGAGGCGGGGCAGAGGGAGGCGGGGCAGCGGGAGGCGAGGCAGAGGGAGGCAGGGCAGCGGGAGGTGAGGCAGAGGGAGGCAGGGCAGCAAGAGGTGAGGCAGAGGGAGGCGGGGCGAAGGGAGGCGGGGCAGAGGGAGGTGGGGCAAAGGGAGGCGGGGCAATGGGAGGCGGGGCAGAAGGAGGCGGGGCAGCGAGAGGAGCCAGTCAGCCATGTCTCAATTTGGCTACAATTAATGAGTATCAGTTCTTCTGCCCCCCCCCCCCCACACACACACACAAACACACAAATGCCTTGATTTTAAAAGGCTGGTAATTAATGATTTAATTGTGCACCAACTGACTTTAACAGTTTGTACACGCTGGTGGCGTATCAAGAGGTTTCTTGAGGGGTAGGGATCTGTAGCCCTAATTAGGATCCCAAAACAGCAAAGGGGTGCCTGAGGGAAGAGTCACCTGGCAGGGGTGAAGTTGACATGACACCAAAGTCAGCGAGCTGCTGTAGGCCTCCAGCAGGGAGGCTGCTGCATGGCTGACCGCCAGTCATCAGATGGCCCGTAAAGACGGGGGCGCGGAGGCCATATGCAGGTCAGAGGTCAGCCACCGCAGGTATGTGTGTCACTGAGAAAGCCAGAGAGTCACATGGTGAGCAGGTGGCTGACTGGTGTGCTGGATATGTGACTGCGGGTGTGTTTGCGGGTCGCAATCTGGGAGAGGAAGGGGAAGGTGACATTTTGCATGGATATAGTGCATTTTTGTTTCTGGTCATCTTCAGACATGATGGTGAGCAGCGGAGGCATGAACTGGCGTTTGTCAAAAGACGTCATGGGTAAATGCTCATGCATTTCCTTCCAGTGACACCAGAGAGTACTAGTTAAGATAAACGGCTTGCTTGCTAAAAGCAAGCTGTAATCTGTGATCAAAGTCAAAGCAAACGTCCATCAATGTTTCAGTTCTCCACACTGGCCAGTGCAGGGTGGCAGACTGAAGACCTGTGATCTGTGACCTGAATGGATGATGCAGCTTGGAAACATGACGTAAGTCTGTTAGTTAGGCAGGTGCTTGACCTTCAAGTGCCTTATATGTAAGTAAAACTTTGAAGTCAGTGCTGAACCTTACAGGAAGCGAGGGCACGGAACTAAGAGCAGAGGTTGTGTGCACAAACTTCCTGCTCTGGGTGACAATTTCAGCTGCTGCATTTTGAATACACTTAAAGGTATTTATTGTGCAGTGTGTGCTCCCAGATAACAGATTATTACAGTAGTTAAACCTACTGTATATAAAGACATGTATTAGTTTCTCAGTGTCTTGAATATTAAGGAAACATTGTTGCATAGCTACACGAAGCCCACCTTCAACACTGCATTCACATGCAATTTGAATGAGAGGCTTGTATCTAATTCATTCAAGGTCCCCCCTCCCCGAAGTCCACCCATGAGCATAGAGACTCAACTCACTCATAATCCCTCTGTCTATGTGTCCTCTAACCACTTTCTTTGGTCAGAGTCAGTGGGGGCACGAAGCCCAGGTTACGCGTCCTCTAACCACTTTCTTTGGTCAGAGTCGGTGGCGGCACCAAGCCGAGGTTACGCGTCCTCTAACCACTTTCTTTGGTCAGAGTCGGTGGGGGCACCAAGCCGAGGTTACG
>JAODKM010000108.1:21967396-21982170 GCA_026780845.1 Petrocephalus sullivani
CCACAAGGTAGAAAATAACTGGTTTTTATCACACTGTGGGGACATTGGGTCCCCACAACGTAATATAAACATGTCCATGCGTGTGCACACACACACACACACACACACACACTACCCTGGTCAAAAAAGAAAAAAAAGAGAATAAAAAAGACTCTGCTCAGCCACTTGTATAAGTGTAATTTATACCTGAAATCTGTCTTCATCTTGTGCAATTTTTATAAAGTTTCCCTTCAGATACACATTATATGAAACGCTTATTCCCAGAAGGCTCTGCCCTGGAAATGCCTGTCTAGTTCGTTTGAGTAAGAGGACGACCTCAATCTGCAGCTTTAAAAGGGCCCCCGTCTCGGTGAGCATACGCACACACACACGGGTGCCATAACAGAGAGCAAAAACGGGAATCTCCTGCCACACATTTCCCCAAGCTGCACAAAACAACGTCACACTCCTGATAAATTCATATTCCCGATTTTTAATTATCTACAAATTATGTAAGAATTTATTACAGCCATGTAAAGTGACTTGCACCAACTCTGTTGTGAAAGGCACTATATAAAGATAAACTGAACTGAATTTAAAATAGAAGCGTGTTCTCCTTAGCGTGCAAGTAAAATGCACTTTACAAATGATCAACCGAGGGAAAGTATTTAGTTGGCCACACCAAAAATGTGCCTGCACTGGGGATGTACAGCAATACCAAGAACATTATTGCTAACTTGCCTCCCAAGAACAAACCTGGCATGTAATGAAACATGGGGCTGCTCTCGCTGGCCAAGATACAACTGATGCATCCTTGTCCAGATGATTTGGGGCTGATAAGAATGACATTTGGGGGGTTTTACAGTGCCCTATACTTCTACACCGTCCTGGAGTATTGGATCTGCATTTCGGCAATGGAAGAGGATGCCAGACAGGTGTGTGAGATACAAGGACGGTCAAGTACGCATATTGAAAAACATCCTTGGAGAAGCCAACACTGGGGTTAACTCTTTGTTGTGCAGCAAAGTGCACCCTGGGCTTATTCGCAATGTTCCTACCAACAGGGAATGCTGAGAATATATAGAAGACCTGGATTATTTCACCATGTTGGTTTTGGCTTGACAGCAGAAGTTAGACAGCTCTCTGGCTGAGGAGCAGGCTCTTTGAGGATAGAGCGCCACATGTGGTTACGGCCCCAGCAGGACTGGCCGGCACGTGGCGTACAAGGTCTGGTGCTTATGGGCAGCCGACCGAAACAAACTGAATAGCGCCGATAACACAAACACCCGATCTAGCAGTACACAGACACACAGACACCTAATTAAAATGTAATAGAATAGTGATCTTTCAGCAGAGGTCCTTCTCCCTGCATTACCATGACGCAACTCGTCCTGCTGCCAGACTTGTGTGTCTCTATGCCCCTAAGAAACTGTCCACTTACTGTTCATCCCTCCACAGCCCACACACCTCACCTCCATCCAGGTGAACTCAGCATCCTGCGAAAGCAGATAGCCCTGAGGGGGTGACAGGGAAGGGCTGAAATAGGACAAACTAGGCCTCTGATTCTGAGCTAGCTGCCAGATCGCCCCCTTGTTAGGCCGCACTTCGAAAACCCGAAAGCTGTCGGACCGGAGAGATCGGTCTGGGGTTTCAGTCTCGTAATGTGGCCCAGATCCCTCTAGCAGCTTGACAGCTACTGGCACTGACTCTCTGCTGAGGTTATTGCCTGTGGAACGACTCCAATTTTCTGAAATATACTGGAATAAAATATTTTAAAAGTCGCTACAATGTATTATATATATGCACGCATGCTGAAAACTTGAGAGAAAGGGAGTGAAATGGACAGCAAGTCATTTTTAGAGAAAGCGGGTTTGAAGAAAATGTCATGGTTAGCAGTGGTCTACAAAACTGAATCTTTATATGTATTTCTCTCATTCTGCCAGGAAAAAACGGCTCCGAAAAAGTCTAAACAGGACATGAGGAATCCTTCAGCTGAAACAAAACCAGCTACCAGGGAAATACTGAACGCAGCCAGCAGCCCCGTCCCACACCAGGCGTCTCTGGCTGTGACAGGGCTTTCCTGAACTTAACTGTGAAATCTGCATGATTACCGCAAAAAACACACATATACAAATGCACCCAACACGCTAGGTCACGCTAGGTTATGCTGACACAGCATTAACGTGTTGAGGATGTCACAACACTAACCCCATACAATAACCAGATCCAAGAACCAAGACTCACAAAACGCTGCCTCCTAAACCCACCAGCACACGTTTGGAGAGGTTGACATTTCCTTGAGGCAAAATTAGACACATGTTCAGACAGGGATCCCCTGTACAGCCCTCAGACAGGTACTGGAGGACAGGGGGGTTAGAAAAACAAACAAAACACCGGATACCATACTGATGTTTTTAAGGAGAGAAATGTCAGCAACACAAGTCGGCATGTCAGCATCATGCATCCCTCACAAGCAGGACGCCACACACACACATGCATACGAATGCACACACACGCACACGCATATGCATGCACACACACACACACACACACACATACATGCGCACACACACACACACGCACACACGCATACACACACACACATACATGCACACACACACACACGCACACACGCATACATGCGCACACACACACACACACGCATACGCATACATACACACACACACACATACATGCACACACACACACACACACGCACACACACACACGCATACACACACACGCATACACATGCACACACGCACACGTTTTTACTCATATCTTTGTATTCATTTCTATAGGAAAAACCCTAATCCCAATTACGACACCCTTAATCCCCTACCAAGCCCTAACCATTACCATAAGTAACCAAATAAAATACATTTTTAGTTTTTTGATTGCATTCACAGATTTTTATAAAACTGAGTTCTCTTTTGAATAAATGTACCCACAATGTCAAAACAACTGGTTTTAATTACATTGTGGGGACATTTGATATATACGTGACCGCACACACACACACACACACACACACGACACAAAAGAGCCCTCAGCTCCCCGAAGATCTCTCAGGCTGACAGCTAACGCCTGAAATGTGATGCCTGGACAGAAACTCTCTCCCCAGTGACTATAATGTAGCAGGCGGTCTCATAAGACACTCGTTTGACTAAAGGCAGCGTCTCCTAATTTCCTTGCTTCTAATCCCCTTTCCAGGTGTAAAACTATAACGGCAAATACGCACACTCTTGCAAACATGACGACCAAATCACATGCATGACAAACTTTTTAAGAACCAGAAAAAGGCCAGCAACAGGAACCACACACACACACACACACACACTCTGCTCTGAACCATACAGCAAACTTCCTGTAGCACAGGACTCGTGTGTGTGTGTGGGTGTGTGTATGCCTGGTACCATGTTATCACTGGTAATCATTGTGTTCAAACAGAAATAGTTATTATCAAGACAAGACCCGGCGTGGTGGTTTTGGCGGGAGTTCGTGATGGTGGGGTGGGGTGGGGGGGGTGTGTTTACCTCAGGCTGTTTTTTCATTCCCACAAATGTCAATCAAAATCCATTGAACCAAAAAACAATGACGTCCCAAATGACTCATCAGCTACACCAGCTCCCTGTGATTCATAACTGCGCCAAACATGCATGCCGAGGAGCGGCCCAAACTGACTGCAAATTCAGGACTCACTGGATAATTAGCACAGAAGCATATAGCCTTATAATGCTAAGAGGTACTTCAGGTTTATCACTTTGGCAAACAGTCAGCAATATCCACCCTGCAACTTCTGAGTTCAGTAACCTTTATCATTGCATATCTGGCTGGTTCCTTGACCAATGCGCCCCCTGCTGCTTCTGGAAACAGAGCACAGCTTTCTAACGACTACCTGCATGTCAAGGTGATGCATCTATGGCCAGGTGGAGCTCAACAACAGCACAAACTATCTGGGGGAGGGGCTACCTTTAGGGAGATGTAAGAAAAGCCTTCTTGGATCATTAAGTCTGAAGGCTGAACCCTTAGCTTGGGAGCATCCTGACCCTATGCCACCCAATTTGGGGTCGCCTTCATACCAAATTAGCAAATTGTCACTGTGTGTCCACCATGACAACTGCCTGTAATTACCCAAGAAACAACAAATTACAATTAACAGCTACTTCCAGCCCACCCTATGGCCTGCTTTGCTGCTGGCTTTGTTTAGCTGAATTAAACACAACACCCGCGCACACACAGCTGTGTATTCCTGTCTTAGTGAGGACCATCCATTCATTTCTATGGGAAAAACCTTAACCCCAATCACGACACCCTTAACCCCTACCCAGCCCTAACCTTAACCATAAGTAACCAAACAAAATACAATACTTCCGGCATTTTTACTTTTTTGATTGCATTCACAGATTTTATAAAATGAACTGTGAAGTAGCAATGTCCGACTGCCGACCTCACTATTTATAGTTTATTCAGGATTTGCTATATTTGGGAGGTCTTTTGATTCACACAACTATAGCAAAACAAGGACACACACACACCCCACCTGCTTTCACCAAAGATTTATAACTGTAAATGTTAAATGAGCCAACCTGGCAGTGACAGTCTCACACAAGCCCAGGTCCAGATGCTACAGGGCAAAGTAAACTGTGTGCGTGTTTGAACTGAACACTCCTGAGGATATTCTTTTACACAAACACACACGGGCTCTCCCCTCCGTCAGGAAACCCCTGCGGCGAAGCACGCAGGCGCACGGGCTCCATGGGCGCAGGGGGGCGCAGACAGGCGAGCGGAGCGTCGCAACACGGCGTCGGTGCCCCCGATTACCGAACTACACATAAATAATGCGCATCAGACAATGTCAAAAGAGTGGCCAGCAGAGCAGGAAATGCGCACTGAGAAACCGTGACTATATTACAGATATTACACTTCAAAGGGGGCGAGGAATCGCTAAACAAGCCGGTTGAATTTATCTGACATTATAATGCTGACCTTTAATGGAAGCGGTTGTTCTCTTTGATAGGAGAAACAGCTTTTTTATTGGTTTGTGGTTAAAAAAATCCACCGACCATTACCTGACTTTATAAATAGTCAGATTCGGTTTACTGTTTTTATAGATAAAAACTCTCATTTAACGGATTTCATGCTTTGCCTGTGTAACTGACATCGAAAAACTGGTCCATTTTTACATAGCCCTGTCAATTTAAATATTCTCTGATATTTTATCAGTTGTGATCAATCCCAACTATGATACATTTTGTGGCATTTGAATCGATTTCAATAGTTAAAATTAACAAGTTGTAAGTTAGGCTATATGTCGCAAAACAAAGTAATTTTAAATATGTCTATATTGTTCGGCTATGGGCCTGTATCCGCAGATATTTCACCAAACATATTTAATATCCACCAAAGAAAAAGGGTAATACACAGAACTACTTTATATCGAATATTCTCATGCATCTCTAAGGTTTTTCGGAAAGATCGGTACTGCGGCGTCTCGGCCATGTTCGCACACAGCCCCGCGGCTCCAAACCATAAAGGCACAGCAATTTACCATGTTATCCCTCGAAGTGCCGATTTACACGATAAACCGACGGACAGATTCCAGTCGAAAATAGGGACGGGACATGTATTTTTTTAATGACACAATAAGCATCGTAAAATAGTTGTATAGCCTATAATTTCTAATAACTTCCTTATTTGCCTCGTCCGATTATCCCGACCCGACATGGAATCGTACTGCCGAGGACAGACGTTATAAATAGGCTACAGTGCGTATAAACCGCGGGGAAGAGACTTCATTATAGATAAGAAACACCCATAACCCTACCCCCCCGAAAATGTAATTTATATTTGCTGCTCGTTAGATGACACCGGTTGGAAAATACTGAGGAACTCCGGATGCCGTGGGCAGGTATCGGTCTGCCGGTCAGAAGCCACTATAAGCCGGTGGGCCGCTCTCACAGCAGCGAGGAAAGGAAGGGAAGGGGGGCTTTGCCCCCCATTAGGGAGCGGATGGACCTTCGCCCCCCATTAGGGAGCGGACGGGCCTTCGCCCCCCATTAGGGAGCGGACGAGGCTTCGTCCCCCGGCCATTATGGAGCGGACGGGCCTTCGTCCCCCATTACGGAGCGGACGGGGCTTCGCCCCCCATTACGGAGTGGACGGGGCTTCGTCCCCCATTAGGGAGCGGACGGGGCTTCGTCCCCCATTACGGAGCGGACGGGCCTTCGCCCCCCATTAGGGAGCGGACGGGGCTTCGTCCCCCGGCCATTATGGAGCGGACGGGCCTTCGTCCCCCATTATGGAGCGGACGGGGCTTCGTCCCCCGGCCATTACTGAGTGGACGGGCCTTCGCCCCCCGGCCATTACGGAGTGGACGGGCCTTCGCCCCCCGGCCATTACGGAGCGGACGGACCACCATCCCGCCAGAAGTGGCCTGCGGGCCACTTACGCTTAACTTCATTCATAAATAGTCAATGTTTTTTAACCTAAGCACCTGGGTAATTGTGCAAAAGATCCATATACCAGTTTCACTGACTCCGATAAAACGAGCCACTTAGAAGGTATTCAGACATTACTTTGTTAGTATTGCAAAAAAAAGGACTTTGGCACAGTGGCGACATAGAGAAGGGCTCGGCGCTCAGTGTCCTCTGCGGCGCGGTAATCTGATTACACACAGATGGTTTACGGTGCAATTTAACGTGCGGAGCCATTTCCATGTCTTTAAAATATCTGAGACAAAGCTCAATACATGCATTGCTTCATTTTTTTTTATTTTAATGTGGACCAAATTTCCAAATATGTACGTGTTCCTATGGCATGTGCACGGAAAGGTCAGACTGTTTCAGGCTTTTTCGAAAGTTTTACGCCAATCTAAAATAATGCTTTTTATTAATTGCGCCGTGCGCCAGATAAAATTGCTCATCCAATTAAGGGTAAGGGCCGCGGGTGTAGGGTACGGTGTAAGGGGGCCGCGCCGAGGTGGCATTAATACTAAAGGGGGTAGCGGAGAGGAGGGGAGCGCGGGAAGTGGGCGACACGCTCCGCGCCGCAGCCCCTCTGCAGAGCCCGCAGGCGTGCCAATGCTCAGTGCGGCTAAAAGCGGCTTTCTATACGGATTTGGGGGTTACGCTATTATAGTTCAAGGACGGTGTGCCGTATTTTAATTTCCCTTTGGAGTATAACACGCTTTGAAAATGCTTCGCGCAAAATAATAAGCACAAATAAAATACTCAGAAAGTGAGCTTGGTTTGCTTTTAAATTAAACACAGACATCTGTAAATTATAGATGTATTATGAAAGACAAGGATAATCTCAAAAAATAATTTTATATATTTTAAAAAGAAAAAGTGAATGATTTCCCCCAGTATGTCAATGAAATTAGCCATATTTCACAGAATCTTATAGTTTACCATTTGTTTTTATTACAAATAAAAAGTCAGAATTTTAAAATTGAGCTTAAAATAAAAAGCTGTTTTTTTATCTTAAAATATTATCTTAAATATTTGCCCAGCAGAATAAAATCCGTGTTACACATTTACACTGTCTTTTCATTTGTGCTCAAAGCCGGTTTTTCTCTTTTTGAGCAGATGATGAGTAAAATGAAGACACCCCCCCACCGATCTGTAAAAACACCCCAGGGGAAAATAGTGGGCCTACACCTAGGCATTCTTCCTGAAAGTCCTGCAAACCCATTTTACCTTCTCTGTGGTTGACGTGAGATCCCGCCTTTTCCCAGGATGCCGTGGTGCTGCTGTCGTCCTCCATACTGCCCCCCGCGGCTTTGTCGCCGGGCACAAACCAGGCAGCATGCTGCTCCGCCATAAGGGAGTCCAGGTCAATGGTGTCGGCGTTGGCCTTCCTGCCATCAGTGTTGCGGTGCCGCAGTGTCTGTGTATCTCCATCGATCCGCCTGCCGCCCTTCGCCCCTGCCGTACGATCATCTGAGATGTTGAACTGCTGTCTCTGCAGCTGGATCTGGGCCTGCAGGACCTCTAGGGGGTGGAGCTCATCGTGGGTGGTGGTGGTGGCACCGGGCGTGCCCAGCGTGTAGCCGGCTGGTGCCATGGCCGGCGGGTGCTGCCCTCCCAGCATCCTCAGGGGCCCGGGGGAGTCGCTCACCAGCGGGCTGCACGCAGCCTTGCAGGTGTCTGAACTCGAAGAAACTTCATCCTCATTGCCGTAGCCAGAGGCACCAAAGCCCCGGCTTGTGTCATCGGGGAAGTCGCCCCGTGGAGAGCTGCCGTCAGACCTGGGGACACTCTGGATGCCGCTGTCCAGTGAGGACATGAGGTCGGGCTGGTCCCCCAGGAGCAGGTCATCCCCTTTACCCCAGGATGTCAGAGGCTCCTCCTGGAGTTTATCTGAGCCCCTCTCCCCCCCGCTAGCAGAGGGGGTAACAATGGGGGTGCCACCTTCAGGGCTAAAGAAGTCCCCCGGGCTCATGCATCCACCCTCCTCCTTCCTGCTCCACCTCCCTCTCCCACAGCCAGGGTGTCCCCTCCCCTCGGCCCCCGGGGTGGCATCCGCACTGAAGTTTGGGGAAGGGGCATTCACTTCCCCTGGCCCGGCCTGGATTGCCTCACCCTGACCCAGATGCTGACCACTGCCTGGCGACCGACCGCCCTGACCAGTGTCACCCTGGAAACGATCGCTGACCACACCCCCCATGCCGCCGCCAGGGTTCTGTTCCGTGGGGCTCGGTTTGTGTCGGGCCTCACTCAGGCCCTTCTTGTTGAACGTCACGTTGAGATTGGGGGCCCCCAGGCTGGCGATCATGTTCTGGCAGGCCGTGGAGAGCGCCGCCAGGCAGCTCTGACCAAATGCCCCCTCCTTCCCGCTAGGCTTGCCCAGGATGCCGAGGGACAGCGTGCCCAGCTTTCCCAAGGACGAGCGCTGCCCGTTTGGGAACTCGGGCTGCCCGCGGAAGGTCCCTGACAGGGCGTTGTTTTGGGGTGTCCCTGCTTGTCGTTGGACTCCCCCGAAAGGGAAGCTGAGCTGAGGTCCCATGGGAGCTCCCGTGTAATCAGCATGCCTATTCGGGAGGTTGGGCACAGATCCAGGAGACCTCATTTGCTGGTGACTGCCTACGCTGTTCCCGAACTGTGATTGGATGCCAGGGGAGATGAGGGTCTGGCAGTGGGAGAGGCTGTTGTGGGACAGCCTCATCGGGTCCTGCAAGCCCATCCGGCTGGAGCTTGGCCGGTACAGGGCGTCTCCACCGCCGTGCTGCAGCCCCATTGACATGGGGGGCCTCGCCGCACCACCCAGTCTGCAAGGTGGAATGTCTCCCCTAGGGTGCATGCTCGGGTACCAGGGATTCTCTTGAGGGGGCAGGGTGGCCTGCCCATCCACAGTGGCCCTCTCAAAATTTGGCCCCTCATAGTCCCCCACTTGACTCCCAAGCACTATGTTGCTAGGAGGCAGGTTGCCGTGGCGATCCAGGTGCTGTGGGCCAGCCGGCCTGATCCTGTGGTGCTGGTTCCTGGAAGCCATCTGTTTGATCATCATGGCTGCGTTTTGTCGCTGCTGCTGGGGGCTGCCGTGCTGTAAGGGGGGAACCAGGGGAAAGCCGTCTGTGGAGGGATGGGGGAAGTCCCCAGGGAGGCCCGGATAAGCGGAGGGGGAGATGTGGTTATTGCCCCCTGGTGGGGAGTGCAGACTGCTGCCCCAGTTGCCACAGCCATCCCTGCCAGGGATATCAAAGCGGGGCCTCTTGGCAGCGTTTTCATAAGAGGAGTCAAAGTGCTGCAGTCTTTGACTGGGTGGAGGCAGCGGCTGCATATTAAACATGGGATCCCCATAGGGATGGACTCCATGGCCTTCCAGTCTGCCTGTGGGGTATTCAAACTGGCCTTGCTGGCCGGGCAGCGTCAGCCCACCGTCCTGCATTCCTGGGTGGCTGGAGCTTGGAGACTGGAGCAGGCCTGAGGAGCAGGGGCCTTGCCTGCCAACTGCTCCTGCTTGAGGGTGCTGCATGGAGGGGTGCCTGGCTCCAGGACCAACCCCTGGATGCACCTTCCTCCCCATCCCAAACCTGTCGTAGAAACTGGCAGGGGGCGGATGTTGTGCCTTGGGGGCACCCGCCCTGGGGATGCCGGGGTTACCGTGGGAACTCCCGTCACTCATCACGGGACCCCCCATGCTGTACTGGGGGAGGTGGGCATCTGAGAACACAGGAACACTGAAGGGCCCTGAGGGTGCGTCTCCTGGGTAACCGTACTCAAATCCTTTTGCCCTGCCTGAGGGGGGCAGCCTATGAGCGTCCAGGCAGGGGGGTTCGGAGGAGGAAGAGGACGATGTGGAAGAGGGCAGACCGTGGAAAGAGGCAGCGCGGTTAGGTGACTGGTCCAAGGGAAGGCATGGAGCTGGCACCACATGACTCCTGTCAGGGGGGCCATGGGATTGGAAGTCAGGCAAAGCCCCCGACCGCTGGGGAGGCTGACTGAAGCCCTCCCCTGCCGGGCCCAGGGGAGGCGGCTCAAAGCCGTCAGCGAAGCCCTGATGGAAAGCGGGCAGCCTCCCGCCGTGGATACAAGAAGCCCCGGCCCCAGGGGCCCCCAATCCCATCCCGAAGTGAGGGTGGTGTGGACCCTGGCTCAGTGGCTCGCTGAAGTACGCATGCATCTGGGGCATCTGCTGATGGTGCTGCAGGCCCAGTGGCCGCAGGTCCGGGTGGCCCTGTGGGTGGTAGCCAAACGCGCCCGGCTCGCTCAGGGGAGCCATGCCTTGGTCCGTGGCCACTGGAGCCCCTCCGCCATGGAAAGCCGGATTCTTGTAGTGGGGGTTCATTTTTGGATTCTGCTGGATTGAGTCCCCCTCCCTTTGGCCAGACTTTCTGCTGTGAATCTGAGACCCGAATTGTTCCAGCCCAAACATACTTTGCCGCTATCAATCCAGCATGACAGCCAGCTCGCCAGGGCTGAGAGCGGCTTCTGGCAATCTGCTTTCCGAATAAGTCCCCCTTTTTACCCGTTAAAAGAGAAAAAGAAAGTCGAGGAGTTTCTTATATAAAAAAAAAAATCCACGAAAAAAAGAAGCGTAACGAATTTCCAAACAATCGCGGGAGAAATCAGCAGGTGCGGGAATGCGGGTTACCGTGGTGCTCCTTTGCCGTTTTGCAGACACACACTGCACCTTTCCTCCAGCGTCGCACACAAACTGGGAGAGATGTTTTCCAGTTGCCTTACTGTTCACGGCTTAACGCAGATAGCGGGGGAAACCATCCTTATTTCCACCGGAGTACCTGTCTGTCCAAGTGGAACGGCTCTGCCCCCGCTATCACAGCTTCTTATGCCTTATTATTGCCTTTCGCAGAAGCGCTCCCCGACTCACTCTCGTTCTTGTGAAAAACGTCTTAATTAAACACGAAAGTCCAGGAAATCATCTTCTGGGTGGAAGGAGCAGGTAGGAGGAGGACGGGAGACGCGGCGAGGGCGGGTTAGAGGCTGATCTGCCCCCGGAGCTGCCCCATGCTGCTGTCAGCTGCCCCGGGACGTGCGCTCCCGGCTGCCGCGTACAGACCCCATCTGCGCGCAGTCCGGCTCCGGGCGACCGGGGAATGCGCGTCCCTGCACCAAACGCTCCTGGAACGATCTGATACTTAGAAACACGTACAGTGGCGGTCAGACGTACTTGTCCTTATCCATGGGATCCTCTGGAAGGCGATGCGAGCGTCCGGCGAGCCCGGCCACTGGGCTGAGTCCTAAAAAGCCCATTTTATCCGCCACGCGAGTGGGAAGCCGCGTCCTTTGGGTCCTGGGCGTTTGGGAGCCGAGTCCCATCCCTCCCCCGCCCCCCCGTCTCTCCTTAGTCCTGGGGGCTTTCGTTCCTTTGCTCAGCCGCGGAGTCCTGGTGTCGCACCTCTCTCGTCAAGGGGGCATTTACTGGAACATCGCACCGGCCCCCGCAACAAGTCCGGCGCTTGTGCCACGCAGCCCGTCGGAGAGGGTGGGACTCCCCCCCGCGGCTCCGCCGCTCCGCCGCCCTCTCCCCGGCGCTTCCGAGTCGGACACTTTTTAATTGCCGTCGCTCCTTTACACTTTTTCCTTTAATTTTTCCGAGGGAAATTCCCAGAACAACAATTAAATCTAAAGTCCTCATTAATAAAATACGGTCGAGAAAATCCTGCGGTGCGGCATCTCAGTGGGATGTATCATTAATTTAACTAAAATTACAACAATTGTGGTTTGCTATGAACAGCACAGTGTTTCCTGTTTAAAAGAAAAGGATTCATAACCGGTGTATGTTTATAATGCACATACACAGAATGATCATTTATATTCAAATGAATTAATCGATTAACATAAGTCGGTTTGCCGTTTAAATTAATCCTTTGTCTCGCTTTTTATCTGCTCGCGAGGGGATGGGAGGACGAGACAATAGATCGCAGGCAGAAGTCATGCATTCTAAGTATTCCGTATCTAACGATATAACGCTGAAATAGTGAGATGGGAACTATAGAGAAGGACACATAAGGAGGGGGTCGTTTGCTTAAGCACCGCATGGAAGGTGCGTCTCAGTGCCATTTTCCTCTTCCCAAAATATCCGATTGTATAGTCGATTTTTTTCGGAAGACCAGTGTTAAAAAATGTTTCATCGGTGACACACACGGGCTTTGACACCCATTTAAAAATCAATTAGGGAAGTCGGAGAGGCCATATCAAAATCAATATAAATTATGTAACAGTCCACCATTCACATGTCCTGCAGAGAAGAGTTGACCCCAATAATCCTTGCTAAAATATTTAGACCTTTCTGACATCTACTGTAGGCTACAGACATCTGTCCAACAGTGTACAGATGTCCAGTGACAGAAAATAAATATCTCATCGTCAATATTTATAGGTCTGATGCTATAAAATTGTTTGTTGAAAATTATTACAAAAGAGCGCATAACGTCCGTTTTAAATTGTCCGGGTTAAGCTAAATATAAAGAGTCATTGATTTGTCTACGAGAAGTTTCTATAGAGTCGGAAATTAAAAATTCGGTATTTGAGGAAGGGGCTGGCGCGATGGCGATATGGGGAGGAAGGGGATCATCTTTCCGAGGAAGGGGATCATGCGAGGCCATTACTGCAAGCTGACGGCGGGGGGTGGCTGCTAATGGCCAGCGAGACCATCTGATGCATAGACCTCCTCCAAGTAACAGCACTCTAACTTAGCTTTCTCTAAACCGACTATAAACGACACGGCTCCAGCAACACCCACGAAAGCGTGAATTAATAGAATTATTATAACCACGGTACGTCAACATCATCACGCATAATATAAACAATTAGGGTATTACATATCTCGCCATAATAATAATTTCCCCGACTGCTCTCCCCTGGTAAACACCAGCTGGAATCATTAGGCATGCACCTTATATATTGTCTTGCCCACTAAAAGGGGGTAATGTCTTAAAGCTACGAATTTTTAAAACTGTTGTAAGCTGCCTGTGATAAGTCATATGTCCTCCTACAAGGGGAAATTCCCGCGGGTTTGAATGTGTTTAAATTGTTAAAATGTAGCAGCAATAAGACACATTTGTGGAAATGACATTTTGGGACTTGGTAATAAGCATTCTAACGCCACAGCACAGAGGCATAAATGAAGCTGGGGCGGGACGGGGGGGGCGGTTATTCACGCCAAGCTTAATGTAGGGCCGAAACACACTCATTAACATGCATGCTTGGGCTGCGGGCGTCTCTCGGAAGCGCCCTTTGCTTTGGAAAATGGCCAAAGCAGCCCGTCGTGGTCAGGCTGCGGACCGCAAGACAGGCGTGAGGCTGGGGGAGGCGCTGCGGAGGAGAGGGCTCGGTGTCATGGAAGGACAGCTGCCCACACTTCCCCCACCGTGTGGCTCACGTACAGCGGGGAACCTACACGAGGGAGGCCAGTGGCTTCGCTGGCTTTGGGGGGGCCAACAATCACATTACCCCCTGTGCCTGACGACTTTTTGTTTGGGTAGGGGGTGGAAGGGCTTCCTTTCCAGGTTACTCAACATTTTGTCAACCTCTTGGACAGATGCTGAGAACCCGCAGGTAAGGAAGCATGTCCTCCTCGTACGGGCAAACAGTGCCACCGTGTGGCTGTAGGTGAAAGGTTTTGTCCCGTGCAGTTATACACGTACACCGTGCTATGGCAAGCCGCTTTAGCGTCCATTCATTTGTAGAGGGTATCACAAATTCCGTTCTGACTAATTATAACGCCAATGCTTGATATCAGAAATTCTATTTTACCTATTGGAATTCACAACGTTTTTCTCATTCATTTGAATGGGAATTTGGGAGTTTGACTAGGTGAACTAGGTAAAATTCTAGTCTCTCATGAGAAATTCAGTCGCAGCTAGTCACAACTAAAATTGAATCACAACTAGTTATAACTGAATTCTCGATATCGGAAGTGTTGTGTTTTTCTGAGAGAGAAATCGCAATTCCTGACCTCTACTGTGTTTCCAGCTCGCTGAGAGCGCCACGTGCACTTTGACAGGAACACGACGAGGCATCATGAAGATAAGGCAGCCCAAACACAACTCACCTGCCTTTGCTGTGGTACCATCTCTGCTGATACCATCATCTGAATATCTGATAAGACTGGCAGGGGGTGGCTCAGGATACCAGACCAAACAAAAGCATGCAGCCTTTATTTGCCATTTATGGAAGAACATAAGAATGCTTCTCTCTAGCTTCCCCATCCTCTGTCCATGAGAAGCACATGGGGGTGACAGCAAGCTTAGGGGTGACAGCACAGGGCCGGCCAGCGTATAGAAATGAATCTGATGTAACCATTTTTCTGGAGCCGGGCCTTGAATC
>JAODKM010000108.1:22068037-22081985 GCA_026780845.1 Petrocephalus sullivani
CCTGTTCCTGCAGGCTGCCGCTTAGGGAATCGATATTGAGATGAGCCGACGACGGTTTAGAGAGCTTAATGTTCTGCGTGATGGGGGCCCAAGAGAACGACAGGCCAGCCGGGACCCCCAGCATCTCCCGGGGCAGTGAGGAGATCCAGGCTCCCCCCAGCCCACTTCCCAGCATGCACCCCCATTCCCCAGCTGATAAAAGGGCCAATTTAATTGAAAATTTGCTTTTCCATCCAAAATTCCTCCGGGGGCCACGGTGAGGGCTGGGGGGGGGGGGGGGTGCTTATTTCTTGCTTTCCACTTAAGAATGAAAGGAAGCGAACAGATGGAGAGGAACGAGGAGCGATGGGGACGCGGGGGGCAGGGAGGCAGACTCAGCACTCTTTCCGGCAGCTCGCCGCGTCCCTGCATCCTGATGAGCGTGGTGGGGGGGTGGGGGCTGTTAAGGGAGAGTTAATATTCACCTAAATCAGCTCGCTTGGCACATTTTCCTCCTTCTATGCACCCTCCCACCCCCCCCCAACTATTGATCACAACGTAGCAATCCTCAGGCTTAAATCCAGCCCCCCCCCCAAAAAAAGAATACAGAAGAAAAAAGGAGACTTAAGTAGGATCATTACCAGAGGATTTTGAGGGAGGAGGTGTGGGCGGGGCTTATTTAATTCTCTTCTTTTTTATCTTTTAAATCAAACAACTTTCCTTTTTGTAACATCTGTGCCCCGAACTGGTCCAATATCCTCCCGGGAGGAGACCAAAAACCACGTAAACACGCCGATGTGGCGACGGGAACCTCCGGCGGGAGAGAGTGAGTGGCGGATGAGGGCCGCCGCCGCCGCCGCGCGGTGCGGATGAAAGGGAATAGGAAATGGGCGCTGGCGGTTCTGGGTTAGGCGCGGCTCCGCCCGGGACGCCGCGGAAGCAAGCGCGCGCACCGCCCACTCCTCGGCTCACAGCCAACCGGCACGTGGCTGGGACCCTCACAGATAACGGGCCCTGCCACCACCTGACCTTCTTCTAACGCCCGGTAATCGCTCTTCCCTAGGAGAGGACCAGAGGGACACCGCTGGCTGGCTGCTACCCACAGATGTCATTTGAAAAACCACATTTTCCCATCATCTTATGGAACATTATAGTCGCCGTGACAACAGCAATTTTTTTTAATAGCTATCTTAATCAATCTCAGAGCTTCACGGAGGCCCACAGCCGCACAGCAGGAGAGTCTCAGAGGGCCAGCCAAGGGTGACAATAAAAGCAGAACAATCATTACGAGGCCACTTTAAATTGATGAGCATTAAGTACAAGCTCTGCAATGGACTCCATAGCAAGTAAATCAGCCCGCGGCACTACTGACGTGACACAGTGAGGGATTCCCACGGCTGGTCAAGACCAGGTGTGAGGTCAGGGGGCGGAGTCAGGAACAGCATGAGGGAGGAGGGACAAACTGGACTATTGTGGGCTGGACCTTTGGGAGGCCATGTGACCTTCCAAGGGGCCAATCGCTGGCCACTCACTGGGGGCATTGTAACCATGAAGCCATGCACATCAGATTCCTTCATCCCTCAGGTGGCCCAAAACGACAAAAGCCCAAACGGGCGTGATGAAACGTGCCGAGCGGCAGGGAATAACATTCCAGCACACGTGTGGTGTACCCTCTCCTTCCACAATCAGGGTGAAACGCCACCTTCACACGCAAGATTACAGCCTAATTGGTGGGCTATCAGCGTGACATCCGAATTTACCACGTCTGATATCTGAATGAATCCTCTGCTCAGACAGTCCTAGGTGATTTGGGGGGGAAGGGGTCTTTTACGTGCCAACATAATGACTTTCATAATCGAGAAATATGTCCAGACAAAGTACAAAACCATTACATGGCGTCCTTAGCTAACATACCGTTTGTGTTAATTATATTCATTTTGATCTAGAACGTATTGTCTTTTACCCGACCAGACATCTTCTGCAGGGAGCCAGGGAGCAGTCTGATAAACACAGTAAGCCCTCCTTTCGCCCCCGGGTTCGAGCCCGACTATGCCAAACACCCCTCTAACAAGCACGTTTTGTAATCTGATTTATATTAGGCAAGTGCGAGTCCGCCACAGACATCTGAGCGTGAGTGTGTTTAATTCCGCTGGCTCTCGGCTCACCACTAATCACACAGCTCTCATTAAGCACTAGCGTAGGGTGCGGTAGTGTCCTCGAACCGCTGGCACAATCGTGCTGCAGCGTTTACCCGTGCGCGATTGCAGTGAAATCAGCTCTATGTGAGAACAGCTGTATAAGGTGATGGGGAGCGTAAGAACGGCCCCTCCCCAAGCGCAAGGAATTCAAACATCTGGGGAGAGGGAGAAGACACTAAAGCAGGACTGCATGCACGACCACATGAACGACCGCACACACGCATGCATGCCGGACCAACCGGCCGAGACAGACACTAAAGCATGACTGCATGCACGAGCACATGAACGACTGCACACACGCATGCATGCCAGACCATCCTGCAATGTTTTTGTCAAGTGAGATGAACACCAAGCCCACCCACTAAGGGACTCCCTCCCTTATTGGCGGGGGTTCCCAGGGGTCAGTAAGGTAAGGACAATGAAGGGGGGAAGGGGGGGGGGGGGCATAAGGATCCGGAAAATTGAAATAGAAAGACTTCAGATAGGATGAGAGCAGTGAGGGGCCGTTCCAGCAGACCAACATCCGGTTTGATGGCATCTGGAGCCCCAGATTGCCACTTCCCCACTCCACCTGCGGTGGGGTCGCCGTGTTTGCTTGGAGCAGCCGCGAGGCTTCCTGGGACTTAAGCAGGGACCCGATAGATCACATGCGGCTGCAGGGGCATCCGTCCTGTAAATGGGCGACTACACTCAGGGCTAGAGAAGGAGCCAGCTCCGGCAGAATTAACGGCCGGCTGCCCCCACCTGCTTTACATGGCACCGTGGGGGCTATCAGGCCACTGGCTGTCTTCTGCAGCTTATCCGACAGACAGGCATCTACACAGGCAGCCCTTCCCCTCCTCATACGCTGGCGGGAGTCGCAGAGCAGAGCAGCGGATTCGGGCTTCATGTTTTCTGCATAATTACCTCCGCTCTCTCACTACAAAAGGCCCCGGGAGGGTGGGGGCAGGGGGTGGCCCATCCTGAAGTCAAACATAGGGCTGGCTGTTCCTTGAATCACTTATTCAGCATCTCAGGACCTTGAGACTGGTGGCGCGCCTGAGCCCATGACTGAAATCCTTCATAGGATGCACTCCCCCCCCCCCACCCCCCTAGTTCCGATTCTCTCAGTTACTTCCATCACTGTTCAAGACCTGCGTCCTGCCCACTTTCCTTTCCCAAACAGCGGGCCGCCTGTCTCCGGACCTGCAGAAACTCCAGCTCTTAGTCGCTTTCCGCCCATCTGTCAGCTCTGCATTACAGGTACAGTACACAATCCCACAATGCACCGGGACCTGATAATCGCCACGCCGGCTTTAAAGCCACCACTCTTTCCCGCTCGGTGGCTGTTATAAATACATCGTTTAGAGCTCAGATACAGAGTCTGCCTAATCTGCATTTGCTGGTGTACGCAAAGGGCGGTGTGAGCCTTTCTGGAGCTTCCTATGGATTATTCATACTCGTGTGCGATGAGAAAGCTGGCTTTCATTACAGCGAAGGAGGACCCCGAGTCTCACATGTCACACCTTCTGCAGGAGGAAGCGTTTAAGCGGGTTTCCCAGGGATGAGGAGGCTGGGAGCTGCACGGGCAGCGTCAGAGATCAGCAGCTGCCTAAGAGGGGGCACCCCGAAAAGCAGGAAAGGGGGCAGTAAATGTTTATAGCTTAAGACAGGGCAGACAGAAAGGGCAGACCTCTCGCTGCCCAGCATTAGGCTCGTGTAATTTTTGCAGAGAGGCTTATTTGACTGGGCGGCAAAGAGCAGCAAACCAGAAGGAACATTTCAAAGGGACACAATTATCACTTCAGTCGCTCAGAGCCATCTGATTGGGTGGTCCCTCGGTCGTGTCGCCCAGGAGGCTGTCTCGGCCAATAAGAAAAGCCGACACAAAGGAGAGCGGCTCTCCAAATATCAAGCGACCGCAGGCACTTTGAAGTGCTGCGCGATCCTTGGGTTCTGATGGCACTTTAACAAGGCCCATCTGGCCGTAAAAAGGAGCCGAGGACCCCCGAGGCCCCAGCCGCCACTCGCCAGGCTGTGCGGCTGCGCGATGGAGAAACACGCCCACTCATTTCTGCCTTTAGCACAGAGACGGAGATAGCAGGAACGTGCGGGAGGGGGAGGGAGGGGCACAGGCGTGGGGCTGCCAGGAGGAGGACATAAAAGCAGAAAAGTAAAACATAGTTGAGGAAAGATCACAGCGCAGATAAAGCCCGTGACTGCGCAGGGGCTTCAGCTACAGACAGAGCCCGCTCCCATTTCCTGCGAGCAGATCAAGCCCAGCTCCTTTTCAGACCCACACTGATTCTCGCGCAAAATTAGGGGCCCGGTAACAGCAGGATCCAGCCCGTTGGTTACGAGAACGGCCCATTTCTGTCGCCGCGGCGACGGTTCCGACCGCATTTCAGCGCCGGTCCAAACCAAACAGTGCAAGTGCAGGCGAAGGACACGACTGAGAAAACGAGCCCCAGACGGATGCCTGCATCAGGGCCGTCGCTGGGGATTCTGGGATTGGGAGGGGGTGTGAAAGAGCCCATCCTTAAGGCCAGATCACTCCCAGTAATGTTCTAAGACAGTTCCATTCCTCTGCTTTCTAAAATTCATCTCCCTTCTAGCCCCTGCTGGAGAAAGTGTGTCTGGACGGAACCCCAAACCCAAACTTCCCTCCCTGGGGTTCGATCCTGATTCTGGATCCAATAATGGCAGCGAGATGAGCCCATGAAACACATGCACTGCAGGACCTGCACTGCTGTGCACGCTGAAGCAGGGCCACTCTGCTGTCACACGTGCAAAGCTTCTTCCCGATAGCGCGGACCGGAAAGTGGAGAATGACAGGTGCTTTATGAAGCGAGGGAGGGCAGGTAATGAGCCGGGCGGCACACACACATGCAGAAAGGCGCTCAGACTAACCTCGGGGTTAGGCACTCCCACCAAATGCACAATCATTCCAGCGTGACACAAACTCAATGAACCAGACGGCTTCAGAAAGCCAGATCAAGAGCACTTCAAAAGGACATGCGATCACTAACTAACCTAACTTAATCATTACTTTGTCCTTGTGTAACACCCTCAATGAAAAGCAACTATTGTTCAGAAAGACATGGGAAAATTTTTTTTAAAAAAAATGGACAACAGAGAGAGGGCCAGCCCAAACACCTGCCCCCCCCAAAAGATAGAGAGATGCCTTCCCGCAAACCAGATGAACACAGAGGTTCCTTTCCTTCAAACATTTGCTTAATTTGAACCAGGATCCAATCAGGCCTCAGCTGGGGGCCCTTTTAAAATGTACTCTGGGAAACCTGGAGACCCCATTTATTTGGAAACCAGCCCCTCCCCAAGTCTCTAGAAGCCTGCATTAGTCATCATGGAGCCTGATATCAGCGCTGATTACTGCATACCCACTTCGATTACACAGCAGCTGACCCACACTGGGACGCATCTGCCGCAAAGCAACATAATCAGGGTATCAGGGAACATGCCGCAGCGCAAACTGGACGCAAATTAACAGATTTAGCAATTATGCCTAACAGCAGAACACAATTATACACATAGGATCTGACACACAATTAAACTGGCAGACATGTCTGTAAGAAATGTCCCCCAACCCCCCCGGCGAATTGCACCATCGATCAGTCCAGCCCCATTCCCTTGTTATGGTGTTTAAATCTTATTTAGCCGCCACTGGATCAGTTTGACCCTGGATAGTCCATGGAAAAGGGCAACGGAGGAGGTGACCCTGTTCAGAGAGGAGCTAATGTGATCAGGCAGACAGAAAAGACCAGGAGGACATCTGCTCAGCGGACCTGTGGCACAGGCCGCTTAATGGGCACAAATTCAATTAGGTGATGCAATTATGGAACGATATGCTGCTTGTGGCCTCGATGTAGATGGTGCTGGGATTAGACGCATTAAACAGAGCTGTGACAGAAACCAACCCAAGTCCGGCTGGGACATTTACATTTTTATTTATTTAGCAGAAGCCCCTGCCCAAGGCAACATTTTTTGAGAAAGCCAGTTGTGAGGTAATTGAGGTTAAGGGCCTTGCTGAGGGTCCTGGGCGTGACATCGCTCTGCAGATGCTGGGATTTGAACTGGTGACCTTCTGCTCCCTGGCACAGTATGTTAACCCACTGAGCTACACACCGCCCAGTAGACATAACCAAGGACAAGTGGACATCGGAACACAACCCCGGACTGGGTCATAGTGCCTGCCAGCATCCATGCTGAACACAGCAATAACATTAAGTATAGAGGGTTTTGGACCCAGCTTAATGCCATGGCTAGTGAGAATGAATATAAATGGCTATTCGCTTCACAGCTGAGAGCGAGAGAGAGGGTGAGGGAGGGAAGGAGAGAGAGAGTGAGAGAGAGGGAGAGTAATGCCATCTGTTTCTAATTACATTTTAAAAATTTACAAAAATCACCATGCAAATGCAGCGAGGCGAGTCTCTCTTTGTTCCTCTGCGTCTGTGCCAGACTGGATAGCTGTCTCTGGAGGAGCCAGGTGCGCTAGTGCCCCTTTACCAGGGCCAGGAATGTCACTGGAAGCTTAAGGAAGTCCTCCCATACCAGGGAGCGCTCAAGTTCATCTTCATCTGAAGGACAGGGTGGCTTTATTAACTTCTGTGGCTGGGGGTCAACATGAAGGAAGGAACTGGCCAAGCTAAAGACAAACATACCGAAGCCATGGTGCTCCACAGAACCAGGCCTCTGGATGAACTTCAAACAAGGCTGCTTTTGAGTTGCACGTCTGCATCCATTTCATTAAAAAAAAAAGGTTTCTCTGTGAGAAACAGAGATAGATTCACATTTTCTTGACCGGGCATCTAGCGGTAATCCCAAAGGAGCAGAACACTTAAAATTACCCCTTTAAGACTATGCTCCTCCAGGGAAGGAAAATCCCCCCCTCCCTAGGGATTTCCCGCTTGTGAAAACAAAAAAAAATTCTTCCGTAATTCAATTTCACAAAGAGAAAAAAGAAAAAGAAGGTGGTCGCAATTAACTTAGACAATGTCTTAATCAGATTGCTCAAAATGGAAGCGGGCTCATGGCCGAAGCCCCAGGGAGCCAGCGTCATTTTTACTCGGGCAGTTGAGCAGACGGCTAAGCCACTTTCATGACGATTCCCCCAACAGGAAGCCACTCAAGAAATATATTCACATAACTCGGCGGGAAAATCTATAAGTAATGAGAAACATTAAATATGGAAGGTGTTTAGATGAACACTGTTCTTTTTTCATAAAGACTAAACGACAGATTCCCCCCGTGGGATGTGGGGGTGCTAACTACAGCCGCTCTGGGAGGGAAATCAATGGCAGTCTGTTAAACAGGACTGACCTTTACTCAGCTATCGGGAGTCCATCACACTCCAGCCTCCACATTCATACGAGACACCGCGTGTGTCCCGGAGCTGATGAGCCAGACGCACGACTCCTCCCGATGGCTGGGCTACCCAACGTTTTTGTCTTTGCCTGTTATTCTTCATTTAAGCAATTATGTTAATCCCAAACTGGGAGATGGCCACTGCACCCCTGAGAGTCATACAGCCGCGTAGACGTCAAAACACTACAGTACCAGTCAATAGTTCGGACACACCAAGCCGCCAACAGAGGAGCGCAAAACTGTTGCATCACATAACCTGGTCACCTGATCTAAACAGTAGAAATGGTTTGGGAGGAGTTTCACTGGAGAGTGAATGAAAAGCAGCCAATGAGAGCTCAGCATATATGTAGGAAGTCCTTCAGGACAGCTGGAAAAGCGTCCAGGAGGATGCCTCATGAAGCTGGGAAAAGGAGGAAGCAGGGAGAGCCGGTCCCTGGAGCGAAAGGGATAAGGGCCTTGCTGATGGGCCCAGTGGTGGGATAACACTGCTGCTCGCGGGGTTTGAACCGACAACCTTCCGAGTCTCAACCCATACAGCTGGCCGACCCTTCCCAACAAATTATTTTTTATTTGTTTTTTGTTTGTAGTTTTGTACTTTTTTTTTGGTTAGTGCATAATTCCATGTTTGTTATTTTATACTTTTGATGCCTTTATAATTATTGTAAAATGTAGAGAATAGTACAAATAAACTTTTCCACGGGTAGCTGTGTCCAAATTTTTGACTGGCACAGTATGTGCAACCTACATACAGAGTATAGTAACATCTATCCACTAAAGAAAAAGTAAAACAAGCGTGCATCTTAGCATGGTCCACATCCCAGGTAACGCGAACGGCTCCATCAAACAATCAGAAATGCTCCCATTGTTCAGCGAGATTGACTCCCAGAAGAGTGATGATCAACCAGATGAAGAGAAACGCGGCCAGTCATCACCAGCCAGTGATCCCAGGCATATTACAGGAGTGTGTGACCCTGACCTGCTCAGCAAACCGCTCTGGAGAGCAAAGGATGACGTGGCCTCATGCCAGAGCGGGCCGGATGTCGGCCTGGAAGGCTGATCACAGATCTGGAGGCCAAATGATCGAACGAAGCAGCTCAGACCACCAGCCCTGGTCCAAATTCCCGCAAGATGGTCCAAATGACTCAGGCCCAGAGGCACCAGAGCAAGCAGGAGATGAACCTGACATACCCAGCCCTCGCGCCAGTACGGTCCCACAGCTCAAAGGCCATCCCGGACCTCCCAAAAGCCACACTGAACCAGCATTGCCGCATTTCCAAAGCAGCATTCCCACAATTCCAGGCCAGCATTCCCACAATTCCAAAGCAGCATTCCCACAATTCCAGACCAGCATTCCCACAATTCCAAACCAGCATTCCCACATCTTGGTTCAGGTACAACAGTGCTTCCATAAAAAAGGAGCACACTAACAGCTGAGTGACCAAGATTAATTGGGGTCAAAAATGAGGAAAAATGCACCAGAAGGGTAAAAATCAATGTCTTGTTTCTGTGTGTATCTCTGTGTCAGTCTGTGCGTGCAACACTATCCATAATTCTAGAGCTGGTAAAGCAGATATATTTATAGAACATCAAGCAGGAAGCAGAAACACACAGCTGAATGTGAGTTATTCATGCGATCTTTTCAGCAATACAGCTTTTAATGATTCCATAGCTTTTAGTGTGACAGATAAGACAGAGTTAAAGGTATCCAGTTTGTCTGTATAAATGGCAGAATTAACATCCCCAACCAGAGGTTACTGGGCCAATGCTGTCATGGTGAGATGACGTAATCTTCTCGAGGCAATTCACCGGCTCCTTAAAACCCCATACCGGACTTAGCAGCGAGTCTCGTCCCACCACACGTGTTAAAATCAGGGCAGGAAAGCGTCGTTATCGCTCCTGCCTGCCGCTGCTAGACGGCAACTGAAAAAAAGGGTCAGATATGTCCGTGCGAGAGAAAAAAAAAAAACAGATTGCGTTAGGGGTTAGGACAAATCGCAAAATATCTTGATTTTTAATTGTGTTTATCGTTTGACACGGCGAAACCTGTCCCATGTGTCGGCGGTCCAACGGACGCCTGCTCACTCAGACAAACCCGGGCCACTCAGTACCACCGAATCACATGGCTCTGCTGCGGGCCCGAGTGCCATTAGTCACACGGACAAAGGCGATAGAGGATGCCGCAGTACATCCTCCAATTACAGGCCAGTGAGGCCCGGTAAATGGATCTCAAGGCTCGGACCCGGGTGCCTGTGCGGGTGTCGGCTGATTTAGCTGCTCTGTCTGACAGAGAAAGATCAAAGAGGTGCAGCTACAGGGGAAGCACAGCCTCCCCCCCCCCCCCCGCATGCGGGCCACATGCAGTGGTCGACATCACCACGGACCAGGGCTCACAGAGACCCAAACTTTCCCCTCAAATTTTTGAGATAAGATGGCAGAACAATCCATTAGTGGGCTGGAGGGCAGGGCGGGCGGAGCGCGTCTGCGTGCAGAAGGCCGGCAGCGTCCTGACCTGTCTCTGTCCAATTAGACCCCAAATCGTGAGGCTTTGCCGCGCCGGGGCCACCTATGGGCGACAGCACGTCGCTACACCAGCCCATAAATTCATGCAGAGTGCTGCAACCCCGGTAAAGCACACCGAAGTGGACCGTGTCGAGGACATGCGCGTCACGCTCCCAGGCTCCGCGGCGCCTCTGTGACGGATGACACACTCACTGCATGCGGCTCAGTGACCAAGATTAATTGTGGGCAAAAATGAAAAAAAAAATGCACCAGGAGGGTAAAAATCAATGTTTTGTTTTGGTGTGTGTCTGTGTCTGTGTGTGTGTGTGCAACACTATCCATAATTCTAGAGCTAGTAATAAAAGCTTCAGCAATGTCACACTCCCCACAGCAACAAAACACTTTCGATCCGAGGGACAGAGAGAGGGAGGGAGAGGGAAAGAGGAAAGGAGGGGGAAAGAGGGAGGGAGAGAGGGAGGGAGAGGGAAAGAGGGATGGATAGAGGGAGGGAGAGAGGGAAGGAAAAGAGGAAGGGAGAGAGAGAGGGAGGGAGAGAGGGGGACGCTGACCAAAGAGCCTGTCCCTGGCAGCCCACCTCCCCGTCTCTCTGGATGCCTTGCAACAATTAAATCTCCAACGACAAAGCCTATTTTTTCTCACCCCCCCACCGCCCCACTCCCGGTCTGTAGATGTCTGCAGCTGTCGTGAAGCAGTCTCCCTATCATTTTAAAAAGCACAGGCGCATTCACTTTTGCACATTTCCCCCTACGGGCGCAGACACACTGACTAAGACAAGACGCCCCTCCATGCCCCCCGCCCCACGGCCCTCTGCTTGTGGTCGAGATTTAAGCACAGGGTCTTAAGCCTGTAATGGCTGGGCCACCACTGAAGAGGGTAGAGCATTTCGCTCCATTTAAACCGTAAAAAATGAAAAGGAGGAAAAAAAAGAACGGAATCAATTTGTCGAGGGCGTCTAAAATGCGAGATAAAAGGGCTGCGACAGAGGAGTGGGTGAGTCTCAGCGAATGAATTAACTTTGAGAGAGTGTGTGAGCTGGGCTTCGCTAGGCCTGTGCGTCTGGCTGAGTGTGCGAGATGAGTGTGAGTCGAGTGTGCGAGACGAGCGTGTCAATGTCTACACTAGGGGCGTATAAAACCCTCCTGACATGTGGAAGAGAGAAGGGGGATAGGGTAGAAAGCTTACCCCCCTTTATGGCCCAACTGAACATCCTACCTCCTCCCCCGTCACCCAAGATCATGCTCTATCACTGCGTGAATTCCGCCAATCTTCTCAGCAGCCCATCCATGTGATGGGCAAACCAGACAAGCCAGGACGCCGCTCTGCACAGCGACAGAGGGACCCTAGACAGCAGACCTCATTCCCTGCAGGCCCAGCACCGGAGCCACTAATAGTTCCTAAAAACTACAGCAGTCACCAGGAAAACGAACTTGACTGGTTTTTCATTAAAGGCTGGGCTGTAACCCTAATGACCATATCACTGTGCCGTCAGGAGTAACATATCACGAAACCCGAGGTGGAGCCTCGCAGAAGGAGGCCAGTCCGTGCTGCCCACATCCTCTGGTCGCTGCCAGCCGCACCAAAGCGGCTGCTCGCAGATCCGAGGGGCCAAAGCCTCCCGTCCCCATTGCTTACGCTCTGTCGTCTGTGTCACGCTCTCCGTCCCATTCCCAGGAAAATGAGAGTGGACAGGTGCCCAGGAAGTGCGCCTTCCTCGTCCAGGTGCCACGAGTGCTGGCTGGTGATTGAGAGCGCACGCACAGCCCTGCGGGAGGTAAAGCAGCTGGCATTCATACACACAGACGCTAATGCATGCACAGCCCTGTGGGCTGTAAAAAGGCGGCATTCATACACACAGACGGAATTTTACACCGCGCAGAAACATGCGGGCAGCCAGACGGAAAGGCAGGGCCCCCATCGCCACAGGACAGCCCGGCCATGCCTCGCGCCCGTGGGGGATCCCACTGCAACCCCAGGCAGCAAACAACCAGTGCTGCATGTGGGGCTGGTCCTGGTGGACCTGGGAAGCCCAGAACAGGTGTACATCCTGGCCTGGTAGGGCAGGAGCATGTGGCCGAGCTCTTATACACCTGGGGCAAAAGGTGGGGGGGGTAGGTGTTTTAAGATTGGTAGAAAATAACTGGTTTTTATCACACTGTGGGGACATTGGGTCCCCACAACGTAATATAAACATGTCCACACACACACACACATACACACACACACACACACACACTTACACACACACACACACACACACACACACACACGCTCCTTCACTGCAGCGTGAGAGATCCTCCCTATTAAGCATTCGTAACACGTCTGGTGCTCAGCACGGCGCTGAGGGCAGGGGGGTCGTCACGGAGATTGATACTGCCGGGGAAGCATGAACTTTCCGCGATGATCCCATAAAGTGAGAGCGGAGCACGGAGAAGGTGGTGCGCGGTGGCCCGGGGTTCGGGAAGGCAGCGGCGGCTCAGAGATAAGGGCTCGCTGCGCCAGCGCTGCTACTGTACCTCATTAGCGGCGAGCGGCAGGCCTGACGACGGCCGCCGTGCCGCACTGTAACGGATAAAGAGAGAACTTATAAGCTGTGTAGGTCGTACTGCATGGAGGCTGCTGTGGACCTGCTAATAACTGAAAACATAAAAAAACTGACAAATTGCAGATTTGTGCTTCTGCCAGGAAATGGCTCACGGTGATCGACGGGATCTGAGCTCCTCACAGACGACCGGCTGAGGTCCTTTCTTCACAGAGAGGTTTCGGCCCATATGGTGGGTACTAAAGAGAGAGACGCTGATCCTGCCATTGGTGCTGCCCATCGGATTATCCTAACGGGAACCCCTGTCTGCCGTTCATCTGAGTATCTTCATGGCATCTCGAACCAGATGTCCATTCAAAACCAGACCTGAAGATCAGCCTACCCATTGAAGGACCTTCCCATCCCCCTGGTCCTATAAACAATTTTGTCAGTAAGAAACATTCACATCTGAAGGACTAAAGCATGAATCATGTTGGACATGAGATTTGACCCCACCGACCCGAGCTGCACCGAGCTCATTCCTCAACGGCGCTGACGGGAGCGACGGTCTGTCTGTGTGACCTTTGGCGAACCGTGCGAATTATTCTCCTTCTCCTTGGATGTCTTGAAAATGCAAAGGACAGTGCTTCTAATCTAGGACGTACTATAAGGCCATCGGGGGTCACTGATGGTCATCACAGCTACATCACAGATTGCCCACAGTGAGCTAGAGGCTGGGATCCAGAGCAGAGTAGCCAAGGGCATGCGGCCATAGCTAGAGGACGTCAGGCAAACATCTAACCTCAGGCGTCGTTTAACACCCACGGGATGCCTGTGAGATCACTGCTCCGCCACAAGGCTCCCGTCACTCGGAAACGCCGGCTCCTTCCACAAGGAAAACCAAAACTTCAACAGGCAATTAAAAAAAAGATAGAGACTCTCCAACCGTCCGGCTCCTAACGCGGGTTTGGGCTGAAGGGATTTAAGAGCATAAGAAGCACAGTTACTGGTGGCTCTTTACCGCGCGCTGATCAGGCAGCCGCACAGCGCGCTTTAAGCTAGACTACGCGGCAGCCGCACAGCGCGCTTTAAGCTAGACTACGCGGCAGCCGCACAGCGCGCTTTAAGATAGACTACGCGGCAGCCGCACAGCGCGCTTTAAGCTAGACTACGCGGCAGCCGCACAGCACGCTTTAAGCTAGACTACGCTAAACAAATAAACCAAAATCACAACTGTCTCCTCGCACATATGTATGCGGCCTAAAATAGCTTTTTTTTGGGGGGGGGGGGGGGGGGGGGGGGGAGTCCTGGTTCCTAGGGTGGGGGGTGGGCGCCGGGGGGGGAGGGCGGCGGGCCGAGAGAGAAAGTGTGG
>JAODKM010000108.1:22119120-22134160 GCA_026780845.1 Petrocephalus sullivani
CGCGTCTTGTAATTACACAATATCGGTGAGCGTTAAAATAAAACGCCGATACCGATAATCGGCAAAATGCCTAATATCTGCCCCCAATAATTGGCCAGGCTGATAATCGGCCGACCCCTGGTTCATACGTTCGATCCATTAATCAATAACCCCACAGGTGTGATATTCACCTTGAGGAGACAGGGCTGGGGCATGGGTACCCAGTAGGGTTGCCACCCGTCCCTTAAAATACGGAATTGTCCCTTTTTTAATCAATACGGTTTTTATTTTATTTTTTTGCATGAAAAGTGGCAACCCTAGTACCCAGGCATGGGGCACATTCATTCACATATAAATGCGGCTCATTCACAGAACGACTATGTCCCTGGACTCCAGGGCCCAGTTGTTCAAAAGTAATCCAATCTTATTTCAGATAACGGATTGGATTGAATCTTTAAAATGGGTCGTTTAAAGGGAAAAGGGGGATTCTGAAATCAGGTCAAATCACCTAATCCAATCTCAGTTTTAATCTGGATCAAACCGTCACTTTGCGTTGTTCAAAAGTGTGTTTGAATTGGGATACATTTGATCCAAAAAAAACAGGATAATCCTGATCTCAACACAAGGGTGGATTCAGTGCGGATAAAACTTGAAAATTGACCACCAAAGCAATGTTTGCTGATGATATATACATGTATTTATGTTTTGTACAATTGTTGAACTAGGACAGTGGCAGTCACAATAAAGTAGGAAATATGACATGAAGCCTTTCAGTATAGCCAAGGGAAAAAACTGCACTCAAACAAAATCTCAAAGCTCAAAACAAAAAGCTCTACTGACCATTGTATTTTTATGAAAATCACAATAATAACTACTACTCAATTCATCAATCAGAAGTAAGGTCCTACAATTGCATCCCTGACTGCATGTCCAGTCTGTCCCTCATTTGGAGAGAACACTGGAGGCTGCTCTGGAGTCTCTGTATAGGTTGCACTATTCTTCTGTTCTTTACATAGCTTGTGGGTTCCATTTAAAGCACTAGTAAACTGGATTTAGTAATCCTGAGAATTCTGTATTTGGATAACAGTGATCTAACCTGGTGTTGCTTTGAAAAACCGGCACAAAAGTAAAATGGATTACCAGATCCTGGATAGAAAAACAAGGGATTTCAAAATCTGGATCACTTTGATCTGGCTTACATTGTTTGAACAACTGGGCCCGGGACACCGTCAAGTAAGCATATCCATCCTTTCTTGATTATTCTTAATTACTCTGCCTCCTGCTGGCCATCCCACACACACAGCTTAGCTACTGGTCCTCTGAATCAAATTATTCAGTGACAGGTGTATTAAAGGCATGTAGAGCTACTCAGTGTGTGTGTGTGGTGGGGTGGGGGGACTTATTAGTTATGTACCCGAATGTCATTAGATTTACTAACACTATATAACATCGGAATGCCCCTTAACACCACGACTAGAGTATAATCATAACTAATTACACCGCCTTGCTCAGACATACCTATTGGCCCGCCAGCACCCCTGACCTAGATCAAACTCAGCTGAACTTTTGAAGTCCACCATAGGTGGGCAAACAAATTTTAACATTGGTGCCTGTAATAGTTTACCCCCAGGAACCAGTTCCCGTGATTCTTAGCAGTTGCCCATTTACAAAACGTCCTGCTCTCCGGAACCAGCGGAGCTCCAGGGACCGGCCACCATAAGCAGTAATACCTAGTCCATCATCCACACACTACTCCGTGAGCAAAGTGCAGACGTGAGGTGCCCTCATGCTGTAACCTTTAGAAACCCGAATATCTGCTTTCTAACCCGAGCTTCGTTGTTGCTCATTCACGAGAAGCATCGCGACCTCTCTGTACCCGCTCACGCTATTATTCTCCATTAAAACCCTGTTAGACCAAATTTTTGCATCTAAATGTGTGCCACATCTACATATCGGTATGCGTCCATGTCATTAAACCAAGATCACAGCAACATAATAAATTATAGTGATTTAATTTTCTCCTACACTACGTGCATGGCAGAGTCCTGACGTTGGCGTCGCAGGTGAGAGGCTCCCTGAAGTTTCCCCGAACCCGAGTAGAATATCTGCACTATGGAGTGAGTTTTGGGTGATGCTCCGGTGGGTGCTGGGCTGAGCGCCTTTCCTCGCCGCCCCGGGGGGAAGCGCACGCCGGCACGGCAATCAGATACAGCGCAACACTTTAAATTATTCACCTAATCTGCTACAGACTTCCATGTTAAGTTACAACTCTTTTTTTTTGCAAATACAGCAATAAAATTCAAATCCAGAAAAAAAATGCCTAGCTGTTGTAAATCGGCAAAGCGCTAGCTCTCTCTAGGCACTGCAATCGCGCTGGAACTGTTATTTTAAGGAGTTTTTATCTAATTGTTCGTGACGCTTTCCGTCCATTCCGCAATAAGCATGACAGTTAGGAAGCTTGAATGTTTACTCACAACCGTTTAAAACATTATTAAAAGAAAAAGAGATAAGTAACTGGGCCAGCTGGCATCTTCTCCTGCTGCCGAGCTACTTGCTTCCAAAGGGCATCATTGTGCTGGGGATGAATCGGCAGCGCTGCCCCGGCCGGCTCCCCCTACCTTCTCCCTGCGAGATCTCGCCGTCTCCATCCTGCGCTTTGATATCCAGCGGCTTTCATCCCCTCTCCCGCTCCGGCCCGGAATCACGCTGCCGCGCCGCCTGCCCCCGCCTGCCGAGGAGCTCCGCTGCGCTTCATCCCACTTTTGTCGGCGCCCTAGAAAAACTTTTCCCAGAAAATGTGCGCCATGTTGTCAAATCTCTCTCCCCCCTCCTTTTTCGGATCCCCCCCCTCCCGGCTAGTTGGCCGCGGCAGTATGGCAGTGTCAGCCCGGGTTTCAGCGTTAAGTTACCTTTACGCTCCCTGTTTATGGGGCATCGGCTTACAGATGCAGAGAAAGGATGCAGACCCCGACTGTGCTTGTGGGGCACATCATTTGCTTTGAAAACCGTGTTTGTCAATATTCTACTTTGTTACTATTACAATGTAAGCAGTTTGGTTAATTAAAATCTTAAGGGCAGTTTCTCAATAGGAGAGTCCATCCGCCGCACGAAAACACGCTTGTTAATTTGACGTAATTATGTATCTTTGGATCTCTTTGAACCTTTCCACTGCGCCCAGTTGCAGCTTCCCGTAGCTTATTGCGGGACCTGATGCAATATCAGTCGCTGCCCTCCTGAGCAAGGGAATGATGTGAAAACGAACACAATGAATTTATCATCTTTATGCCTTTTGCAGAACAAACGCGTGCAGAAACATTCTTCAAAAGAAAGCAGGAGGTAAACGCTGCTTGAGCCGAACCATTACTTGCATGGGATTATGAATAATTCTGTATTGTAAATAAACGAGGCCTCAAAACGAGTATGCCAATCAAAATCAATGAGTGCGAGACTTTAAAAAATCCCCTGAACAGTCTGGTTTCCCATCTGCAATTTCTTTAACTTACTCCAACGAAAGGATTCATCTTAAAATGTAAAACCGACGGTTAAGCGAACGTGTGTCGGATGATTAGAGGTCAGACGCTCCCTTGCATGCATTCATTCATTTTCACAGATGTCAGGTTCCATCACTTGGCCCGACCTTCTCCCCCAAAGACCTTTAGTTTATGGCAGGGCTACCCAACTCCTGGAGGGCCAGAATCCAACACAGTTTGCAGGTTTCAGATCCAGGACTAGAGTTCGACACCAACTAATTCTAATGGCGAACAGATACCGCAAAGCACATGCTACTATAGCGCGACCTAGTGGTACTTATTGAATACTCTGCTCGTAATCTGTATGCCTATAGTTGCAATAAAGAAACATTTTAAAAACATCCCGTACATCACGTGTGTAGCAGCGTTTGTTGGGCTACTTTTAAAATTAGTTATGGCGGTGAACATGTTTTCCTTGGTCATACATTTTTGCAACGGCGTTAAATTAAAATGTACTTCATAAGAAAATTAAAATGCCTGCATATGAAATATGCATATTTACATCAGCTGCTTTTATCTTAAAAGTTCACGGGCTAAGATGCTTCTTTTCTTATTCGATGTTAAACGACTGGCATTTATCTGAAATGCATTTGAAGAAAATTCACACATTCAAGTGGAAATTGTATTTATTTTTTTAATCAAAGTACAAACAAGCAATATAAATACACATGCACGCAGATATGTGGTCAAAGCTTCATAACCGCATAAAAAGAGATATGGTTGCCCCCTCTGTACTACGGCATTTAGGGCTACTGGACAAGAGGAGAACTTCTAGAATGTTTATTTATTAAGTCTTGGGTTATTGACAAAACCGCAAAAAACTGTACTTCACTAACTGGGAACTGATTGGTGCCCTCTGCTGGCAAAACTTCCTCACTGCCGCCTCTCAGCGTAGGGCCAAAAAGTAGGGCAGGACGGGAGAAACTCGGATCGCATCGATCTTCTATTTTGGTAATGTAGGGTTCAAATGAAGTGCAAGGGTTACTACAGGTTATTATACATCTAAAAATGATCTTGTTGTTCAAACGCGGTTGCCTAATTTCTTAGGAGCCACCTATTACACATTTACCCAGAATTTGATTGTTCAGGACATTAATCGCATACACCTTGGACCGCAGGAAAATGGTGGTGGGGAAACACACAACATGATTTCAGTTTGGATCACATGATCAGTTTGCTGAAGTTATGAGCAGAGCCAACATGGCCAATTTGTTGTGCTTTAGGGCTGATAAACACCCCCCCTCAGGTCTCCTGCCCTTTGCTCTGACATGAATGATGCACCCAACCAGGCTGTCAGACTAGTGGGTTTTTAATATTACAGTACTCCCCCCCCCCCAAGAGTGCTTTTATCCAACATACAAGTATGTTAAGGTTAAACAAGTATAATTCTCTATCACACAGCAGCATACATTCCAGGATTTGAACCTGTGACCTTCTGGTGAACATCCACTACACAACCACTTCGATGCCTGCTGGTGTGGCAAGATATAACAAGACCCCCAAGCTGTTCTCCCAGGGGCCCCTGGAGGGGTCTTATAGTTAGTGTTCAAATGGGTAGCCAGGAGCCAAAGCCAGAGGGCTTGGCACGGACTAGTCGCAGGCACCTCCGGTATAGCCGGACAGGGGCATGTCTCTTCACTGGCCTTGAATCCTGCCTTTGCACCTTGGTGCTGGGTACCTCCAGGAATCCTTGGCCCTTGGACCCACCCCTCCGTCTCAGGGCACGCACAATGGGAGGGGCTTCAGAGAAGTAGGCGGAGCACCTGTGGTACCAGACAGATCCCATTACCTCTTTATGGTCACACACACACACACACACACACGTGTGTGTGATTGCTCACGACCACACGGGAGCTCTTGTTAAGAGCATCTGCCATATTGTCCTGAAATTCATTTTCTGTCCTCCAGAGGACATTACATTTTTGCTCATCTCGCATTACTATACATGCCACTTTGCCAAGTCCTAATGCCGTCTAAAGAGTATAGTTGGGGCTTCATGACGACACCAGATGTCTGGGGGTGTGACTTCACCAAATTCTGCCTCCTTCCCGTCACCAAAATTTTAATCAATAAAATTTTCAAAATCTTCCCTGTGACCCCCTCTTTGCCAGCCCTGAGACCCCCCCACTCACCGTCCCCCTGTGGCGCAGTCCTTGGCACGTGGCATCCGGAAGCAGGACGGTGAGATAAACGTCAGCAGCTGGGACCCTACTGCATTGGGCTCCAGCTGTTGGCGTAGCATCTGGGCCAAGCTACAGGAGGGATTTGGGGGAGGGGGTTTAAAACGTACATGGCCAATGGGACAGCATTGAAATGACACCTCATCAAAAATGACCAATCACAGGCACACGCCGGCCTCACCTCCTAGTGCACGAGCAGTGGTACATGGTCCTGGGCCCCGGGTTCTGCAGACCGAATTTCTCCACCCCTGGGGGAATCTTGTATGCACAGTCGTCAAGGTGCTTGTAACTGTGGCAGGGCTGCTTATCTGCAACAGGGGATGCAAAAGAAAGGCGATAACTGCTGCTCTGCATCCAGGCTACCGGCATCCGGGCTACCGGCATCCGGGCTACCGGCTAATAATGAAGCACAGGGACGGGGCCCAGTCCCAAAGGATGCGGCCGCGTGCAACAACATAAATCACTCAAAATGCCATCATTTGTGGTTATATGAAACAATTCACAGACGACCAATTTGTGGAGGAATAAGTTCATAAGCTGGGAGGAGAGGTAATTTAATGCGACCACAGGTACATTTTGGCTCCTCCGCGCCCCTCAGTGCTGCCTTCTGATGAGTCGCTGAGGCATATAATAATATCTGCACCCCCCAGTGTTTAAATTAAGGACGTCGGATTGAAGCTCATTTCTTCAGACACTAGGGATACAGGCTGATTTATGTAGGACACGAGAAACATCTTGGAGTTACCATATTTTGAGCCGCATAACAATCATTTCCTCCCAGCAGCACTCATGCACACGTACCGCTTTGCTGCATGTGCAACACAGGCAGGAGGTGGTTACTGGGGTTCCTGTTTGGGGCTGAAGTGGTCCCAGCCAGCACAGCATTCTCCAGGTCATTGGACTGGTCCCAATTTGCTGGGTGGGAGGTTCCAGTGGGGGTAGCCCACAGCACAGGTGATTGGGTTCTGGGAACATGCCCATGGGTTGGCCCACCTAAGCCCTCAGGGCTAGTCACACTTGGCAGGGTCGTCATCGTCGTCATCTCCGGGTCTTCAGGTGTGCTTTGGCTACCAGGAGTATCCATGGGAAGGTGGGACTCAGTTTCCATGACGGGGTGGGTGGAGTTATAATTGGTGGCATTTCTGAGTACCGCCAGAGTCACCTGGGACATGTTACACCTGCTGGAATGGGGGGGGGGGGGGTAAATAAATCAGCACAGTTCACTGGAGCCAAGGCATCTTTGTGCAACACCCAAATCCTGGCGGGGGATGCCTTTCAGTATGCCTGCCAAGAAACGGCATCAAAAATCAATACATCCCCTGATACCTGGAAATGGGAGCCTTTGTTCTTTAAGGCAGGAAACACTTCCTCAGTTTGAAGAGATGCTGCGTCTAACCCAACACTCAAAAGCAGGTTCCCAGCAGACGCCGTGCGACCTGCCTGAGCACGCAGGGCAAGACTCCACGCACACCTGAGCCCCCCCCCACGTGCTTCACAGGAATCAAGGCAAAGTGAGGTTCCCAGTGGGGCGTGAGAAAAGTGACAAGCCTATGCAAGCACGAAAGGCAGCCACTTCCAACAGCTGCAGGGCGGGCCCCCTACTGGCCAATCAGTCCCAGGGCCCTGAAGCCAGCATGTGGAAGGCCGTCCTAAGGAGGCGGTGCCCTCCCTCGTGCTGTCTCACCATTGGCCACTTCAGGATCTCCTCAGTTACAGCCCCCTCTCATTCGTCCTTCCATTCACAAGGAGCAACCCATCAACCATAACATATCAATCTTGATATCCATCAAGGAAAAGGTTCCGCACGCCGAAACTGGACTTACATGCCCCACCAGTTCATCTGTACACACTCCATGTGTCGTTCAAGCACAAAGCAAGGAACTTTCAAGGCGTTGAAGTAGGTGTAGCCCACCATGTTGGAGATGGTGTTGTTCACGTCCAGAAGACACTGGCGGAATCTGAAGTGACAGGGACAAGATAAGTGATGGTCAGAAGTGTAATATGAGGTCCGCAGTGGATCTATTGCTCAAAGAGTCCGGCTAAAAAATGCATCTGCAACCTATGAAGGAGTCCTGCAGTTAAAGGATTGAACTGTGTCATATCAGTAAGCATTCAGCAGTATAAATCTGCATCTTCTCCAGTCAAGATCTTAATTATCAGAATTTAGCACTTAATTGAATCATTAACACACTTTATATCAAAACTAATGCTGGAGCATAATCGAGGACAGGCGATATAACAGAAGACCGAAAGGAATTATTTTAATGTTAAATCCAACTTGTAATGAAACGTCTAATTTTGCACTAAAATTCAGGGAAGCCAATAGGTCCGGCTGATGTTCTTCAATAGGTAATATACTGGTTAATAGGATGGGATGCGGTTGCAATTTCGCAGTTTCATTACCTGACCACTCGTGGAACAAAATCAATACAGACTTAAAACAAAAGTCAAGCCACCAATAGCTCTGAGAACCAGTGACATGGATTAAAAATGAAAAGAAGTCTGCAATTTTCGGCTCTATGGCGATTTAAACCGTGTATTAAATCCAATCAACATCGCAATCAAGGTTAATCGGGAACCCAACTGCAAAAAAAAAAAAAATGAATGAACAAGCATTAGGATTAAAGGACGCGATTGAACAATCATGCACTTGCACGTTTGGGGGGGGGGGATATCCACCCACACTCTATATTCGTCTAAAGCATTTGGCGAAGCCATATCCGTAGCTGGAAAAACTGTTCACCTGCGGTCACATTCGCAATGCGAGACGGTGTAGAAGTGCGAGTTGAACAGGCCATAGTCGGAGGTGAAGGAGGAGATCGTATCCTCGCAGTGATCGTGCTCCCTGCAGCATCTATCCGTCCGGTCAAACACTCCTGCAAGGGGTGCAAGGGGGCGCGATCAGGTCTAAGGATCTGAACCCACACATTTAAGCAATGTTAGTCTTGCAGATTATTTACCAAGGGACCACATTTTCATAACGTACCCAAGTCTCCATAGCTGCTCGCTTTATTTCCCATGCCGCACCATAGCGTCCCAGGAAATATCCAAGCCCGCTTCTGCCGCCGGAGCGGGGCGTCAGCACCCCGCAAGTCGCGTCTTCTGCGACCAGATGCTCGGGATCCCTCTTCGTGCACGGTCACACACGGGCTGTCCGCTGCGAAGAGGCGACTGACGTTCAAGCGTAGGTCCGGGACATGGGAGAAATTGCCCGGGGGCTCCCCCAGACACAGAGACAGATAGCCCTGCGTTAATTTCGGCTGGTCGGTCACCGCGCAGTCTCCGAGCCGCAGGTCCTCGGTCCACGAGGTGTGAAAGAGCCGAAGAGACCGATGCGCCTGCAAGAAGTTGAGGTAGATGTGCCCAGATGGTGATGCCCTTGTCCAGTAGCAGAAGCCGGCTCCTAGATCACCTTCTGGCCAAAACTGCAGGTTGTTCGCTGATGAAAAGCCGGCCAGCGTCAGAAAGAAGAACACACGCACGTGGATCTCCCCTCGCATTTTGACACCGGTCGGTTTAGCTACAGAATGCAGAAATCCTCAAAGTAGACCAAACTGAACTTAAAAAATCTGAAACCTTTATAATAGGAGAGAAACTTAAGCTTTTCACAGATTTAAAGTAATTTGAAATACTAACAACCCTGATACCCAATGACGCTACCAATTAAACTTTTTGTGATTCCAACTCAGCCGCCTCAGTTATATAAATGTGGTGCGACTGCCATCAAGGAAAAGCGTAATCGCAAAAGCTAGACACAGAAGCCCTAGTGTAACCCTGTAGGCTTCTGGAGACAGAGGGAAACAACGACTCTGCTTTTAAGGCAGGGGATTTCCTGACATCGGGTCCAGTATCAGATTCAGCTGGAATAATTTGAACAAGAATGGGCTGGGAGGTCCGACCTGTGATTTGGGGAAGCGGATGCTGGGCGAGTCAATCGCCACCCATTCTGGGCATGAGGTGACGTCTGCACCTGAAACGCGGAGACGCGCTCGGCGCTCCTATTGGCGGAGAGCCGGGGGACACGGACACACCTTTCTGCCGAGTGCAGAGCGGAGCCGTGAAACATACACCTATCTCTGTGGGAACTGATACGTATCACTCATAAAAAGATAAGCCCTGTAGTGTAACACACGGGTAGTCAGTTACGGGGCTTGCAGGGAGTCGGAAATGTTTTGCACTTTATCGCTGATGCCTCATTAAAAGATAAGCTGCAAAGTATCAGTAAGACCGGGCATGACGATTCTGCTTATTATTTTGATTAATGCTTAATAAATCTCATTAATTTATAAATTAATAAATCTCTTTTTGAACGACCCCCATCCAGCAATTATTTCCGGTGCTTTATGGTATATTCCTGCAACTAAAAAATAGTGACTCATTGAATTGAGTTCCACTGCCGTGCCAGTCCTGTAACGGAACGAATTGAACGGAGGTGAAAATTAGTGTTTAACTAAACGATACAAAGTTCATCTTGCAGCGTGCAGCGTGTATTCTTGAAGGGACTGTTGTGCCAGTGGCGTGAGGATCCCAAAGTTCCTGCCATGTCACTAGCGCTGCACAAAAGTCACGTGGGCAGCTTAGGCCGTAAAGTATTGGGTCCGATTTCATATTCCTTTTTAAAAATTCCGGTGATCGTCGTGTTCGATAAGATAACACATATAATACGCCAAACGACCGTTGAAAACAATCAAAATATTTCTTATAATGATAGTTTGTGGGTTTTGGCCTACAGCTAGGTACCAGACATGAAAACAAGCTACCAAGCTCCTTTCTCCAGTGAGTTAATTTATTAGTTTGTAACAAGGAGGTAAATCGCACACGTGCAGTTCATTGCAAATATGAAGGCTTTTCCACGCCCGGCACAGAACCCCGTGCATGCATGACAGTTATGAAATATCAGTTTTTGTTTTACGGCAAAACAACGGCAAAGCGAAAACCTTTACATTAAACATGATCTATTAGAGGTCTCCCTGCAATTAACACATTCACTAAGACAAATAAAGTCGTGGTTGTAACCATTTGTAGGTTTATATTTTATTTTTTTTACCAGTGAACATTTATCATTTAGCTGGGAAAGTGATTCAAACTCAAAACAACCCTATGTTCTCATTTGCAAATGTTACCAAAGCCAGGACATTAATAACTGAAAAACAGTCTATTATCAGGAACAATCCAAGTTATCTACATGAAAGAGACAAGATTGATACAGAACCCAAATCAGCGCCGTGGCGGGCTGTATCATGCAGGGAAGTGCCCGTCACTGCAAACTACGAGCTACTTGCGTAGTGGGACACGTGGCGCACCGTCCGACATCCCGCCGCTTGCCAAGCGTTTGTTGACAGGAGACGGGCGCGATAATCTCGCTGAAGACGTGCATTATACTTACTACAAGCCAATAGACCAGACAGCGCTATAAACGGTGAGAACTGAAATAAGAGCGTTTCAAATTTAGTAGAGCCACCAAAACAGTCTAACTCCATTTCACATCACGCCAAACACAAATTAAGAAAAATATTATTTGGTGCAAAAAAACATAAAAAAAAAAATTTGGCATTAAATGTTACATGCCTTTTGTATTTGCTCCAAAGATTCACTGACCTCTGTCTTGAGCTTTAAATTGCACTATAATAAGACATGGCAAAGGTCGTTAGGGAATGAGTGTCTGCTCCCTGACTGTAAGGCAGCTTCCTGTTCAGCGCAGTAATGTAGCATGAAACATCTATTCTGATATCTAATCTGATAACTGTACTTCAACCGAGCCGTTAACTGAACACACAAGTGCCGCGTAAAATACTTCTCTTTCTTCAGCCAGATACACATTTTTACGCTCCAAGTAGCTAACATAGTACTAAGCTGGAGTTCCAGCCCACATGTGCATTCTTACATGCCATCTCTAAGCCTGTGTCATTTCGAGATGCCTGCTTTAGTGAAGTGACAGTGTGTAGCTCAGTGATAAGTTTTTGCTGCAGGGCACAACGGCTGTGGAGACTTTTACTCCTGACAGCGGGGAAAAAAGCTCCAGTGGTGATGCCATTTAACAAAGTGGCCTGACACACCTCTCAGAAACTTTAGAAGCAAGAATTCTCCCCCAAGTCAGCATCCATCCATGTATCAGAAGGCCACATGGCCCACAAAATTACTACTGCTTGAAAAAGTAAATCTGTTTCATAACGTTAAATAATTCAAGTTGGGTTTTCATAAGAATTTACAAGCCCATTAAACCAATGTTTTGAAAGATGTTCATCTGCAAACTTTCTAGGTTAAAGACTGAAGACTACATAGAAAACCCTGCCTGTAACAAGGGATAAAGCTTTAGGATTGGTTTATTATAGATTAATATGTGGATTGTTCATTAGTATGCATTAATGCCAGGGTGGGGGACAGAGCTGGGTACTTGAGACTGGAGGCAACAGCTAGTTAACCATTTGGAAGACAAGGACACAGTGGAATATACATGGGTGGTGGACGTGCAGGTGCATGCTAGTCACTGGAGACATGGTTCTCATTAAACAGAGCGTGCCAGCGCTCTATTTTCTGGTCCTTGTTCTTCAAGCATTCATACCAGTGTTTCAGACATTCCCCTTTGGTGGTGATGCCCAGCTTGCAGCTTCCTGTGGGGTACAGTGGAGAAGAACAATAGCAGACACTGTGGATCTGCTTAGTGCTCAATTGTCAGGGAAAATAGGTCAGCTGACTCAAGGCGTTCACTCACCGATGTAATCATTGGATTTGCCAAGGTCGTAGTCCCACACGGAGATGTCCAGCGTCTTTTTGGCAAGCTCGCTATGCTTAATCTCATAGCTGAATTCCTGCCACCCAAGACCAAATACATCCATTGGCATCTTGGTCAGCAAAAACCTACAGAAGACTGCAGGTGATTCTCTTAAATCCGTGGTACCACTGTTCTATTTGACAGAAGTGTCGTGACATACACTGTCGACCAAACAGTGATCCTGTCCAGTTCCTTCTGATTCCATCCTCGGGTCTCCCCACAAAGTCCACACTCACCTCGTTGAACTCTGGATTCAGGGTCTTCTTCTTCACCTGGGTCTTGTGTTTTGCTTTCTTGCCCATGTCTGGTTTCAGGCAGCTGTTGCGCCAAAAGGAAACAGGAAGGCTTTACATCAATGACTGACATGATCAGAGGGACGTTATTCACTTCTTATGTCCCTCAGTCTCTGTCGAGGAATCTTAAAAGTCCCCGAGAACGGGTGCCGTCCGAGTGACGTCACATCACGGGGCCACGCGCCCAACCCATGGCAGCCTACATTTTGACGAAAGGGTCAGAGTAGCCGTTGGAATCCATGGCGGCCAGGTGGACACAGCGGACTATGCCCACGATGAGGCGGTTCTGCTGGGTGCTGTACATGAGGGAGACCAGGACACGCCCCCTCTCCTCCGCCTCGCCCGTCTCCTTCACCTTCAAAGTGGGACGAAATCACAGGCATGTCGGCATCACACTGCTGCGTCAAACTCTGCCTCAAACTCGTGTCACCCACAGTCAAAGCAGACTGCATGCTACACAGCCAAAGACAAGGATGCATTGGGTAAAAATCTAACCCTTACGGCACAGACAGGACACGTTAAACCCCCGGGCGAGACACACCTCAGCAGATTAAAGTAGCTTAAACATGTAGCGAGACCGGAGGTGCAGGTATGTTGCGAAGGCCCTCGTACCTCTTCCTCGTAAAGCGCCATTCCACGCGCCGAGCCAGCCGTCCCGGCCCGTCTCAGCTGCGGCAGGGGCGGAGTTGTGGTAGCAGTGAAAAGTGGATTAATGTCAGCCCATAAGACCAATCACATCATTCTTATGCACTGAGTCACTACAACAACTACACTCCCCAGTACCTGAACCGGACCAGCTAACTGAACCAGAAAAATGTACTACACCAAAGTGTCACACCCCAAACCAAACGGACTGTGCTTACTGTGATGTCGAAAGTATAACACTGTAATTATGTGCAGAGGAGTGAGGGAGGGGCAGCACGGAGGGGCTCACCGGGACCACCCTCTCCAGGCACACACTGAAGTTCTTCTTCTGGTTGGCCTTCAGCTTCTTCAGGGGCACACGCGTCTCGCCAATGAACTCATTATGGCCGAACTTGTCCTCGTCGCACACAGACAGCCTGCCGCATGGTATTCACAACAAGACACCTTTGGTTTGTGTGACGTTTAGCTATTGGTGTGCGGGCAGCGTCCCCTTACTGGAGGGTCTCACACTCGGGGTTCGGCGTGTGAGCGCCATGTCAACTGCAGGCTACGGCCAGCGGCTCATGGGTAAAGCCTTTGGTTAATGTCCAGGTTGCATGTGTTACATACACAGGCATACCCTGTACATCAGTGTCGAGGAATGCTTTGCTTCCAGAATTGCATTGGACAGGAAATATACATTTAAGATATTTTCTTTAATTAATAATAATAATAATAATAATAATAACATGACTGAAGAAGATAACACAAATAGAGGGGAAGTACAGGAAGACTCTAGGTATGGATGAGATCCATTCCTAAGCCTGTCTTTAGGTCGAATTCGTAGATCAATAATAAATAACAACAACAATAAATAATAAAAGTATAAATAAATAAAAGTGTATCGGGAAAGCGCGGGACGGTACAAAGTAGACAGAGTGACGTGGCTTGTTAACTACAGCCGTCCTCGTTCAGCAAATGGGTAGAAGCTTCTTCTCAGGCTCTCGGTTTAGGCCTTGAAGCTGCAGTTAACAGCTGCTGAGTCATGGGTAGGTTCATGGTAGCAGTTTTTGGGAGTGTGTTTAATACAGGAAACAAATCGTATAATTAATTAACCCTTTATAATTAAAAATGACTGAACACCATGTGAAAATCCCTTCTCACGGAGACCAGAGCTACCAAGCCCCAGGTCAGGAGTGACAGCCCGGACAGTGCAGTTTGCCTTTGTTGCAGACCACCACACTGACACGGGCATGCACCTGGTCTGATTTGTCAGGAGTGACAGCCCTGACAGTGCTATGTGCCTTTGTTGCAGACCACCACACTGACACGGGCGCTGTACCTGGTCTTATTTGTCAGGAGTGACAGCCCGGACAGTGCAGTGTGCCTTTGCTGCAGATCACCACACTGACAAGGCATTGTACCTGGTCTGATTTGTCAGGAGTGACAGCCCAGACAGTGTAGTGTGCCTTTGCTGCAGACCACTGCACTGACATGGGTGCTGCACCTGGTCTGATTTGTCAGGAGTGATAGCCCAGACAGTGTAGTGTGCCTTTGCTGCAGACCACTACACTGACATGGGCGCTGTACCTGGTCTGATTTGTCAGGAGTGACAGCCCAGACAGTGTAGTGTGCCTTTGCTGCAGACCACTGCACTGACAT
>JAODKM010000108.1:22152815-22163348 GCA_026780845.1 Petrocephalus sullivani
TGGCTCTTGGCGCCGCTGGGCGGGGGCGGGGGCGGCGGGGTGGGGGGGGGGGGGGGGGGGGGGGGGGGGGTCTGTAAGCATTTCTTTTAAACCTGGGACTGTGGAAACAGATGGGCTGCAGGTGGGACAGCGGTGGGCTTTGGTATGCAGAACCTGCTCACAAAGGGCAAGGGCAGCCCATAATATAGGTGACTCGTTAGGCTCGCTTCGGCTAATCGTGTCAATGGGGGGTGGAGGGGATTGCAAAAGATTTGGCAATTGATTGCGTTTAAAAACAATAATAAAAACAATTAAAAACAATAATAAAAACAATAATAATAGTAAAAACAATAATAAAATAAATTACTAATAATAACAACAACAACAACAACAACATGGGCCAGGGCCTTGTTCAGCAAAGGAGGTGTGGGAGGTCACATGTATGTGTACAGCAGCTCCCAGCAGAGGTCTCAGCTCAGCCCGACCTGCCCAGGATCCCTGTGCACAGAGCACGCCCACAGCATCACTCCCAATGCAGAAAGACGCTTCCTTAATGCATTAATTAACCAGTAACAAAATGTTCCGTCATCATTAATCAATTATGCTGGTTCATGTAATTCATGCAGGAACTATAATTACATAATTAACAGTTAGCAGTTAACTACTATAGCTCCGGAATGGAATACATGAACCATCATGACTGATTAAATATGAACAAACATGGGATTAGTACCAACTAACGCTTTGTTACTGGTTAATGCATTATTTGGGCGTGTGCTACTACACTGTATCCCCTCAAGTAACATGTGACCAAGCAGACTAACCCTATCCGCCAGAGGGTGGACTTCCAGAAGCGACCCCCAAACCTGGTGTAAATTTACTGAAATCAGGCAGAAACTCGCGATCCTGCCACCTCTCAGCGGGTACGAGGGGCAGAGACCCTCAGTGAAGCCTCAGTGGGCCTATTAGTGCCCCCCTGACTCTGTCACTGTGCCCGGCCCACCCCACAGCACACCCCACGCTCCCCACCAATCACCACTGTAAGTGCACTGGGAATGCGGAGGTCTGCATTCCCACGGGACCTGCGGCAGTGTGTGCAGTTTTGGGTACGAGAGCTGGGGGCAGGTGACTGGCACGTCTGCAGGAGCGGAGGGATCAAAAAGATTTCAAAGAAATAAATAGTACTGAAATATACTTTTTGTAATTTTTGTAATTTTATCAAATTTATCATGTTATACGCGTCTGTGAGTGAGAAGAAAGTTACATAAAAACCCGCGTCCAAGCAAGGGAAACCGTGCCTCCATATTTGTGTATATCATAAGGGTCTTGGTGAGCCGCACTTTGTCTGGTTCCTCACCCACGGACCTGTTTGCCTTAGGTGACCCTACCAGGGGCATAAAGCCCTGGACAACTTAACTCCTGGGATCACTGGAACACGCAAACCCCTCCACCACGGTAAGGTGTCGGCTCATGGAGGGGTAAAATGTCACAGAATAAATAAAAACCATGCTGCTATGCCCAATACGGTTTTACACAGACAGCCTAGGCTGGGATTTCCGGAAGGTCGTGAGCTCCCTCCCGTTCAGAAAGTCCCTCACCACTCTAATCAGTGCACAGGTAATGACGGCAGAGTCGGCACGGAAATCTTTAACGCCAGAGGATGTAAGTACCTGCTTTAGGAAAGGTGAATATAAAGCTAAGTAAGAGGACATCAGATATTTGGCAGTCATTTTCCCTTACCGACGACAATAGGAACCACTTGCCTGTTATGACAAATGCAATAAAGTGCCGTCATACACTGCATTACATAAGCTAGCCGCCACGTCTGTTCCTACTGCTGAACACTGAATGTGGCCCATTTGTTGAGGCTTCCATTTATTCTTTACCTGAAAATAAAAACATTGTGAAATAAAACATTTTTCCCTTCTGGCCAGCTGCGGAGCAAAATATGCCAAGCTCCAGTGGGAACAGGACGGCGTCTCGTGGGGGCGTCCTGCACTGACCTCCAGCAGCGAGTGAGGAGAAAGAGCCTGGACTGAGCAGTGGCCAGAAAGGCAGGATGCAGAGAGGCTGGGCGCTTCATCCAAAGGGTCCTAAACGTGTCAACCCCATGCCCACTCCACCCCCAGAGAGAACAGAGACTTCTGGGCTATCAGCCTCTCGGCTGCACTGCTTTAATATGATGGATTGTCCCCTTTCAAAAAAATAATCATCTTCTTCCAACAATTTTTTGCAACATGAGACCTACAGCTATCTGGGTAATAAGGCTGTGGAGAGCAAGGAAAATAAGGCATGAATTACCATTGCTTGGAATTATAACATTCACAATCTAGAGGCAGGTGACAGAGATGTCAAGGGCACACCTGGCTGCTTTAGTGCCCGCTTCATACAATCGGTGCCTGGTGCATTAACTTAGCCCTTAGCTCCTTCCAGCCAATATCACGCTTTGTGACAATGACACCTTCCCCTGATCTACCCGCCTATTCTGATGTACTGTCATCAACAGGAACCTTTGTTTCTGTGATTTCTGCTCACTGCGTGCATCCATCCTCCAAAGCCCTTCCTGGCTGGACTTTTTATTCATTTGTGTTTAATAGCAGCTCATGACTGACCTGGTCATCATGCTTGCGGGGCTTGCATACAGATGAGCTCCCAAAATGCCCCTGGGTGTCCAGCAGAACGAATAGTGTTACGACCTCAAGTTTCTGTAGAGTGCTTCAAACACCTGTTAAAACACCTATTAAAACTAAAAGATGCACAAAACATAAAAAATAGTATTTTATTTCAGCGTACCTGACTGTACCTAGCATCTCAAGCTACCTCATTGTGCAACTTCATTTTAATATCAGGTTCATCAGAACCATGATGAAGCTCCAGACTGGATGTCTCACATCATCCCCATCAAAGATTACCATAAGATTACAGGAAATACTGGTCCCGTGGCAGGACCTGTGCTGCAGTCACCAGCCTCCAGCGGGAGGACAAGCTGGCATACACACCAACGCATACACTGATGCCTTATTGAATGCAACTAGAAGATTAAAGTCATCTGAAATACATCTTGCATCACTAAACACATCTGATGCATAATTCAACCAGAACAACAAGCCATGAAAATACCAGTGTCAAAATCGCGGAGAAGTGGAAGGAGAAAGGCAGATGTAAGCAGAGATAATAAAAGGAGAGATTATGTTATCCCCAAGGCCACTCCTCATGTCTGATGGCGGAAATCACAAAACCGTAATCTTCCACAGAATGGGTCCACAGGGACCCGGGGGAATTCAGGCCAGGTCTCTGGAGTGAGCTGCTCTGAGAAGGCAAATGGGCCGTAAAGAGAATCAGTGGAGCGATACTGGGCCTTGAAGTTTGGGGCCTGCTTGATAATGGAAAGGCATGATCCACCCTGGATGTGCATTTTGAAAGCTCATCAGTTACTAACCACAGCATAATCGCCTTCTTCATCGTAAACATCTTTGCCAAGCAGGAAATGTGAGAGATGAGGTTTTGAAGCCCACAGTTTCCGGGTTTATTATGCATCAATCATCAGCTAGTATTACCTGAAATAACCAGTGACAAGTGTTAACCTGACTGTGACTGACATGACATAATAATTCCCCCCCCCCCCCAACTGAGACTTCTGCATTTAAAGCCCCATGTGTCACATGATTCCTTGTCACGTCCCTCTGCAACCAGGCTTACATTTTTGGATGCTCCAGGCCAGTCGCTCTCTAAAACTCATCATTTTGAATTTCCATATGAATCAGACAAAGCCGGACTTCCGAGAGTTTTTTTTTGTACAGATATCTTCAACATCTTATACAGCCATATGCCAATATAACATACACTTAATTTTGCAGTACTCCCTAAATCTCTTCATGCTTTTGGGATATTCTGCTCCTGCCCATAAGGGAGAAATACGCTTTGTTTGACTATGAGCTAAATGAGAGCATCTACTAAGCGAAAGCATGTAAAAGCTGGAGAAAGCTCTACTAGTGTGAACACCAACTGAACATCTCTACAGCAAAACCAGGTACAGTTTCTTTCTCACTGGACTAACCTGAGGCTTAACTCACCAGTTAAATGAAGCGAGGCAGCCTTGAACCCAGACCCACCTCACTGTACCCACACAGGCAGGCATTTTAAAGCGGCCCGAAGCAGCGACCGGACTCTGGCGTATCCTCTGACACACATACGGATGAATAACCACTTATGGCATCCTGCTATAGCCTGACAGTCACATATGGCTGCACAATGACCAAACTACACCCACTCCTGGGCACGCTGCTTCTCCCTCGCCTTTCCTCATTCGCAGTTTCATCTCGCACTGTAAGGTGTTTAATTGTCACCATGGCATAAAAAGGCCCGCTCCCCTTCCTTGAGTCCTATACCCCTCTCTTTGTCTGACTGTACCCACACTTCCAGGGGTAAAGCCAGTGCAAGGCATCAGTCCTGCTAGCGGGGCATAAAAGTCTGATGAATGCCTCCCCCGGGGGCCCCCCCCCATCATCCCACCCTGCCAATACCCAGCGAAAAACACATGAAAGGATACAAACTATGGCGCGGATGCTGAGCTCAGCGGAAATACAGCACTATTGCAAGCAAAACACTCCTATCAAACCTGAGCTCTAATCGGTAATGCAGGTCAGGCAATGCCTGTAAGCGACGCGAAGTGGCGTGCGAAAGGCCCGAAGAAGCAGAACTGTCATTACTAATTTACCAGTCAATTAATTGATGAACTGTCATCGTTTCATTAAAACGTCGGCAATCTCATTCTGAAAAACTCAGAACTCATTTGTTTAGTTCGCATCACTGACGGTTTGTTACACCAGGGATACAGAATTAGTCTTTATAAATTCTGCCGAATTATGATCACTCCTAGTGCCACCTTTCATGCAAAAAAATAAAGGACGCCTACCATAGTGGGGACTTGCCACAACCACGATGTACCGAATTATGCACCAGTGTTGGTAAATCAACTTCAAAACCAAATCAAAAATCAAAACCGTATTCGTTAAAAAAGGGGCGTACAATTTTATTGTCAAATACGGGACAATTCCGTATTTAAAGGGACGGGTGGCAACCCTAATCACTCCGCACATTTCCACTGGAAACCAGCTGGTCCTCACTGGAAACCAACTCCCATTTGGGATGAAAACCCAAAGGATGAGACTGCCGCAGCATCTTCGGCAGTGCGCCTGCCATATAGCCACATCACATGCAACACGCAGAGACTGAAACAGTTGCGCTAAAAGCCCTTCGGCCAGTTCATGCATTGCGGCCGGGCAGTGCTGCAGGACGCGGATGCTTACCTGCAGCGAGTCGCGGTGTCTGCGCTCGGAAGCAGCGTCCCGCTCCTGTATACCCCGCACGCCGCTCTCTCAGCAGCTCCCCGAGAAAGACCGGCCCTCACCCCCGCCCGCAGCAAACAGGGGCGAAGCGAGCGCTCCGGGAAGGGAGCGCAGCCCCTCCATGCCATATCAAACACTACATTAACGTCATATTAAAGAATCCCCTGAGTTTAAAAGGCTATATTAAAAAAAAAACCTATATAGATCACCGTAGGTTTAAAATATTGTACTACCACCCCGATAAAGACCCCTGCAAGTTTTAAATGCTTTAACAATGCATTTTTTTTAAAGAAATGCCACTTCAACACGGCTCTTTACATTACTACTCTTTTAGGAGTTGCAGTAGGTCTGGAGTGTGTCGACTTTCGAACATCAACCGAATTATATTACTAGCGCAATATAAGTTAATTTTACGCGATTTCTTTATTATATTCGCCAACTAGTAGTTTCTGGTTGGTTAACTAACAGCACAAACGACCATAAAACGCCTGATATGTGGAGGGAAAAGTATTAATTATATTAACTATTAGCTTATCCGCGCATAGTTTAGACATTTAACTTTATGCCATGCACCGGTGACTATTATTCGACTAATTAGCAGTAGGTGGAGCGTGATTCGATTTTTAAAGTTCACGATTTTAATAAAATCTATAAATCGGCAGTAAAAGTTAAGTTTTATATCGGCCTTGCACATTGTATTAAATCAATTCAGAGTATATTTTATTTTTAATTTCTAATTAAGATAAACAGTGAATGCCGCCGCTCCAAAGGAGCATGCAGTCACCGCAAAGTCGGTGCCGTCATGCGTCGCCAGCGAGCCAGGACTGCCCAGCAGCTTGGTTAGTGATTAAACTGTAATTTGGGCATTTCATATTCATTAACCGCCTGTTTTAAACTGATTCAACTACAGCAAGTTTCCAAACTGTATGATAGGCAAAAGTCCAGATCGAGTGACGATCCTGGGTGGCTGCATCCGAAAGACAATGAACAGGCCTAACAGCGGGCCCATTGAGAGAAAGAGCCATGTGGGTGCCATTTCCATAGACCCCCATGCACTCCCAACAGCTGCACTCAGCTCTCAAGGAGTTGGGCATTTCACTCACATTCACTCACGTCACAAAACTCCCCAAGCACATTTAATGGGACAGATGCTCTCAGCCAGGGCCCCATCACACAAAGCAAAATACCAAAGCTGCAGTGCGATTATGTAAGCAATGCCTGACATTCCCGCAATGATATTCCACATGAGATCATACTGGGGATGGTAAACTATGCACAGTGAAGGAAAAATAAAACATGAATAAACATGTAGACACACACCAGGAAGAATATTGGTGGATCAGTCGTGTCCTGAAATGGCAGGGATCGCAAGAACATCTGAAACTAATGATGGGAGAGTACAGAAAGGGAAAAAAATTAAAACACTCTCTCTCTCTCTCACACACACATAAAATGTCACTAGCTTCCCAGATGGTTTGGCATTTCCGTAATAAAACAAGCCTGGGCTTCCCCGTAACTCCACTGATTTCATTTAACCCTTGAATTGTCTATATGGTTTAAGTTACAGGGCAAATGTATGGTCCACTTACCAACTTGAATCATTTTCTCTGATCTTACAGACTTACAAACTTGCTGCAGGAAATATTTAATCTGGTTTTTATACTTATTAACCATTTTATTGTTCATGAAATGGCCTTTGGAATTTTAATGCATATTAGTCTGACATTAGAACACATTTACTACATCAGGGGTGATCCGTTTTATCCAGAAAGGGCCATTGTGTATGCAGGTTTTTTGCTGCAACTCCGTAATTAGATTACTAATTAGAGGACTGATTGGCCGAAGAGTGGTCACACTTGGAATTGAACAGCTCACACAAGGGTTATCCCAAAAACCTGCATACACAAGGGGACTTTGTGGGTACGATTGGCCACTCTTGGTCTACAATGACTCAGAATTCAGTTGATTAAAAGAAAAAAAAATAATGCATGATTAATCAAACTTGCTATAATCCTTTTCACCTTATACCAGGCATGTTATATATACACATACAAACACACATATGCAATAAAAAAAACATCAAAATTCCAAAAGGAACAAAGGTTTAAAAACAAAACCGATGGGACTTTAAAAATTATTTTATTGTCATCAAGGAGCAGATACTATCAAGGTTACGTGTAATTGGTTGACAAACACCACAATAAACCAGATTGGTTGCTGCTCACAGAAGGTGGGATTAAACGTACAGTAATGCTTTATTGGCAATTAGATATGCTAAGTGAGTATGTTCTCCTCTACAAGATATTATTGTACAATATACAAGTTAAAAAATATAGTCTGTATTGAGTTCATTTTCCATTTGCTTTCATTATTCAGGATAAAATTCACATTAAGTGTTAAGACTTGTTTCTTGGTGATGCATCCAGAGCAAGAATTCAAAAATAAAGTTTGAAGTTCACTCACTCACTCACACACACACACACACACACACTCACACACACACAGACGGCCTGTGTGTTGGTGAAACTTGGATTGCAAAGTCTTTATATAATCAAGGCTCTGGGCTAAGATGGGAGAACAAGGCATCAAGGAACAGAGTTGGACAGCAGTGTTCAGACACACGCAGACACACACACACACACACACACACACACACGTACACTAGAGAGCACCTCAGTACACTGAAATGTGCTCCATTTGCAGTACAACACACACACAGGTTACAGTACAACACACACACAGGTTACAGTACAACACACACACAGGTTACAGTACACTGGATACAAAATGCCCCCAATCAGACACCTAAATACCACCTCGCATACGACACTCCCACCCACCTATCCTCCAACACAAAACCCGACAGGATGCAGGTCCACTCACACACAGAGGGAAACTCACAGGGAAAAAAAGTGCCTGTATAGACTCAGGCGATCAGGACACTTGGCCCCTTCGCACAGGAGACACCGTCCGCCACACCATGGTGCGTTTGCGGGAACGAGCACAGCATGGAGACTAGACTAAATCGCAGAACCAGTCGGAGGAGCCAGACTGAATGGCGGACCAGTCAGAGGAGCCAAAATCCGAGGACTCTGACATCCCCCTAAGGGTTACAGACCTTGAGTCTGAGCACTACAGGTATACAGTGCCTGGACATTCAGCGTTTAGGCAGTGGCGGGGGGGGGGTGCTTAAGTGGCAGGCAGTGAGAGGAATCAAATTACATATCTGAAATGTTGTGGAGAGACCATAACGACAGTAACAAACTGAAATAAAACCTATAAAAGTTTTGGAGCAGACAAAATACTGTACACTGTTACGCATTTAGTCGTTGGTGGTGAAACAGAATGTAATCAAGGCTCATTCAAGTCACATAAGGGGACACGGTGCCAGCCTCCTTGGTCTGCCCCACCCCCCACCAAAGACACCCGTGCTATTGCTATTGCTATTGAATGGGATTCTGAAAATAAATTTTGCATGGATCTTCTAAGAGCACATAAAATAAGAAGAGAGTTACGGCTAAGCTAGCAGGTGATGCTGGGGATGGGAACAGGACTCCAGGGCAGCTTGGGTACAGTGTCCAGGAAAGAATGACCATACTATTGATACCGAACCAGAGCATCCGCCCCACCAAGACTGGACAGAATGTCAGGACACCGCAATTAATTATTCACTTCTAACTGGGGCCTACTTCCTGCCCTTGAAAGGACAAGAACATCACATCCCCTTACACGCTGGAAGCTGCCATATCTGAACAAAGGCAGGAAACTCCCCATTCAGCAACAGAACTCAGATCCAAATACCAAACTAACCCATGCTAATGCTAAATGTGGAAAAATATCCCTTTCAAATATTCTACAGCATCCCTTACTTCTTCTGTTAGTTTGCTAATAGCTAGAACTGAGGCAGATGAATTTAGGGGTTGGTAAGTGGCAGATCTAGCTGAGGAAGAAAGCTTCCTTGTAGCTTATTTGCAAATTTTGACCATTTTCCTTTGGCAAAAATGAGAAACAGAAACATGACAAAATCAAGCAGAGAAGAGCCCCGATGAACTAGGAGCCAGAAACTGCTCCCTCTTGTGGGACTAAGCATGAACTGCAGCTCGGGAGCAAATCTGATCTTTCAGACAGGGGCGCGGGATCTCAGCGTCTCCTTCAGAGTCTCCTTCAGAGTCTCTCGGACATGGTGCTACTGGGACCATCTCCAACGTGGAGCTCGGATGGTGGAGGGAAAAGGGTCCAGGGCTCCCGTTTGTCAGGGTTGCATCTCTGAAACTCAGCCACAGCGCGGAGAAAATTACAAAAAAAAGAAGAAAAAAATTTTAAAAGTTAAAAAGAAAAGATGCTCCCTGCAGAGAATAAGCAAGACAAAAAGGCAGAAGAACAGTGTTAATGAGGACTGAATAATAGCCAAAAGAGCAATTACACTGTTCCAGGAATAAACGTGCTGTACATAGGGTTCCTTTCATTTACTGATAGACACATTAAGTTTTATAAGATCAGCTGGAGAGAACAGTTACAGATAGATTAACATGTCTGTATTTATCTCACCATTTTACCACTTAAAAATCAACTTGTGGTTATGAGAATTAACCCAAGGGATAAGACTAACCAACCAGTTGACTAAGATGATTTAAATTCAAGGAAAGGCAAAGATGAAATGAAAATGAAATCATAAAGGATGGAAATAAAAAGGCGCACAGGCTGGAAACTGCCCAGAATCAGGAAGTGGGGGACGCCCATTAAGTCCTAGAAGATCTGCACTATGAACAGATGCCATGGGGGAAAACCTCGATTTGAGGAGGCAGCGCATGCTGGTTTGGTCAAGCCTGAAAATACACAACGTGACAGGATGTAAAATGCAGGAAGCGGAGGCTATGTGCAGCGACTCCGGAGCAGTAGAAGCAGACTGACTGCAGCCCAGACACACAGGAGAAGGTAAGATACAGAAGGGCCTTCCACCTACCACGGGGCACCAAAGGCTGGCCGGGGGGCTCATCTGTAGGTCTTGTGCTGCTGCATGAGACCCACGTTCTCATAGACGCGGGAGCTGTCATCGCGCATCCTGTGGGGGGAGTTACCCATTTTGAGTGGATGCCGGCATCTCAGATTTTTTTTTTGCGCTTTTCTGGAGATGCCCCGGGAACTTACTCTGCACAGGTGGGGGTGGGCGTGCAGGGGGGGTAGGGGCTCTGGTCTCCCGCAGATC
>JAODKM010000108.1:22168227-22181214 GCA_026780845.1 Petrocephalus sullivani
TGTCAGGTGCATAGGGAGTGAGGCTGTGATCTCTGTGTATGCTCTGTGTGTGTATGTCAGGTGCATAGGGAGTGAGGCTGTGATCTCTGTGTATGCTCTGTGTGTGTATGTCAGGTGCATAGGGAGTGAGGCTGTGATCTCTGTGTATGCTCTGTGTGTGTATGTCAGGTGCATAGGGAGTGACTGCAGTTCTTGTTTTGCAAGCTTATGCTGTTGCTTGGATAGGGAGTAAGGTGTAGAATTTGTTGTTGTGTTTTCTCTGCACTTAGGTAAGTTAGCTTTGGGCTGCGTTTGGAAGCTGAGTTTTGTTTATTGTTTTGCTATAGTCACTCCTGAGTCCTTTTGCACCAGGTTTATTTGTTCTGTGTCCGTGGTGTGTCGATAAAAACAGAAAAATGTATTTTAAAAAATACCCCTTTGTCCAGGTGTGTTCCCTTGTCCATCACACCCTATCCTTCCCTTACTCCACGTCCCCAAGACTGGGGCTCGTAACAACAGCTGCTGGTTGTGTAACATTAATTTGCGCATGTGCGTGCCTAGAGCTGCCTGGTAGAGGGAGGTGTATTGGTATATCGGAGGTGCAGATAAGGGAGGTTTGACTGTCCTGTCACGTGTACTGTCACGTGTACTGTCACGTGTGCACATGACCCCATGGCGTCACTTATTACCATAATGATATTGGCGTTGATGTAGTCGGACCCAGGCTCGTTCGAGTCCCCATCTTTGAGTACCACGCGGGTATGGTCGACTGCGTGAGAGAGGCAGGCTGTTAGTAACTACCGCCGAGGGCTGACATCACACAGAACAGCAACTCTAATGCACTCTATGTTGGTGAATGAAGTCACCAACATAACCCTAACCCTAACCACACTCTGGATGAGCACAACAAATACAAGAAACGAATTCCTGAGAACCGAGGCCTAAAGCTCCGAAGAGCTTAATTCGTGATTAAAAGCCTCCAGATTGCGACACCTGCAGAGAAATGCTGGCCAGTTTTGAACCACAATGAAGCCTAAACTTAGCTACATATGATGCAGAACTGTCCATGAGCCGGGGAAGCATGAAGGGGACGTGAGCTCATAGGGGGCTGGACTCACATGGCAGGATGTTCTTGTATCGGTTCTTGTTCTTGTTTTCAGGTCGCTGTCCTTCTTTGCGGCTGTAGAGAAGCTTACATTCTTGCTGTTGAAGAGTCTGTGGGGGCAGGGGCCGTAACACGGTACACTTACTCCATATGGTACATATAGTCCGTTATATCTGCCTGCATCCATCTCGCTGCTTTCTACCACATCTCTGACCTTTTAATGACGTCACTTACACGACTCCGTCTGACCGGGGGTATTCAGCCATCCCACTGACATAATTCCCCCCCCCCGAGAACATTTCCGCTCAGACCACGCCCCACAGCTGACTTCAGCACAAACCACGCCAAGATCGATTTCATTGGATAGCAGTATGCCAGCGCTAATCCATCCCATAGCGTGACTGTATCTAGCAGTCCAGCTTTCATCTTTGACATGAGGGAAAGCCACCCCCCCAACAAAGAAGCCTACTTTCCTGCTAAGAATACCTCATTTTAATTACCGGCAAATACTAATTTGGTTCATATATGGGAAGATGGGATTAACCCATGTTTTAGTTTGGGATTTGCTATATGGTACGGACCAACTTACTTCACTCACCACCAAACCAAATCAAGTTAGGTTAGTCTGACTCGCAGATTTTACGCGCAAATTCGTATGATGCTGCACAAAATACAGTCACTACTGCCAGTTAATTAACTTAAAAAATACCTCACTTCCAGATGTGTGTGGGTAATATAATTTTTTGTTTACTGGGTCAAAGCCTACATTCTTTTAAAAATTACATTAGGGGTGTCATTATTAATTCTATAAATAATTGAGTAATAATACAATATAGACATTCTAGTTTATGCAGGAACCAGCTAACGAATCAAGGGTGCACACTCAGTCACACATACAGTCAATTTAGGCACTCAGATTCTCCCGAGTCGCGTGCTTTTTGATCCACTAAAAAGTGTGCACAATCAGGGTGCACATCCAAACTGGCAATAGCCATGGCAATGCCCACTGCACCATTGTGCCGATATGCCTGCCTGACGTGTGATGTTAATATCGACATGGCATTTCATGCCAATTCAATTATCACATTGCAAAGACTGAAACAGTCTGCTGGGTTGAGACTAGGAGTGTGATGGTACGGTATATTACTGAACCGGTCGGTACTCCCCTGGTCAATATGCATGAACCGCAGTATTACGATATGCCTGTCCTTTCCCTATACGTACTGGTGTAAATATAAGTGAGTGTTTCTTCCCCCCAAAAGACATCCAAAAAAAAAACGGGGTCCACTTATTTTCAAGGGCTGAAATGTTATTATACGTTATACACAAACGTAAAATGTAAATAGATGTCATTTTAGCAATATGGCACTGTATAAGCAGTGTTCTATAATTGATACTTTATTCTCTTGGGCTTTAACTGGCGACCTTACAATCACCGGAACGGAGGCTATACCCGCTGAGCCACACTCTGCCCCCAACCCACTCGCTCCACCCACTGCTGACAACTGCTTACCATAATCCCACCCACTGCTGACAACTGCTTACCATAATCCCACCCACTGCTGACAACTGCTTACCATAATCCCACCCACTGCTGACAAATGCTTACCATAATCCCACCCACAACATGATGTAACGTCATGCGGTTGGTCAGCAGCCCGCATGCTTTGTATCGCGCTTCTCCTTAAGTGGTGTAAATTAATGTATTAGTGTATTTATGTTAGTTGTAAATGTTGTAACACTGTAATGTTTGCGGTGGAAGGCGTGCTTCACATTAGCATTTCGAGCACTCGCCAAGCTTTGCAGTTAAATGATGGTCCCTTTTCAGCGTTACCTAGTATAAGGGGCCGCCGCTTCCGTTTGCATTCTCCAAGACAATCGTTATCGTTTTCGTCCCTGCTCTAGGTCATGTGGCGTGTTTGTGAGAAATTAAACAAAAATGAGTGAAAAGGAGAAAAACAAGATCTGGTCACAGAAAAACAATCGCCTTCCACCGTATAGAAATATTTTGCATTCCACTGAGACAATGTTAAGCAAAAACAAGTGATTTGTCGGCTCTGCTCTGTGTCTGTTGGCATGTGACAAATTCTGTTGGTAGATTGGTAAGTTCTTTCTATTTGACTTTACAGTTAATTTTCAACTCCTAAATATTGCGAAAACTTTTTCCAATATTCTTCAGCCGTAAGTTTACAAAAAGCATTGTATATGGCATTGTATACCGTATTACGTAAGATGATGCAGCTAATCTATGTTTTAGCAGTAATTATTCCGACTACAAGAATAGTACAAAATAAACTAAACAAAACGATTTAAGTCAAAGTGATGGCAGACAGACTAGGCTGCTCAGAGGCTAAATGGCAGATAGCTGTGGCTAACCTTGCATTATTGGGTCAACCTTTTGCTTTTCTTCTTTTCTTAATTTGCGTGGCAGTAATGCCATACTGACAGACGACGGCATTTTCATTCACTTTTAATGCGGCGCTCTTCCACGTAACTGAGGCTTGTCCGCTTTATCTGGGCTCTCATCCCGCAGGAGCAATCTTCCTTCCGCCAAATTGCAGATTAATCGAGGAGAAAATTTTTAAATTGATGCTTTTTAATAATCTATAATCGTGACAGCTCTATGATATATTCCTTTAAACAAACGAAATATTCCTAAATTTATGCAACATGTTAAAAATTCTCTTATGAAAGACGTTAGTCAAAATTGAGGTCAAAATTACAAATTAAACTGAAATGTATTCATCTGCCTTCCTGCTGTGAGCCCCATCAGCCACACTCATGCTACAGTTCATAGCCGCACGGGCTGTTAGCCAATCAAAGCTCCCCAAGGAATGTCCATGCTATCGTCTTCCAGTGCCTGAGGTCGCTTTCCATCACATGTTGTTTTTGATTATCAAAATAGGTACAAGGTTTTTTTATTTGCACATTTCACGTGTCATGGTTTTATAGAGAGGCCATATGTTAATTTTAGGTTTTGTTCTTTGATTGGCCGTTGTGATTGGGCAGCCCTGTCACAGTTTGTTGATAAATCCAGATTTTGTGAAGTACCTAGCGATATAATTAGTCTTTTTTGTAGATAATCTCATACTTGAGTTGAATACTATTACTGGAGTTATTGTATTGAAGTAACACTATTTTTACTAGAGTACATATTTTAGCTACTCTACCAACATCTGTAACCCACCACAATGATGCACATCAAGTGAAATCAAAGGTGATTAATCATCATTGCTGACACATCACAGCACACAGTGTACAACGAAATGCATCCCATGTGCATGTAACCCATGACACACTGACACAGTGGGGGGCAGTGCTTGGAGGCGGTACCCTGCTCAGGGTACCTAAGCGGTACTTGTGGGTTGGGGACTCGAACCGGCAACCTTTTGATTACACAGTCCCATACCCGTCCCTAACCATGACGGCACCACTGCCTCACCCTTACACTGTCATACCGAGACTCCCGTGTCCTTATAATCAGTGTTTTACACCATCATCAGTGAGAACAGGGTGAGACTCTTACCTCAAACTCCTCCCAGAATCCCTGCTTGACCTTATCAGTGGCCTCCGCTAGTTTGCTGAGCTCCCTCACGCGGCTCTCGATCTCTGCTGCGTTGATGCGGGTTGTGTTAAGGGGCTTGGCAGAGTTCACACACACATACACACACACACACGTACACACAGATGGAAGGAGAGTTACTCAACAGTGTCTTTAAAATATATATCAGCTAACAGAACACAAAGTGTACAACATAAGGGTGTTTATATCTAACAATTACACCTGGGTCATAAGGTGGCCGTATAGCCTCAGACGACATCGGTGATCACTATTTCGGCACATTGCCTGTGCAGGGTCCCAGAGGTGAACTTCTTCGTTTCTGATCTCACCCACTATCCGTGGTTGGCTGACAGTAAGGCTGTGGGGCTGGTCAGCAGCACTAATTATGCAGTTACCAGCATGCCAGTTACCAGTTATGGCGTGACGTAGAACAAACAAGGCGACAGCGTCGTTTTAAGTATGCGCCAGGTTGTTCTCGCCAACTTCATTTCATCCAGATATGATATGAAGCATTTGCCCACCTTAAGGCCCAGCTTCAGGCTACCTGCTTCAGCCGCCCACCTTAAGGCCCAGCTTCAGGCTACCTACTTCAGCCGCCCACCTTAAGGCCCCAGCTTCAGGCTACCTGCTTCAGCCGCCCACCTTACGACCCCAGCTTCAGGCTACCTGCTTCAGCCGCCCACCTTAAGGCCCCAGCTTCAGGCTACCTGCTTCAGCCGCCCACCTTAAGGCCCCAGCTGTAGGCTACCTGCTTCAGCCGCCCACCTTACGACCCCAGCTTCAGGCTACCTGCTTCAGCCGCCCACCTTAAGGCCCCAGCTTCAGGCTACCTGCTTCAGCCGCCCACCTTAAGGCCCCAGCTGTAGGCTACCTGCTTCAGCCGCCCACCTTAAGGCCCCAGCTTCAGGCTACCTGCTTCAGCTGAAGGACAGTGCCCAGGGTCTCCACCATGGGGTTCTTCTTGTAATGTTCCACCAGGTCCGTGAGGGAGTCGAACTTCTCCCCGCCTCCTACGTCGTACTTCATGTCATGCTGTGAGACAGACAGGGCAAACTGAAAGCCAGCTGCAAACGCGAGGCCCTACCTTCTTAGACAGACAAGTGGCCCTGAAACCCAAGGCACCAACCCCTTAGAAGCAGACAGGGTTATTCCCCAATGAGTCTGCCACATAAAGGCGAGTGGGCCGCACACCTGCCACCCCCGCAATCACCAATTGGCCCGGGGACAGTACCTGGCAGCGAATCATGACGTGGGTGACCTTGGGCTTGCTGTCGCTGCTGTCCGTCTTGTCATCACCAGTGCGCACAGACAGCACAAAGTCGCCCGGGTGGCTCTGGCTCTCCCGCACCAGGAAGCTGCCGTTCTTTCCCTTCTCCGTCAGCAGCTTCTCTGCCTCACGGCCCGAGAGGTGCCCATGAAACCATCTGGAAGGATGCGAATGGTCAGGCACGGGGCTTCCACCCAGCACTCCTGCAGCCCAACCCCAACCTCAGATTCAGGGCTTTAGCTTCAATGGGGTCTGCTAGGGAAAGCTCAGTGAGAAGCAGCAGCAAACGCGCCGCTGTGGAGCCCTCACCTCGATTTGCTAGGGAAAGCCCTCACCTCTCGGACGTGGGGTCGGCGCAGTTCAGTGGGTACTTCAGCTCAATGACGTCGCCGTTCTTCTCCTTCAGCTGCCCGTGGTGCTCCATGTAGTACTGGACCAGCTCTGCCAGAGTAGCAAACTTCTCCCCCCCATAAAGGTCATAGTAGTCTCCAGTGTTCTGGATTTTGATATGGGTGACCGATCCACTACGTCTGAGGAAAAGGGGTGCATCAAGAAACAAAGAAATGAATACCTCTGGGCCCTGGGCTGACACGTTCAAAAAACAAATAATACATATCACCGTTTGTCCACTTTTTGGCAACTATGACTCGTTACTGGAGATGGAATACTCCCATTATCCTCGTTCTAGTGATACAATTTGACATGTAATTGATCAATGAAAAGTTGTTTTACAAAATCATCTATTTAACAAGTATTCATTTTAGTACTAGTTAATGTGTATTAATTAATGTCATTTGTACTGATTACTTTACAGCACTAATTTTAAGAACTTAACATTGATTGGTGGCTGACTGATATTATTCATTGAGAAAACATTGAGATAAGTTTGCATCTTATTGACACTGACACTTGCCTCACTGACAGTTCACATACATGAAACCTTTCACTGATGGCTGTGTTAAGAGTGGTTGCTCGTTGTGCTACTAAGGGCATCTCATTATGTTTTAGGTATATTTTGTGAAGTAATCTTTGAGAAAAAGCATTTTTCACATTTTTCAGCATCCACATTCCTGATATAATGGATTTTTTGAGATATGTGTTTATTATTAGTTAGCAACAATATATTTTATTCCACTAAGCACATATTATGATTACACAAAAACACTGCAACTTTTAATAAACGCACAGTGATAATTCCGTAGTAACACTAAATAAAACATGACTGTCAGTCAGCTTCTCAACAGGTACCAAGATGTAGGCATCCAACGGGTATCAGATAGTGGCCAAAAACCTGAAATTCACCAGACGAAGGACATTTACAGTGGGAGTTCAAAAGATCAAAAAATGAAAGTAGTCTGAAGATAAGTGCCCTCGCTTAAATCTTCAGTTAAGGCAAAAAGACAGCAAACAATATTCTAGGAAGGGTTCCCCCGCATCCTCCGGACGTTTAACAGACGAGAGCCTCCTGACCGGATGCATCATTGCCTGGTATGGAAGCTGCACTGCCCTCGACCGCAAAGCAGAAGAAAGGGACAGCACAGCACGGACAGCACAGCAGGGACAGCACAGCACGGACAGCACAGCACAGCAGGGACAGCACAGCAGGGACAGCACAGCACGGACAGCGCAGCACGGACAGCACAGCACGGACAGCACAGCACGGACAGCACAGCACGGACAGCACGTTTTAAAGCAGGAGATTTTGTGGTTAAACTAGGTAAAAAGACACTGGGGATGTGGGGGAACTTTTCTCAGTTTAAAGTCAGAAACTTTTTTGTAAATAGTTTTAAATTTTTATTAGTTTACAAATTATTTAATTTCGCGTCCATTTTTTATTCAGTTTAAGTTTACGATTATAAAACAGGTCCCAACACACACACACACCAGCACCGTCAGTCAACAAAGAATAAACCCAGTTCCTAGCTTATACAGTTCTCAAAGACTTATCCAATGGAGATTCTAAGGTAGTAGGCAGACAGCTTTACTGCTTTTATAATGGGCGTATTTACCAGCTACAAGGACAAAAAAATATTAAAAACTCAGCAGACTAATGGTAATTTAATAAACATGAATAGACAACATTTTACAGTGGTTTTGCCTGCTCTGAAGGCCCATCACTCTGAACAGCACCTGTGTGTTTTCTCCTCAGGTGCTTGTGCATAGTGCTAGTGCCACTGCGGTATGCCATTGCACTTTGCAGTGTACAAACCGCCTTTGCCACTGCGGTATGCCATTGCACTTTGCAGTGTACAAACCGCCTTTGCCACTGCGGTATGCCATTGCACTTTGCAGTGTACAAACCGCCTTTGCCACTGGGGTATGCCATTGCACTTTGCAGTGTACAAACCGCCTTTGCCACTGCGGTATACCATTGCACTTTGCAGTGTACAAACCGCCTTTGCCACTGCGGTATGCCATTGCAGTGTACAAACCACCTTTTTGTTTTGTGATTATTTGAATTACTTCTATAATTACATTTGATATTGAAGGAAAACATTTATTATAAGGAACTGAAGCGTTTTAGAAATCACAAAGTATTTTCATTTAATAAAAAAAAATGATGAATCGTTTAAAACATTGATGTCGATGCATTTACATCGTCAACATCACCAACTACGCAGACTAATAGCAGCAGTCCTGCTGTATTGTGTACTATACCATTTCCTTAGTGCATATGTAGAGTGTATACTGCTGTACATGTTTTATGTACAGTTAGCATTTATTTAATGAACTACACTGCTGATTGGAAACTAAAAGGACACTTACTCCCAATACAGAAAGTATAACCTCAACAATATAAAGGGAACCTCAGAGCTGACAGCAATGTTAACATGTTTACATTTCCAGCATAAGCAGTATGCAATTCCAGTAAGTATTCAAACTGTGCCTTTGTTAAACAAGACTGAGTCGAGGAAGGCTGGGGGGCACGTAACACAGGCGAGGCCTCAGAACACCAGCTGCAGCCTGCCACTCATCTGAAATCAGCCTCAATCTCGAGAGGCTTCAAAGACCTCTTTCAGCCATTTCAATGGCTACTAAAATAATAGTACTTACTGTTCATTGTTTTGTTCATTACTACCATTTTATTTTCAACAATCATTATTACTACTTTTACTGCTACTAGCAATGTATCTACATTACAGGCCAATAATTACAATTTCTTTATTGAAAATATTTCTCTAAGAAATCGCACATACATAAGATATTTAGTACTGTCATTATGGAGGCAGCTCTAAATGCTGTTTTGCATAGTAGTTATTTGCACGTATATGTATTCGCATACATGTATGTTATGTCATGACACTGTACTCACGAAATCTTACTTGCACAAGGAAAAATAAAAATGCTTCAGTGTTGATTATTTAGTGAAGTAATACAGGTTAACAATTATTTAGGTACATGTCTGAATAAATATCATCACGACTGCTAGTGCAGGTCCTCGGTCACAGCGCCCCTGCTGGCCGCAGCTGCCATGCGCACTTCGCTAGCGTCGCCTCACCGGTCACAGCGCCCCGTGCTGGCCGCAGCTGCCATGCGCACTTCGCTAACGTCGCCTCCTCGGTAACAGCGCCCCTACTGGCCGCAGCTGCCATGCGCACTTCGCTAACGTCGCCTCCTCGGTCACAGCGCCCCCTGCTGGCCGCAGCTGCCATGCGCACTTCGCGAGCGGCGCCTCCCCGGTCACAGCGCCCCCTGCTGGCCGCAGCTGCCATGCGCACTTCGCGAGCGGCGCCTCCTCGGGCACAGCCCCCCCTGCTGGCCGCAGCTGCCATGCGCACTTCGCTAGCGTCGCCTCCTCGGTCACAGCGCCCCCTGCTGGCCGCAGCTGCCATGCGCACTTCGCGAGCGGCGCCTCCTCGGTCACAGCGCCCCTGCTGGCCGCAGCTGCCATGCGCACTTCGCGAGCGGCGCCTCACCGGTCGCAGCGCCCCCTGCTGGCCGCAGCTGCCATGCGCACTTCGCGAGCGGCGCCTCACCTGACGGATAAGGTGAAGTCTCCGGGGTTGCTCTTACTGGGTCGCGCCAGGAAGCTGCCATCCACTCCGCGGGTTAGCAAAAGGTTCTCCGCCTCCACACCGGTGATGTTCGGATGGAACCACCTACGTTATCGATGAATGGGTCAAAGCACGGAACCACACAGCAGCATAAATATCAACGACCCGGCTGCTGATACGGCCGCCCTGCAAATGCCGCACATAATCCGCATTCTACCGCCCGCCTCCCTCTCATCCAACGAGCTCCTTTTAACCCATTACTTAGTTAACTGGGAACTAGTGGTTAACACGCTTTAGCTTAAGATCAGCCGTCTGCAGGAACAGATGCTGTGCAGCGACTCGTGGGCACTTTTCCTCTGGGTGCTCCTCCTATGCAGAAGCACTGAATGCATGACGATAACTACCCGCCACTAACTAGCGCTTAGCGGGGCATACACATCCCCATGGGACGCCGGGCTAAGCGCTGTATAACTATGACATCCCAAGCGGGGAGGAAGTTGCTAACTTATGGCGCAAAGGCTGATAGCGGACCATAACGTGCCGACGCCCCCTTCCTCCCTCCCCCGGGAGGAGCGGGAAGCCGGGAAGCCGCCCAGGTGCGCCGCGTCCAGCCGGGCCGTACCTCCGAGATGTCATCTTTCGCCTCGGCTGTTCCGATCCGTCCCCCCTCCCCGAAGGCTCCTAGCCTGCGAGTCCAGCTGGCGTGCTAGCCGAATACCGAAGTCAGCCCCCGGCTACACCGCCTCATGCACATGCGGCCTCGATCACGCCAAACACCGCGCCGGCCGAGACGCAGATACTGTACAAAACATAAAAAAAAACAAACAAAAAAAGTCCCCAGGCCTCTGCGCGACAGAATGTACTCGCTGCCGATGGTGTTACGTCATCAAACGTGCGCCAGAAGCGGAACTTGGATGCTGGGCATGCGCAGTACGAGCCAGGCAGTAGGACGCTTTAAAGGCAGTAGGGGTGTGTATGGCAAGCCGTTTTAGCTCGTTTTTAGAGGATATTACATATGCATTTCTAACTCCTGATATCAGAAATTAACTTTTAATTAATGTGATTAACTTGTAATAATGTGTATTTCTGATATCACAAATTCAGTTCCAACTAGTTAGAATATTAATACTTGATATCAGAAATTCAATTTCAACTAGTTGAAATGCCAATTCCTGGTATCGGAAGTTACATTTCAGCTAGTAAGATTCAAAACGATTTTCTCACTTATTTCAGTGGTACTTGGAATTTTAACTTTAGTCAAAATGCCAATTTCTGATATCAAGAATTCAAATTCAACTAGTTATAATTCAATTTTAACTAGGCATAATTCCAATTTCTGATAACAGGAATAAAATTTCAAAACAACAATTGGCATTTCGACTAGTTAAAACTGAATTCCTGTTATCAAAAATTGGAATTCTAACTAGTTCCAAGTGCCTCAGCTTAGAGGGGCTGACCCTGTATCTCCTCTCTGTTATTATCTGCCTTGTTTTGCAGAAGATTCTCTCTGATGAGACTAGTGTTGCTACAATGCACAGTCCCCGTGCCATCGCGTGTGTAAGACGCGGTTAGACTGAAGCCTTGGTCTCCCACTCAGTGGCTCTGCGGAAAAAAGACTCCCCGGGATAGGACCTGACTTCCAGTATTGCATCTGCTGAGGGATTTTGTGTGTGTGTGTGTGTGTGTGTGTGTTTGTGTGTGTGTGTGTGTGTGCGCGCGCTGTCTGTAACCCCCCCCCTCAGTGCGGACACACACACGCCACCACACATCATGTAGCTGACCGATCACCTGCGGCTGGAACAGAACAAACATCAAAGCGGCTCCGGTCGTTCTAGTTTCAGGCGGAGTTGGTGAACGTTTCAGAAAAGTCAAGCCCTGCAAACTTGCAATAAACACGACTGTCGTTTCGTGTGTTTCGGAAGACAGCTGAGTTTCGGTGCTGCTTGGCGACACTGCCGGTGGGACATACGACGGAGCGCGTTGGCCGCCTTCGTCCTCCGGGCCAGCAGGGGGCGCCAGTGCGCCGCATCCGGACCTTGCGCCACCGGAGAAGAGCGGAACGCGCGGTTTGTCCCTCGTCGCGACCCGTTTAATCCTTTACGTGGCAGTTGTAGGCAGGCTGTACGTTTCATTGCCTGCTTGTAACATTGGGACCCGCAAACTCTGCTTGTGGACGGCGGCGTCCCGCAGGCCCTCGTTTCCCTTCTCCGTTCTCCCGACGCCCCCCTGCCCCCCTCTCCGCGCTAACGCGCAGCGGAAATACGGCTGGTCGAGCCGCTGTCCGCGCCACAGACGGCGATGTTCGCCCTGGCCGAGTCCCTCGTCCTTGTGGGCTTTCTGTCCGCCGCGGCCTCCGGCTACTTCGTCAGCATCGACGCCCACGCCGAGGAGTGCTTCTTCGAGCGGGTCAATTCGGGGACCAAGATGGGGCTGATGTTCGAGGTGGCGGAGGGCGGCTTCCTGGACATCGACGTGGAGGTGAGGCCCGGAGGAGCGAGGCCTCGCGTCGGCCCCGAAGGTTCCGGAATAACCCCCCAGAGATGCAGTCCGCAGTCCGGGGGTGTGCTGCTCCGGAAGGGCCCGTACCTGCATGCAGGTTACCCTTATCCCAGTGCTCCTGCCATCTAACAGGGCTCCCGCTCTTAGCTATTCGCATGGAGCCTCGTCTCCTTTTCCTCTGGTTCCAGTGCCGCAGAAACGCTCTCCGTTAGCCAGATGCCAAGCTGCAGCTGCTCTTCTGCCCAGGGGGTCGCGTCTGCCGCCGAGCCTGATATCGTGAAATGCCCATATGCCATCCAGTGCCAGGCCGGACCCCGTAGACCTGTTGAGTCTGACATGGCGGGGTGTGTGTGGCCCCTCTGTTGACTTCTGGATGACTATCTTAACGCTGCCTGACAATGACTGCAGACAAGAGGCGCTTTAAAAGTGGCTGGACTCCCTTGTTGTGGGTCTAGTCTTGCTTTGCTGACGATCTGGGTAGTCATCCTGTAATCTTGTCCTCAAGATTTCAAGAGATTTCAAGATTCTTTATTTGTCACGTACATAGTTATAACAGGTACAACATGTAGTGAAATGAACC
>JAODKM010000108.1:22181314-22200039 GCA_026780845.1 Petrocephalus sullivani
GCCAAGTGGCTATCGCTAGCATGATTAGCCTCAAACCGGCTGAAGAACGCATTGAGTTCATTGGCAAAAGCAAAATCTCCTCCCTCCTGTGGGCCATGTGCCTGCCTCTGTGAGGGTGTCTGCTTACAGAATTGCACACATTTCCAGGTCTGCACTACAGTTAGTTTCTGTGCATGGCCCATACTTTTTAAATTGTTTTAGGGTTTCTAGTCATTAAATGAGCAGCAATATTCTTTTGCTGGCTTTCTTAAATGTTGAAATTGTATTATTTCTTGAAACTTGGGTGTTTTCTGTCAGTCAATGTAAAGATATAATGCATAGTGTGAGGCTTATTTTATAGTGCCTGTCACATGGGGGTGCTCCTCAGTCTGGAGCTGAATGCAGGGGATTTTTTGGCCTGAAATTCCTAGTGCCGGTTTTAATATAGGTCTTGTGCAGCATGCATTCCTGACGAAAACTGCTCTCGAATCCAGAATTCAGGCAAAGGAATTGACGTGAGCTGTTACCATGACTGTTGATGAGCCATTTAATGTTTCCATCGTCTGAAATTTCAGATTACAGGGCCTGATGGCAAACAGATTTATAAAGGAGACCGGGAGTCTAGCGGCAAGTACTCCGTGGCAGCCCACATGGATGGCATGTACAAATTCTGCTTCAGCAATAAGATGTCCACCATGACGCCCAAGATTGTCATGTTCACCATTGATATTGGCGAGGCCCCCAAGGGTCAAGACATGGAGACTGAAGGTCAGTGGGCAGCGTCTCATGGGGGGCTGGGTTATAGAGTCACAGGCAAGTCGTTGAGTGTCTCAATATGCGTACTTGACTGTACTTGTGTTCTTGTGGACCTATTGCCAAAGACCAGTTCCAGTACTAAGAACACAAGTACAGAAGATGGTAAAAATCCCTGGATGTTTTCCTTCTCCTCCCCAAATATCCGGGATGCATTCTCACCAAACAAAAACACTCCCATGACTCGCTGCGTCCCAAATTCGTTCTTGGAAGATGAGGTAGCAAGACTGGTCTAGCCAAGAGCACAAGTGCGGTCTTTGTGTTCCTGGTAGTGAGAAACGCCAAATGGGATCTTCTGGCTTAATCTGTCTGAGTGTCGCATGCTATTCGCTGTGCTGCAAAATTGAGATATTTGTATTTCTGGCCAATTTTTGGTCCTTGTTGGGTTTATGTTTGCATCCTTTCAAGCAGATTTCTGAACCCAGTGTCAGTGTTTCCTCCCTTAATTCCTCCATCCTTATTCTGTTCAAATTCACTCCTTTTAGGCAATGGTGAAAGCTGGGATGGTATGTTCTAGATGGCATGAAGGACTGGTTGGGTGTATATGTGTGTTCGCGCACGAGCCCCTGGTCTTATGTCCAGAATGCACTTGCCTCCACTTTGAATAAAAAAAAAAAGTGCTGTGTATCCAAGAAAATCAGCGTAACATTTTGAGTCAAGGTGCTCAGTTGTGATGCAATACTAATGAGACATGGATGTGTGAATAATGGTTGTTTGGGATTCGGTGTGTTGTACTCTGACCGCTTGTTTGTGGGTGTGATGTAAGTAAATAGTGACGTCTTGCTTTGTTGGAAACCGCTATTTTGTCCCATTGTCTCTTCTGCCTGACAAGCTTTTAGTTAACCCTTCACTGCAGGGCTGTTACCGACACGTGGAATTTGACTGCACTTGTATGAATGTGCTTTTAGACGTAGTGCATGTTAAATCTTTGGGTCTTATGTGGAATTTTGCCATGTGCATAAATATTGGTGTTTTCATCTTTGTTTTAAGCCACTTTCTGTCACTTATTTCAAACTGTCTTGCAGGATTTTTCACTTTCCATAGTGCTTTCTAAGAATATTCCTGTTAAATGGGGAATTGAGGTTAACAGACTTTGGGACGTAACTGCACACAGCGATTTTGAGGTTCCCCACTGGGTGCAGCAGCACCTGTTTCTGCTCAGTTCTGGATGGTTGGTCACCAGCCCTCACCAGCATCTCCCTTCCCCTCTGTGTACACCAGCACACCAGAACAAGCTGGAGGAGATGATCAATGAGCTTGCGGTCGCCATGACGGCAGTCAAGCACGAACAGGAGTACATGGAGGTCAGGGAGCGAATACACAGGGCGAGTGAGTATTGGGAAGCTGCGGAGCGCAGGGTGTGCATCCATGATAAAAGGCAGTAACTGATAACATCCAATGCTGTTTGTTAATGTTTGACTCTCTGCTGCTGCTTCCCTCCAGTCAATGACAACACCAACAGCAGGGTGGTGCTGTGGTCCTTCTTCGAGGCACTCGTCCTCGTTGCCATGACCCTGGGACAGATATACTACCTGAAGCGGTTCTTCGAAGTGCGGAGAGTGGTGTAGGATAGGCCCTGTGCGGTCCACCCTTTGAAGTACCAAAACAGTATGCGCACACTGTCAGCTTCAAGATTGGATTGGATGTCAGGAGACTAAGTCTGCATAAATGTGCCCCCCCCCCCCCTCAGTTCTGATCCACATTATAGCTACTCCCCACTACCCTGTCCAGGATGTGGGGTTGGAAGTTGAATGGATTGATACAGCTTTTTATTTTCTTTGAATTTTACTGTTATATGGTGTTTCTTTCTGGACTCCACACACACGCTTCTGGGAGGTGTCGACTGAAGTTTTCAGAGCTGAACTATATAGAACATAAAGGATGATTGTAATAATTTTTATTTTATTCTGGGATTTTATTGTCTGCAGTAACCAGTGTGAAATGAGCAGATTCACTTTAGTTCATGCTGTTAAGCGTCATGTGTCAGCTGTCGTAGTTACACTGGACCCCACCGCCGATGACGGCGGGGGGGGCACACACACCTGGGGGGCTGATTCAGGCTTGTATGTCTTAGTTAACTCAACGTCCTAACTGTTACTGTCTTCTGGTTTAAAGCCAGAACTTGTCCAAGTGTTAGATGTGTTTTCTACCCTGTCCATTTTAAAAGCAGGATCAGTATAGCAGCAAATGAAGATCTGATACATTTTCTTTATGAACTGTTTAAATGTATATTAAGTTAATATTACTGAATTTTTCTCTTACGTCTGTCCAGCAAATGGCTTTGATTTATAAACCACCCCCCCCCCCCCAATCCCCCAATTTCCAAGGCACATATTGCATTGTTTGTTAGTCGAGCAGAAGATTTAAATTTGATGTCGAGGTTACAGTATAAGGAAGCAAATTAAGGCAGTGATTGGTGTGAAATACTTGCTTGTACCTTTTTTGAACGATTCATAAAATCAGAGATACAATTTTGTATATTTCATTTCTTTATTGGAGGTATGTGGGGTCAAAAGCCTTTCGTACTTTGGCTTCCAGGCTTGAGAGGGCTGTGGGTGGGATTTTTGGCTCCTGTGAGGATTGCTGTGCAAAACGTCATCCAAGATGGAACTGTGGCAGAGTTCAAATGCTGATGGGTGTTGAATATGATCCAGGTTTAATAAATAAAACACAGCATTCTTAGTGTTGTCCTTTTTGTGATGCTTGTGTGAATGATTTTGTATTGTCTTTATTATTGATCAGTGAAAATTTAAAACGTTCCCGGACGTACTTTACTGGTAATTTGGAAGTAAATAAATGCTGGGGGTGAAATTTTAGCATAGCTTGAAAACGTTAGATTGGCTCGTTTAAAGGTTAAAGATGTAAAGCTGTGTCCGGCCACCGACCCGGCTGTACCACGTTTCCTCTCGGACGGCAATCCCGGGTGCACCGGAAGCAGCGAACACGTGTGCCTAGGGTGCACCGGAAGCCGAGCACACATGTACCTACTCTGGGAGTCGCTCCAGTTTCACGTACATCCAGAGAGCGATGGAGTCCGTAACGGAGGGACAGTGGGAAAGTTTACCGGTGAAACTGAATGACGGCATTTTGCAGACGCTGGCGGAGCTGAACTTCGAGTACATGACCCCTGTCCAGGTACCAGCACCGGCCGCCGGTGCGACGCGAGACGCGGGTCGTGCTGCGCTGTTTGAGCCCCGTAATTAAGGTGACCGACGTTTCTTGCAGTCTGCCTGCATCCCCCTCTTCATGAATAACAAGGACGTGGCGGCCGAGGCGGTAAGTTGCGTGGCTCCCTCCCTGCGGCTCCTGCCCCGCGGCTCGCCCTTACTGACTCGCCGTCACCTTGCGTGCAGGTGACCGGCAGCGGGAAGACGCTGGCTTTCCTGATCCCCGTGCTGGAGATGCTTCTGAAGCGCCGAGAGAAGCTGAGGAAGATGCAGGTGCGCTGGGGGGCGAGGGGAGTCCGCGGGGGTCCCGAGTATTCAGGAGGCGTGTGAGCCGCTGCTGCGCTTCCAGGTGGGCGCCCTGATCGTCACCCCGACCCGGGAGCTGGCCCTGCAGATCAGCGAGGTGCTGCGCCGCTTCCTCCGGCGCTTCCCGCAGTTCAGGTCGGTTTGCCCGCCCGCATTTCCGTTACTTTCTTTTGCTGTCTGAAATGGTTCTCCCACTTCAACGGTCCATTTTATGACAGTCAGATACTTCTGATTGGAGGCAGCAACCCAGCTGAAGACGTGGAGAAGCTGAAGACCTTTGGGTAACTATTTTGCTGGGCTTTCCTGCTCTGTTTGGGTTTCTTGCAGACCTTTAACTTGTTTGTGCTGGTGGAATTCCTGCTTGCCGCGTGGGAGGTCCTGGTCCAGGTTCAGGGCAGTGCACTTTCTCTTAGGGGTGACTGCAGGTTAGGCGTCTGTGCTTGTGATATCGGGGTATGTACAGTGAGAGCCTTAACCCCAGTAGCTCCAGGGTCCCCATTGTATGTCGCTCTGGATTAAAGCATCTGCTAAATCAATAAATGTAAACCTTAGGGCCAACATTGTTATCGGGACCCCAGGCCGGATAGAGGACATGTTCCGGAGGAAGGCTGATGGGCTGGACATGGTGAATGGTGTGAAGTCTCTGGAAGTCCTGGTCCTGGATGAGGCAGATCGGCTGCTGGACATGGGGTTTGAAGCAAGGTGCCCGAGGCTCATGAGAACCTCACTCTCTGGGCTGGTTAGAACCCGCCTTTCCTTTTGGTTTTTTGCAATAACTAATTTTAGAACTTACAGATATTTATCCCCTGCTGCCTTAAATTGCCGTTACCAAATAAATCACTATGACTTATTACATGTACTGTTTTTACTCCTGGTGGGACCTAAAAAAAGTAAACATGGTGTACAGCAGGACTTATAAAGCAGTGCACACTGATAACAAGATGGAAGGGGAGGCCTTTTGAAGCTGAAAATGGTGCTCCTTGTCCCCAGTCTGAACACCATCCTGGGATTCCTGCCCAAGCAGCGTCGTACGGGCTTGTTCTCAGCCACGCAGACCCAGGAGCTGGAGAAGCTGGTGAGGGCCGGCCTGCGCAACCCAGTGCGAATCACCGTCAAGGAGAAAGGAGTGGCGGCCAGCAGCGTCCAGAAGACCCCAGCCCGGCTCTGCAACTACTACATGGTAAACCGCGGTGTCACGCCCTCGGGCACAGAGCATGTGAGCGGAGTATGAGCGAGGAGCGGAGCGTGAGCAAGGACCGGAGCAGGGAGCCATTTTATAATGAGGCTGGAGTGGTTGGTCTGTCTCGCTCCAATTTCGCTCCGATACTGCTACTACTACGAGTCTGAGGTGTTCCCAAATCTACCCATAATTCATCTGTACAATTATCAAGACTGTTATACAAATTGGCCGAGATGGCGTTCGCTAAATATTTAATAAAGGAGACTGATAGGTCATTCAAGTGTACTATTCCGAATCAAACGTATAGATGACAATAATGTAGAGCAAGAACAACAATGTGGTGAAACTGTTCCAGTGAGTAAAGATTGGAGCGGAGCGGCTTAGTGCGAATTAGTGCGGAGAAGTGGGCGGAGCAAACAGCCTCATGAGTGAGGAGCGGCAATGCTCACCGCTCCACTGACATGCTCTGGTTGGGTAACGGCCCTTCTTTTTGGAACGGGGCTGAAATGAAGTCCGGGGCGATAACAGTACCAGCAGCTAAGCCGCTAAGGCAATCCAGGACCACCAGGAAAATCTGTCACAGCACATTGAGGGAGAATCACTTTCCCTTATCCTATTCGGCCAAAGGTCATTCTGTTTACAGTGCCACTCATCTGTGGGTTTTAAGCTCCTTTCCCTATGTGTCCAAGGTGTGCCGAGCAGAGGAGAAATTCAACACCATGGTGGCTTTCCTCCGGCAGCACAAGCACGAGAAGCAGCTGGTGTTCTTCAGGCACGTGGCCGCCGACTCGCCACCCCGCCCCTGGTCCCTGGCGCCCTGCCGCTAACCAGGCGCTTCCCGCCCCTGCAGCACCTGTGCCTGTGTGGAGTACTTTGGCCGGGCCCTTGAGCTGCTGGTCAAGAACGTTCCCGTCCACTGCATCCATGGTAAGATGAAGCACAAGCGCAACAAGATCTTCTCGGAGTTTCGCGAGCTGAAGAGGTGAGCATGTTCTGCTGGGCGAAAGAGCCAGAGGCTCTGCGTTCCGCCTCAGACGCCAGCCTTGGATTCAGCGCCTTTGCTGTGGCCAGCCGTGCATTTTCAGTTTCCTTTGGTTCCCATCCTCATGCAGAATGACCTTGATGCCATTGTCTCCCCCTGTAGCTCAGTGGGCCATTTTAAACATCCAGACTGTTACCTTTCAGTGGCAAAATGTGTGGGTTTAAGGCCTCTGTGCCATTTTCCAGTGGCATCCTCGTCTGCACAGACGTCATGGCGCGTGGAATCGACATCCCCGAGGTCAACTGGGTGCTGCAGTACGACCCGCCCAGCAACGCTAGGTATTGGTCGTCACATAACAGGCACCACCCATGCGTGGCATCAGCACCCAATCGAAGCGCAGCCTGTCATTGAGGGCCACCCCTGACATGATCCCATTCGTTCCAGTGCCTTTGTTCATCGGTGTGGTCGCACGGCACGCATCGGCCACCAAGGCAGCGCCCTGGTTTTCCTCCTTCCCATGGAGGAGTCTTACGTCAGCTTTCTGTCCATCAACCAGAAGGTGCGTATTTGGTGACGTCACATTTGCTTAAGCCATGGGGCTATGACCCGCCCCCAAGGAAATAGTCCTGACTCTGGAACATGCAACCGTTTTGGTTTGCAGGGCTCTGTGGCAGCCCTGTGGGATTAAATTTGAACATGGAACTAGGGTAAATCTAAGATGGCCTACTTCAGCGACGGAGTCTAGTCATGCTTTAATGGCAGAATGAAACATAATAGAAACGAGTTGGTACCTAATTGAAGGGTCCAACTGTGACCCGCCCCTGCCCCCCAGTGCCCTCTGCAGCAGATGTCTCCAGTGAAGGATGTGGTGGACGTGCTGCCCAAGCTGAAGGCCATGGCCCTTGGCGACCGTGCAGTGTACGAGAGGGGCATGCGTGCCTTCGTATCCAATGTCCAGGCTTATGCCAAGCACGAGTGCAGCCTCATCTTCCGGGTCAAAGGTCAGCCTCTGTCACAAAAGGATACTGTGTATGTTACCATAAATCAGTGGTTCTTAATTCTATTCCAGGTGTCCCCCACCAGAATGTTTTTATTCCAACCCTACCTTAATTAGACTTGTATAGTCCTTAATAGGCTAATGATGAATGCGGTAGGCTGAAAGCAGTGTGGGTTGGAATGAAAACATTCTGGTGGGGGTGGGGTGCCAGGAGTAGGATCGAGAACTATTGACATGAATGTACATTTATGATGAACTATATCAAGAACTCATGTTGGGCTGCAACGATTCATTGAGTAACTCGATTACAAAATATCCTCGATGCAATTCTCGAGCATTTCTTTGCTTCGATTCCTCGTTTAATCCAGACAACTATGTACTGCCCAGTGATCACCGTGTTGCACATTTACTAAATAATCGAGCTGTAGCCCTGAACTTATGTTCATTCACTGTGAAGCTTGTGTGAGTGAGAGAGAGACGCTGAAGCAGGGCAGGTCTCTCGCCGGCCATCCTCTGCCTCTTTCTCGGCTAGATCTGGACTTTGCTGCTCTCGCTCGGGGCTTTGCTCTGCTCCGGATGCCCCGGATGCCCGAGTTGCGAGGGAAGACTTTCCCGGACTTCGCTGAGGAGGCTGTGGACACGGACGCCATCCGCTTCAAGGACAAGAACCGGGAGAAGCAGAGGCAGAAACAGCTGGCGGAGCAGAGGGCCAGGGTCCCGGGGCGACCGGCGCCCCCTAGGAGGAACTTCGAGAAGAACAAGGCCTGGTCGAAGCAGAAGACCAAGAAGGACAGAAAGAGAAAGACGGCAGCGAAGCGGAAACAGGACGAGGTGCTGCTTTCCCCGTCGTCGTCGGCCTTTGATGTTGTGTTTTCATGCATAGCCAAAAGAAACTGCTGGCCATTCAGGGCACGGCCCCCTCTAATTTAACCTACTTGTTGAAGTCGGGTCCTGGCCCAGCCCCTTCGCCGCGGTGCCACCTGCTGGCCATTCAGGGCACGGCCTCCTTTAATTTAACCTACTTGTTGTACTCGGGTCCTGGGCCAGCCCCTTCGCCGCGGTGCCACCTGCTGGCCCGTGCCCACGGCCCGCCTCACGCAGCCATTTTGCGCAGGGTTCTGATGTCGATGAGGCGGACATGAAGGAGCTGCTGAGCGACACGCGGCTGCTGAAGCGGCTGAAGAAGGGGAAGATCAGCGAGGAGGACTTCGCGAAGCAGCTGACCGCGGGAGCCGAGGAGGACGTGTGAAAGGGAGGCGGCGCGTCGGCGCTTGGCGCACCTGTGATGCGGCACGCTGCGCCGGTGTCCGCCTCAGCTCTCCAGTCAGCTTCTAAAGGCTATTTGAGCAGGATGAGTCGTGCCGCAGCAGCTTGTCACCAGTAGGTGGCAGCATGGTATGCATGTGGCAGTTGTGGGCTATTCCTGCCATGCACAGTGCCTTGGGACACTGGGGAGTCGTATTGGGGTACTTCCAGGCCTAAATGCCGTTCATTTTCTCTGTGAGGTGCTTTCCGTGCACTCAGGAGACTGATTAAATCTGTACCGAATTAAAGTTTTTACTACTTTTTGTTGACCTTGGATCTTAATTTCTACAATGGTGTTGACTGCAGTTGTTTGTAGTTGGTTGTTAGTTAACCATATGCTGGATGCTGGTAGATGCTGGTATATGCTGCATACCGTGGGAACTTGTTAGTTACAGGATGGCTGGGACCAATCTACGGAAGGCCCTCTTTCCTGCGGGCCGGCACTGAAGGTGGCAGGGTGGCATAAGGTTCACCATACAGTCCCCCCCCCTGCTTACAAGCAGCAGTTGGTCTGGTTATTGACTTAATTATGGAAATCTTAATCAGGCCTCCTCTGAAGTATGTCCTAGGGCTGAGAGATTTATTGATTTCAAACCGAAATCGTGATTTGAAATGATGCAAAAAGGATTTGCAAAGACTGCGACTTAGGATATACACTATACAGCACGTCTGACCCAGGGTTTAAAACTGTCATGAGAGTAGTTTTACGTATTCATGCCGTCCTCCTTGTATGACAGTCAGTCTAACCAATCAGAAGTTCTGTGGTCCTCATGTGCCAGTCATGCTCACCAATCAGAAATGGCCTATAGTGACTGCATATACGCCCACAAACAGGGACATGTGACCCCAAGGAACACGTTATATTAGCAGTGCAAAAAAAGTATTGCTTCCGCTGCTGAGCCATAAGTGAATTAAACAGATTGTTCGCAGAATAATATTAGGAGTCCAAGCAGCATTAGCCACTATTACTGGAATTGTTTTATTTCTTTTTATTTAACTTGACAGTCGTGGCTTTTAGTAGTTTTATGGTTGATAGTAGTTTTATGCGTCATTGTTCTCTGCTAATTTGACCCTCATGTCCGTGGGACTTTCCGGAAACACGTTACTAAGGGTGAAAAAGCGGTCGAGTGTAGTTTGCAAATGCAGTACTTAGAATGTGCATGTAAAAATAAAATCACTTTACCATGTTTGGGTTGCTAGAGAATTGTTCTATGGATTATTAGGTGTATGTTCTCTATCTTTTTTTTTTTTTTAATAAATACATTTTGGATTCAATTGATATATTTACATTCTTATCTTTGGATTGATGTATAGCGCAGTTAAGATTTTAAGGTACGATTGTGCTCAATTACAGTTTTTTTATACACAGTGAGTACTAGACTAAGTTTAAAAAAAATAAATAAAAAGTTGCGAATCAAATCACAATCGCAGTATCTGTCAGATAAATTGCGGGTAGATTTTTTTTTCTTAAAATCGTTCCGCCCCAGTATGTACATGATTCTATTTCATCCCAGTGTAATAGACCTGTAACAGTCCCATGGAGGCCAAATGGGCAGATTAATGGAGGTTGGGAAAAAAAAAAACTCAGATTGCAATATTAAAAAAATGTGCCTATAAATATTGCTGTATTCATTAAACAAAAAGTAGCTGAAAATGTACCCAAATAAACTATTGTCAAATAGTTTTTGTTATCTGCTAATAGAATCTGCCGTTAGTGGAAAGGCAGGTCAGTAGTTCATGTTCTCTAACTCTAACAACTGAAATGGTGTAAATGACCAGAAAAGGTGGTCTTGTCGCCGTAAGGTGTGTCCACCTAGAGACAGCAGTACTGGCCAATCACTTTTGCTCAATATCGTTGTATGGAATCCATAATATTTCCATACCAGCAGGTAGCGGATGTCTTTTGGTGACCTGTTCTTATTCGCTTTTTTCTTAGTCACTCATTTTTGCTAAATTTCAGTCCAACAGCAAGGAAGAGCATGATTATGATGGCCCAGAGAGAGCACGGAGCTCATGCAAAAGAAGCAGCATAAACGTCACATAGATACAGTGTGTATATATATAATATACACACATACATGCATGCATACACACTCAGTGTTTTAGGGACACATATTTTCAGTCTTCCTGTGAAACATCTTTTGCTATTTCTTGTACCGCTCAACCTGAAGCATGTTGATATAAATGGTAACTACATTTATACTAGTTAGTTAACACTGTCTATAGGAGTTTATGGCACCTCATCATAATTAGGCACTTAATCAGGCGTTATTGTCTATGCTGGTTGCAATATTTACATTCTGGTGAGCTTCTAAATCTTCCTGCATGCTGTCGGTCACGGTTGCGAAGTCGGTCACGCCTTTCTGGGGCACGTTCCACTGCTACATCACCTCTGTTCCCACCAATCCTGCTGTTGCACACACCCATCTGGCCTGCAGAGGGCGCTATAGCAGATCACTAGATCACTTTTTTTTTTAAGCAAACTTGTCCCAATGTCAGCCTATGGAGAAGCAAAACTGCCTATTTAGCAAACTGATCATTATTATGAAACTGTCACAAGGGTTATTCTGCAAGTTTGGGTCGATGTAATGATCAGATGTGACATCATTACAGATATAAGCAGTACATGTGGCCGGGGGCTGTGGCTTCCTCCCCAGACGGAAGTCATTGGTGTTTGCAGAAATCCAAAGGAAGGAGAGGATGTGACCTCTGACCTTCGGATTCAGAGGGTATCCATCCCATTCCAATCTTAGCATCAGCCTTATGTAATGCGGTGTGCCACGTGTCCCCATTCTCTCCCTTCGCTCCCTGGTCACTTGCCCGCATTCTTTTACCTTTTAAAGCATATGAGAAGCCTGATTCTCACTGGTTCCCTGTCTCGTGGCGCTCTGACCCTCTCCAATGGCTGCTTTTATGCCAAGGGTGTCCCTACCCATAAATAGAACAAGGCTGATGAGAGATGCAGCTCTCGCCTGATGTAGGGAGGTCACCCCCCCACCACAGTGAGTGAGACACCCACACTCCTCTTCATCCTTCCTGTCCTCCTTCTGTCCTGGAACCGTGCGTAGAGCGACTGCAGCCTCCACTCCCCACCTCCTCGTCTGGCATGGGTCAGGCTGCTCCTTCATGCTAAGCCCGCCGGAAGAACGCGTTTCGGCGGCTTGGTTGAGAGTCCCAATCCAGGCTGCTCTGTGTGGGATTTCGGGGAGCTGGGGGCTATACTAGGGAGGGAAGAACTGGGACAGCCAGCCGCAAGCACAGGGGAGCGTGCTTTCAGCAGCAGGTGAGTAAAGAGGGGCTCGTAAATCCAGGTGGTGAGTGTAGGCGAGGCTCTGTGTCCCAGTTCGCCGGTTAATGAGCAAACCCGCCTGCCCACCCACTCCATTCCCAGGTCCCGCTTGCCCGGCGATCAGAAGGGGGAGACCAGGCGCCGGTTCTGCACGTTTGACCTGACCCGACAGGACTGTGGCTGACCAGATCAGAATCTGCCCCACTCTCCAGCGTAAAGTGGAGCACAATGAACCCAAAGGTGAGACTCCTCGATTGTGACGCTATCGCCGGGCATTTTTCCACCCTCAGGGTCAGCACAGCATGTCAGGCTAACATCCCATATACCAAAGAGTAGAAATATGACAGATTAGTGAATGCTGAAATGATATGTAGATAATAATAATGGTCTTAATTGAATTCTGATAGTTGTAATAGACTCAAATGGTGCATTTCCACTTACCCTGTCAAATAAGCATTCCGTTTTTGTGCTGCTTGTATCCATTTGTCATTTTATGTATTTCATATTTATACTATACTGTAAATGCTTCTTATCCTGTACAGGATTTATATATATATATATAAATATATATATATACATACACACACACATACATATTCAATACTTTTTCGTGTAACTGTTTGGAGAAAGTGTCAACTACGTACAGCTTAATCAGTGATGTGTAGCAGTGTGCATCATCCTCCACTCATTAAGCGCATGGCATCAAAGGCCGTCACTTGTCACATGGAGAGTATAGATGCCACCAGGAGCGGGACTTAATGCTTCAGGCAGCTATGAAAATGGTGAGCACATCTGCGAGCGGTCACAGAGCAGCGAGACACAGCAAGCCATCGCTGACGTGCCGTGATCTGCCCAACAGATGGCGTGCTATTGGTGGAAATATTTCTGTTGCTAACTTTATTAGTTGCTGTGAGGTAAAACAAGGACAATCTTGTTTATGACTCTTTGCTTGCAATTATACCCTGTCACGTCCATGTGTTTTATAGCCTCACAGGAATTTGACATTTTTGAGAGATCTTGATTTTTGTTGTTGTTTGAGTCTGATTAGACAGATAGGTTCCTGGCTAATTACAGACTGATATTTATCTTCTAATTTTCATGGGTTTCATGGATTGGGCAGCCCAAGGAGGCAGTTACATAGCCAGGAAGAGAGGCCTGGATTGTCTTGTCGGCTGATTTGTTTCCATGAATAAGGTATTAGCTCGCAGCCCAGAGGTGGAGCTTGGTGTGTGAAGGCTCCCTGCCTGTGGAGTCCATGCTGTTATTGTAGAAGGGCATTGGGAGGATTGTTTACCTCACATCTTCCTAGGAGGGCTTCGGCCTTCTACGGCGCGCTTCCAGTACACAGAAGTGTGGATCCTTAGCCATCACAGTTGGGACTCTTCACATCCTGTTATCTTGGCCAGTAAGCCTTAGAAGCTGGCATGAAGTTCTGGTACTGTGTTATTGTGCCCTCAACCCCGATGCAAAAGCATGACAGAAACAACAGTTTGTTTGGAGTACCGTGAATCATAATAGTGACAAGCAGGTGTCGTGTGACGTCGTAGATATGAGTAGATTCCTTGAGGAAGGGTTTCTGCCTGGTTCTCTCCCACGACCTTGTTCACAGCACAAGGAGAGGTTGCTTTGGGAGTCTCCCTGCTGGATGGAGTCGTCTAGCGGGGCTGTTGACTTTATAACATGATGCTAATTTGGGGGTTTGACATCAACAGTGGTATTGACCTTTTCCCACTGATGACTATAGTCCTGTTGCTCTTCATGCCTTTCAGCCATTATACTGTTACACCATTAAAATGAAAGACTGTTGGAGGCAGGGTGGGGAAGCTGGAGCAGGGTGGCTGACGCAGGGGTCATCAGTCCCCCCCTGAGTCAGCGCATCTAATGGAGATGTGAACCCCCTTTGGCACTCCTGTAATTGGATTTGCTCTCCTAAATCACATGGCAGACCATCTTGTTATCCCTGGACTGTGGGGAGAGGGCATGGGGGGGGGTAGCACGGACAGTACGGGTCAGGCAAAGATCCAGCCCTGGCCACTAGAATGGAAGGCTTTTTGCATGCAGACATCCCAGCTCTCCCAGGGGTTCTAGGTCAGCAGTGACTCCAGCCTGACTCTCACGAGTTATTCTAGAAATCGCATGCCACCAAACAGCCTCCTCTGACGGCTTGCACCGTTTGCAAACAGTACCAGCCAATGTTTCCCTTCCATATGCCTTGTTTGAAGGGGACCCCCCTCCTTCAGGTTATGGATGTCTGGGCATGGTTATAGGTGAGCAGATGAGACTGGCTGAGTGATGGATCATCGCAGATAGGTCGTTACTGGTATATTTCTCCAAAGCGGTTTAAACTGTGACTATTGCAAAGGTCTGCTGGGAAAAGGAGACGCCTTTCTCATTACTGAAGTCAAATGACATTATTTATTTAGCAATTAGCTGTCCCTCATGTGTGGGGACAGTTCATTGCAGCCATCCTACACATTACCCAGTGAACTACTTGTATGTAATGGCAGGGAGTTAATTATCCACCTCACCCAAGGATACAAGAGCAATTTTCATCCCGGCATTAAAACTTAAAGCCTCATCACATATCCTGCACCGAGTTCAGTTACGGCTGGTCCCAGAAAATGTCGCGCAGGGATTTCTGCGGCCCTGGTCCGTCTCCTGCAGCAGAAGCCTGTGGATCTGCCTCTGGCTGTTGCTGAGTGCCGCTCTTTTCAGAACTAGAATCTTTTTTTGCCACAAGACCAAGACAATTTTTCCTGGCACAGTTTGCAACTGGTAGAAACATACCAATAGACAAACTGCTTTATTTTAGGGGTTCAGTGAAGGCGGGTCATTTTTGACCCCAGTCGTAACTTACAGAACGTCGGTCAAAGTGACACCAGCTCCAGTATGCGCCTCCTTCTTCAGCCCGTCCGCCTCCGCCGGACCTGCGTAAGGTGAGACACCTTCATTAGTGTTTACAGGGTGCTTGACTTTAAAATTTAAGCAGACAGATCGTGAGGGAGGTATTCTCCCCACAGCGACATTGTCACAGGTGTGGGGCTGGTGCTCCTGACTGGGGGGAACAACTAACATGATTTGTGGTCACCAACAGGGAAAGTCACCTATCCACCCACGTTTGCATACCGGAGGCCGGTGGAAAGATGGAATGCTTAAATCCTGGGAAAACACCAAGAGAAAAATATTTATACACCAAGGAGCCAAAACATTATAACCACCCTCATGTGATGCAATCTAGTAAAATCTGTGTGTGTCAAGGTCTGGGGTGTATTGTATGTTAAGCTAACAGTTGGTTCTCCTCTGATCATCATCGACGCCACCTGCCATTTGTGCCACAGTAGCCCTGTTGCTTTGTACCATACGGGATAAACTTCATTCTGCCACAAGTACCGAATGGTAGCTTTCTACCTTATATATTCCAGACTATGACGTGGTGGTTTACAAACTGCGGACAGCCAAGACTTGAAGATGCAAGAATGCTGTACACTCACATAATGTTTTGGCTTATTGGTGTTTATGTCTATATATACATCTGTCTTGATGTACATCTGTATTTGCATCTGTCTTCTAACCAGGGATATGTGTGTGTGTGTGTGTGTGTGTGCACGCGTGTGTGAGATATATACACTCACTGTTGTAAAAATGTGTCCCTATGCTTTACCCTGGTATGGCAATTGATTTGCCAGAGAAAATAGTCTTTGTATTTGTGTATATTTGTAGAAAAAAGTAATGAATGAATCCTCAGTCTGAGACAGTAAGTTGCCATGATATGCAGCCGCCAACCGGGTGCCAAAATATCACCACGTTTCCTTAGCTGGGTGTTCCTGGGCACACTTGACATTGATCGAGGAAACAGCCGCAGTCCCTTCACAGGATACCGACTTCAGTGCACTGATCTAGCTGTCTGACACCCGTGACATCTGACTGCTCAAACTCAATGAGCGGGTCTAAAAGTTGGTATTTCCTTGGCTTTACCCCCCCCCCTCGGTACAGAGGCTGAACCACTAGGCAGTCTGTAATTAGCCAGTAACGTATCTGTCTAATCAAAGGTCAGTAGCAGGCTTTGGATGAAGTGGAGTGCCATAGAAGGGGTGATAGTGTTTCGGCGTCCTTATGTTACATGGAGGGGAGGAGTGCCCATGGACACACAGGTAAGCACTGAATAAGGTCTGCGTCCCTTCCAGTCAGGAGCCGGGAGCAGGGCCTGGTACTGCGTGCTGGGCCAGGGAGAAGCCTCAGACTTTCCTACTGTTACGCCCAGTGACAGGCATGTGAAGAGGGGCCTGGCTATGGCCCACACGGAGCTGCTGAGGGATTTCATGGATCTGGACCAAAGAGGCACTTGTAGCCAGCAGGAGCACGTGGGATGCTGTCTGTGGAGACTGGTCTGTGTACAGGGGGAACAAGTGTAGGCAATTTGGGGAAAGTTAAGAACCAGGACTGACCGAAAGCCTAAATGGACATGGACACAGAGGTATCCTTCATTTTGTTACATAGGACATGTCACTGATATTATGAATTGGGGGGTATGGCTGTGGATCCGTCTGTTTACAGTAAATATGAGGCCGCTTTAGGTCAGAGTGCCTGTAAACCTATAGCCTGATCGTTTAGCACACTCAAAGGAGCCAGTTTAAGAACTTCATGAGAAATGTGGCAAAAAGAATTGAGCTGCTGCTAACGGAGGTGCTTTGGAGGGAGCCCTTGGCGCTTTGGAGGGAGCCCTTAGTGCTTTTGTGACTTCTTTTCATATCTGACACCTTTGCTAAGCCAGAAGATACAGGTACGTGTGCACATTCATCTCTCCTGCATACTGATAACGTATGACTCTATTTGAACTGCTGCCCTTGTAACGGACTGGAGCATTGAAGAGCCCTGTGGTGTAGATGGTGCTGTTACCTTGGAAATGGGTTGCCCCAGGTGATGACATCGGCACTTTTGTGGGAGAAAGTGTAAAAGGGAGGTGGGGCGGATTAGAGGTATCAGTTGCAGGTGATGGGGGGGGTCTCTTTGTCTGCTAGTAACAGGATCCTCCACCTCTCATAGTCCAAATGAAGGGATCTAGGCTGTGAAACAGCCTCTCGGACCGTGTGAGGCCAGTGAAATGGTTATTCTTCCTCCGATGCAAAGTCTGAAATCGAAATGAGGTCACCGTTATGCCTCCTGTATCCATCCTCTACCTTTTGAGCCCCATCTCTCTATGTGTGTCTCTCCATGCCTCCAATGGGCCTGTCTCCTCTTCTGTCTGTCTGTATGTGGCCACGCTTCTCCTCAGTGCACCAGCATCTGCTTTCACTTTACTGTAGGAGAAATATTTGTAGGACAAAACTATAATAATATAGTAATAATATAATAATGTGAAAACAATTCCTCAGCAAATTATTACTTTTATATGACATTGGCAAGCAGAAATTTGTTCTTCAATAAACACTGAAGAAGAACAATGACAGTTAATTCATTAAAAAACAGTACAGCACGAGTTTGTTGGCTGGCTGATATTTAACACAGTGCAGCCACATGGCTCTGGGGCTGGCACTCTGAAAGTGGGCGGGGTTTGCATGTTTCTGGGCGTGGCCTCCAGGGGTCTGGTTTCTACCCTGTTAGGTGATTTTAGTTTGGAGTTTGAGTTTTATATAAAATAAAAAATTGAAAAAATGTGAGGGGTAAAACTATCATTTTTTAATTGCTTTGTTTCCTTTTTATAGTACCTGCTTGCTTGTTATGCCTGCTTGTTACTTCTAAAGCACATTGCAATGTATATTTATCTGGCCCAGTTGTACTGAACAGCTGCTCTGCCCTAGATATATAGTTTATTAAAATGTGTTTAGGCATCTGAATTACAGGTCCAGTGGACAAGCTAAGTTGAATGCAGGCAATGACAGCTTCAGCGAATGACCCTGCAGCTTATTTTGCCCCGAATTGACCCCTGGGGGCTTTTACAAGACCCAGATGTGGACTTCTAGAAGCCTCGACTTTGGAAAGGTCTGACCTTGAAGAGACATGTGACAACATTCCCACGGCAAAAAGACATGCCGTGCGAGACTCCTTCCTCGCCCCTCATAGATTACCTTCAAGGCCTTCGTTTTAAAGGGGTTACAGGGACACAATTGATGACGTTCGTGGGAGAAGGCCTCAGTCACAGTCTGTACCGTGTCCCGTGGTGCCGGTCAGTCTAATGTCAGACAGCCTCTCTCCGCAGTGAGACAGGGCGGCTTTCTGTGGTCATCTTGCTAACCATGCCTGTCCCTTAGCAGGTCTTCATATTGGCCAGCTTGGGAGGTCAGGGGCAGGAAGGGGTCAGAAAGAGGTGTTTTTTACTGACCGCACACCCCTGCTGTAGCTGTCAGATGTGGGGCTGTGTGTGTGTGTGTGTGTGTGTGTGTGTGAGAGAGAGAGACAGAGAGAGGGGAGAGAGAGAAAGAATCAGTATCTCTGTAGAAAGGAAATGTTTAATTTTTTATTTTTGTGTCAGGATTCTTGTATTTGGAAGTGTGTGTGTGAGAGGGAGAGTGCATATGCCCAGGAGTGTGTGTGTGTGTGTGTGTGAGAGGGAGAGTGCATATGCTCAGGAGTGTGTGTGTGTGAGAGAGAGGGAGAGTGCATATGCTCAGGAGTGTGTGTGTGTGTGTGTGTGTGTGTGAGAGGGAGAGTGCGTGTGCGCGGGAGCGTGTGTGTGGGTGTGTGTGTGTGTGGGTATGTGTGTGCGTGAG
>JAODKM010000108.1:22201846-22224264 GCA_026780845.1 Petrocephalus sullivani
ATGCCCATTGGAATGAATGGAGTGTCCCCATAAAGATAGGTATACATGGTATGTGTGTGTGTGTGTGTGTGTGTGTGTGAGAGAGAGAGAGAGTGCATATGCTCAGGAGTGTGTCTCCTTTCCTGTGAAAATGAAATCAGGAAATCCAGATAAAAATAATCTGTAAAATGTGATGAATCAAACATTGTGGCCTTGTCCTTTGGCATCTTCTACCTCATGACTGCAACTGGCACTTTCCTGTGAGTCAAAATAGCTGTTTTTCCTAAAAATATGCTGGATTAGGCTGGGTGGGGTGGGGGTACGTACTGGGACTCATATTGAACAGGGTATGTGACAGAATATGTAAGTTCATGTGCTAAAATCAATCAATAAAGTGTATTTTTAATTCCCCATATAAAATATAAACATCCTGCTTCATTCTGAAAACAATGTTTTTTTTTTTTCTTTCTTTGGCTCCTCATAACCCCAAATATCTGAAAATCAGCAAAAAATACTGAAAACTGCACCAAGAAAATAATCTGTTGCACTTAGTGTTTTATAGCAGCTGTGATGTGGGTTGTAAAATAAAAGTTCATCCTGGCACACCACAATGACTTCGGGCACCACCTTCCCAATGCTGCAATATTTGATGGCTTCCTATTGGTGGAAGTGGTGTGGGTGCATGTCGCAGTGCTTCCTGCCATGTTTTTTTGGTGGGAATGACCAAAGACCTTCCCTTAAAAAGAGACAGAGGGGCTCCATGCTGGAGAAGAGGCAATATCATACAAGGTAGGGAAATTTAACTTTAGGTTCAATGTTTTGGGTTAGGGTGACATGCGGGCCACTGGGACGTGCAGAAAGATAGGCACCAGACCACATTAATACGCATTCTTGGTGTAAAAATCCTGTAGCCAGTAACGTGAGCCATACTAACCGGGGAAGTCAAAAGCTCTGAAAGCGGGCGGCTTCTTTTACGAGCCAGCAGACCGGTGAAAATGTGCTGCGTGGTGTTTAATCTCCAGGGCCCTGAATAATGCAGAGGTAACTGATGACACGATAGTGCGTTGGCAAGGTGTTTGCCACGTGTGCAGGTTGGCGGGCTCCAGGGTAGGCCACAGCACGGACACTGACACACCGGAGTGACGAGGGCTAGGCCATAGCCAAAGATACGGTATATGGCACTACTGCGAATGTATACACTCAACTTTCATTTTAATATGATTTTCTTTGTATAGCCGACTGACTTTTCTTGGCAAATTTCCATTAGCCATTAAATTAAAGACTTATGACATGTCAGTGTTTTACATTCTGTCCTTCAGTACTGTTTCAGCCTGTTGTTCAATTGCAGCCAGACAAATTGGTGGAGGTGGGCGTGGCTGCTATCATTCCCATTGATTTTTGTTTAGGAATTCAGGATAAAGGCTGATTTATGCTTCTGCATAGAGTCTGCGTAGGTACAACATTCCCTGATGTGCATCTCCCCAGAAAAATGATCACAGGCATCAGGCTACGACATAGGGTACATGGCTACGCCAAACCAATGGTGTAGGTTCCATACAGAAGGTTCGGTCAGCCTTAAGCAACTGGACACATACAAATACTTGTCTTATGCCCACGACGAAGAAGGAACCTTGCGCGCCCATGCCGTTTCGCTGTGGGAACATGGTCACTTTGGTTCACATTTCTGTCCAAGGTCAGATGGAATAGTTATATATCCATGTTTGAAATGTAAGTGATTGCTTCAGAGTTACATGGAACACGGAAGCAGATTAGATATTCAGATTCACACACCCAGTAGGGAAGCCTTTCCTTACAGACAATGGTAGATGGACAGCTGTTGGAGGCTGACTGATAGTGGCCAGGAGTCCTTCAGACTGGGCTTAGATTGGCCTTTCTCTGCCTGCCATAGGCAGGGAGATGGATTAGTGAACCTGGTGACACATAGCGGGCAGAAAGTGATAAGTGTGAGCCAAACAGGATTCCAACGGAAGGAGGTGCGTCTCCAAGACTTCCTTTTGCATCAACGGCAATTCTTCATAAATGCTGCTGAGATACAAAGCGATTTCTGTGCTTCACATGCTTTTGCCAGTTTATACGGTTGTATATTTTAAAGTTTGCAGACCAAGTTCAACAAATATGTAAGTTCTGGACATGAATTCTTTGGCAACTAGTAACCTTGTCACAGGTTACTAACTGTTTCCTTTCTGGAAGCTGAAAAAGCAATCCTTCTGGTGCCTGGCCTGCGGAGCTGCTGAGGCCGTCTTGTGATTGGTTTCTGCAGAGCCAGGAGACAGGCGGCAGCAGGATCCTGCGGGACATGGAGGGGGCGCTGACAGCCCGTGACAGAGTGGGTATCCAGGACTTCGTGCTGCTGGACTCCTTCACGAGTGAGAGTGCTTTCCTGGACAACCTGAGGAAGCGCTTCAATGAGAATCTCATTTATGTGAGTCTCGTGCTTTTAATACAAGATGCTCATTATTATTATTAATCATTTTGTTATTGCTGTTTATTTTTCTGGGGAAATCGGTGGGTTTATCTAACATTATGGCTGTGGGTATGGGAGTTTGAGGTTGCTGTGTCCAAAGTCTACTCACAATTGGGTTTAATAGATGGTTTGGGGCTTAAGGTTTGATTCACAAAATATTCAACAAAATAAGACCGAAAACACACTAAGATCTTATAGATCTTATTTATTTCTTTCTAGGCATGTATATTTTAAAAAAGCTGTTTTCAAATTTCTTATTTCAGTTTTTTTCCTTATTCTGCAGACTCCAATGCAAATTGAAAAATAAAATCTCAAAGCCAAACTGTGCTTATGCCTATTATGCCCTCTTGCCCTAACATTAATAAGAGGTTTTGTGCCACAGTGCATCGTCACACCCCCACTGTACTCTAACCCAGGGGTTCCCAAAGTAGGGGTCGCGAGATGATTTCCAAGAAATCAAATAATTTTTTTTAAACTATTAGAAATAACATCTTATCAACATTTTAACGTTTTGTATTAACATTTTAACCATAACTAACAAAGGATAAAAAATAGTAGTTAATAGTTACAATAAAAAAAAAAACATTCTCAAATTTCTTTCCATTTGATGGCGACCCCTGAGGTGATTAATAGTGTCAGTTGCAGCAGATCAATTTACAGCACCATGTTAAACATTCCGACATGTGCACCGTTGCGCGCAACATTTGTATATTTTAACCACTTCCGAGGATAGTGGGGGTCACGAGTCACTGGCACGGTTATTTTGGGGGTCGTGAGCTGCTCTAACTGATACCAGTCCTGACTCACCATGCTGTAGCTGTGGTGTTATAGGATACAGGAGGAATGACCTCTCACCTGGAAGCTCTTTCCCTCAGACCTACATTGGCACTCTGCTGGTGTCTGTCAACCCGTACAAAGAGCTCGGCATCTATACAAAAAAGCAGATGGATATTTACATGGGTGTCAACTTCTTCGAACTCCCTCCTCATCTGTGAGTCTTCTGCCGCCTTTTAGTGACACTGAGTCTGTGCATGTATTCTAGGGTAATGGATACAGGATACAAGGAAGGAGACGCCAGAGAAAGCATGTGTTACTAAAGCATGTGTTTGTGTTAACACCTAAAAATCTTTTTGTTTGTATCAGATTTGTTTTTCTATGCATTTTAGGACGACACCCATATGAAAACTTGTGTCTTCACAGCTAACGAAGTCTGGAATGTGATGTCTATTAATCCTGCTAAAAATTATACATTTGAATTACATACAGTAGATGCCAGAATGATTGAGCAGAGCCTGTCTTGTGCAGCTACGCCTTGGCAGACAATGCCTACCGCACTATGATCATGGAGAGCAACAATCACTTCATCCTCATCTCTGGAGAGAGCGGGGCTGGCAAAACGGAGGCCTCGAAGAAGATCCTACAGTTCTACGCTGTCAGCTGCCCTAAAACCAAACTGCTGGACAGTGTGAGGGACAGGCTGCTTCTCTCTAACCCTGTTCTGGAGGTCAGAGGGTCACCTGCGAACCATCCAGTATTTGAGCTAGTGCAAAAGGGGTTAATAAATATTAGGGCTGACGTTTTGCTTCATTTTTGCAGGCTTTCGGCAATGCCAAAACACTGAAGAATGACAACTCCAGTCGTTTTGGGAAGTACATGGACATCCAGTTTGACCACCAGGTACCGAAAGAGCCTAGCATCTTCAGAGAAATCTGTCTGCAGTGTTTACTGAAGTCTAAACTCTAGTTGTTTCCAAGGGGGAGGCGGTAGGTGGTCACATCCTCAGCTACTTGCTGGAGAAGTCCCGTGTGGTACATCAGAACCATGGCGAGAGGAACTTCCACATCTTTTACCAGCTGATGGAGGGAGCGGAAGACGAGATGTTGCGTTGGTTGGGCCTGGTACGGGATTGCCAGAAGTACAGCTACCTAGTGCAGGTAAGTCTCAGAAATGTGCACACCTTGACCAAACAGACCTGAAGCGCTGGAATACTTTTTCTAGACTTCGAATCACTGCCAATTACATGTTTAAAGAAGTCAGATTTGTTTGGTTATGTATTTGATCTAATTCTCTGTGGGAAAACCTCATGTGGTTAGGGTTACGCCACAGTCATCCCACAGGCTTATTAGAGAACTATAATCCCAGACATGCCATGGAGACTGTCGTGACTTAAATTGTCTTCCTTTTTTTTTATAAAAGGGGGATTGTGCCAGGGTGAGCTCCATCAATGACAAGAATGACTGGAGGACTGTACGCAAAGCTCTCTCTGTCATTGATATCAGCGAGGGTGAAATGGAGGTAAGGCTGTATCCATGGATCCAGACACCTCGGTTCAACTGATTAGCTTGTGCATTTTGCTTGTCATTTTTCTGTATTGTTTTGGTGGTCAGCTGGAGTCACTGTGTGGTTTTCACCTGCTTAACATCTGGCTGTTATGCAGCACCTGTTTGGGATCATCGCCAGTGTCCTGCATCTTGGAAACATACAGTTTGAGATGGATCATCGGGGATACGCCACTTTGAACAGCAACACGGAGCTTCATTGGCTTTCCAAGGTAAAATGCTCACCTGATTGTACCGCATTGTGCAGGTAAGGTACCCTTTGGAATGATGATGGATTAACCACTTTCCATTAGTTATTTTACTGATTCCCATTGGGCTATACCAGTCAATATTGATATTCCTCACTTAATGACCTACCTGTTTTACGACTGCCCGGACTTACGACCAGTTCTCCGACCAGTCAGTATTGTTGTATGAGAACTTTAGTCGCAGAAATGGCAGTGCGGCATCTCAGCGTCAAGTGTCTCATCTCGCATCAGCCTTTCTCAGTCTCAGTCTCAGTCTCGGTCACGGTCTCTGTCTGAGTCTCGTTCTGAGTCTCAGTCTCAGTCTGGGTTCCGGTCTCTGTCTGAGTCTCGGTCTCCGTCTCCATCTGAGTCTTGGTCTTGGTCTCGGTTTTGGTCTCTGTCTCAGTCTCTGTCTCGATCTCGATCTCGGTCTCAGTCTTGTTCCCTCAGTCACTCAGCATTCACTACACTAGCATTCACAATCTATAACACTACATATTTCATCTATAAATGTCTGCTTTATTGTGCACCCCATAGTACACAATGTTTTCAAAATGGAACAGCATGACTTGCCCGGAATGTATTTTTATGTTCTTTAATATGTACGCAAATTAAAACAGTAATAAAGTTGGAGTTTCCTTTAGTCCTTTTCTTTATTCTGAACAAACAAAAATGATTACCTGTATTTACAGCACGCAAACCTAAGAATTAATATTATTTAACAGATTTCTGTTATTCTCTTTATTGCAGCATACAGTACACTACTGTATAATCATTTATAAAATCATTTATCAAAAAGTTTATGAATGGTGCAAATGTAAGATAAAAAACAATATCTAAAGATGGTTGACACAAACCCATTATCAGTACAGTATGCTAAAAATATCGGTAAGGGGTGGCTCCTCGCATATATACCAAGTCACTTAAGGACCTAGTCCTAGGATCAGACCTGGGTCGTTATGTGAGGAGCATCTGTAATGACTGCTGGCTGTTTTCTCACCCAGTCTGTAGACTTGCTTTTGGACGATGGGCAGATACAAACAAAACCATAATTTCTTCATAATTCAACTTGGTGTCATTTATGCAGCCTCCATGAGATGCCCCCATGCTTGATGTCGTGTCGATTATAGGAATACTCTCTCCTGGTTCCTTCTCTCCTTCCTGTACAGTTGCTAGGAGTCCCAATGCAAGTGCTGCGGGAAGGCCTGACTCACCGAAAGATTGAGACCAGGGCGGAGGAGGTAGAGAATCCTTCCCTTTTTAGTCCTACTGGTGGTTGTTTGATGAGCCTGATCGCCAAACACAAAAATAATGTATCAAAAAAGTATGAGTTGATTTTATAATATTTATAATCACCCGTGATTGTGTGGTGTCAATTACCCGGAATGAGTTCAGTACAACTTTGAATGCTCAAAAATACATGTCTTGTAAGTCTCTTTGTCAAAGACAGTCTACTGGGGTCATACTGCACAGGCAGAGAGCTGGTCAATCACTTACAGTCCCTGGGTCCTTCTTAATAAAAACAGTCAGTCCTGTCCCCTATGGTTACCAGGTCCTCAGCCCTTTCACGGTGGACCATGCAGTCTATGCCAGGAATGCTTTGGCTAAAGCAATCTATGGTCGCACTTTCATGTGGCTGGTCAACAAGATCAACGAGTCTTTAGCAAACAAGGTGAGGTCTCCTGATCACCCCTCACTCCATAAGTGGCCAGAGAACCTCCTTGAATCCCGGTATCTTCTATTGATTTTTTTAATTAATACTTGATTCAATACCTGAAGCTTTTTCTAAGATTACTTGTATAACTACTTTAGTAAATACAATTTATGTAGAGCAGTGGTTGTATTAAATGTCCACCCTTTCAGACTCAGAGTTAAGTACCTCTGACCTCGTGAAAAATTAGAGATAATTTTCAAGAAGTTCACTGAAACGAGTAAAGATTGTCCGATTTCACAGCTTCACATACTGATAGGAAGTAAATCTTTCGTTGATATTTTTCCCCTCAAAATCCACCAGTGACTGATTGTAACAGTCTTTTGCTGTAACCCTAACACTTGGTGGGCCAGTTCGGTTATTACCAGTAATAAAACAGATCTTTGGGGAAATAAAAGTTGTAGTGGCAGTTATGGAAATGGATTGTTTGTTTCTGTGGTTGACTCTGTAGGATTCCACCAGGAAAACTGTCATTGGGCTGCTGGACATCTATGGTTTTGAAGTGTTTAACATCAACAGGTGGGAGACATTTGTCAGAGAAGCTCCTCTGTGATGTAAGCCTTTTACTCGCAGGATCTTGATATTATTCTAGCTTAAAGAACATTATCCTCCTGTTAGCGTTATTAATTGTATCGGCGTGACCCATTTTCTGCCGATGCTGCTGGCTACTAGAGCCCCCATGGCCCCTGCCGGGTTTCTCCCATTTCCAAGGAGCATGAGTAGATATTTCTGGGACACATTTTTTCTGTTGCCTGTGTGTCTGTGGTTCCAGCTTTGAACAGTTCTGCATCAACTACTGCAATGAGAAACTTCAGCAGCTGTTCATCCAGCTGACAGTGAAGTCGGAGCAGGAGGAGTACGACATGGAAGGAATCGAGGTAAATGCCTTTTCATTTTTGCCCAAGGCAGTATCCTGCTTGTTGCATTTGTTGAGGTACTTTGCAGTGTGTTGATTTGCCGAGTCCGTTCTCCGTCTTGGTTGCAGTGGGAGCCTGTTCCGTTCTTCAACAACAAGATTATCTGTGACCTGGTGGAGGAGAAGCACCGGGGGATAATCTCTGTGTTGGTGAGGAGACCCTGCCTGGACACGGACGCAAAAAGCACTGTCATCAGAGATTAATGCCATAGCCATTTGTTTAAATCAGCATTATCCGAAGCTGTCTCTCTGTTACAGCGAACTTTCAGTTTGCTCATATGGGCAGCACAAAGAAAAATGTCAGCCTCTTTTAAAACATATCAGTCATATTCAATAATAAAGATTATATGTATATAGTGATCAAATAAATGAAGGTGATCAGGACGTTATAGGTCTAGTAAAACTAAGATGAACGTGTAACATGGCAAAATGATGTTGCTGTTTCTCCATCCCTCTCCCTTCGAGGACGAGGAATGCCTTCGGCCTGGGGAAGCTTCTGATCTCACCTTCCTGGCCAAGCTAGAAGAGAAAATGGGAAGCCACCCTCACTTTGTTACGTGAGTGCCTCTGGTGGCCAAACGCGGCAATACAGCCACATACATGCAAAAGCATATAAGCGCACACATACACACAGATATTTACGTGCATTGCATCAGCCACTAGAACTGTTACATAGCCAAGTCAATTACAAGTATATGTTGGTATATGGTCTCCATGGCCGCATGTGTGTGTGACGTGGCCTGCAGACACAAGTTGGCTGACCAGAAAACCCGGAAGACCTTGCAGAGGGGGGATTTCCGCCTCCTGCACTACGCTGGGGAGGTGACATACTGTGTTGTGGGTGAGGGACTTACTTTCCATACATTTCACCTCAGATGAACCCTGTCGCCTTGGGCTCTCTTCAGCCCCAGGTGTCGCAGTGGTCACCATTAGAGCAGGGGTGTCAAACTCCAGTCCTGGAGGGCCAGAGCCCTGCACATTTTTGGTTTTACCCTCATTCAACAGACCTGATTCAACTCTTTGCAGCTAATTACCACACAGCTCTTCAGCTCAATCATTTGTGGTGGAACAGGGGAAGAACTAAGCTACACAGGGCACCGGCCCTCCAGGCATGGAGTTTGACACCTGTGCATTAGAGCAAAGCCCATGACTGGAACTGTTTGTTGCTATGGACATGGCACAGCAGTGATGTGCGACTCTGTGGTTGGTGTTTATGTGTAGCTTGTGCTTTATTAAGCATGATGAAATTAATAATGTTTGTACACGCTCGCCCACCACAACGAAAGGCCTACCCTGTTCTGTTTCAGGATTCCTGGACAAAAACAATGATTTGCTGTACAGGAACATCAAAGACGTGAGTATCTCCAAGGTCACCAGCAGCCGACAGGCGCCTGATCTTTCACATGGCTCATTGTGGGCCTGGGGTCCTGAAATATTCATAGTCCAGAACTCTCACAGTGAATAATTGAGCAGGGGATTGTTGAGTGGCAACTACCTGGGCTGCCTCTGCTGTAAGAGTGTTGCTGCTCTCGCCTGTGTCTTCAGGAAGCTTGAATGCCGACACTTTTCATAGTTTCATGACCACTATACTGTTGCCATCATTGTTCATCCATTTTTTTCTTGTCTTTGGTGACGTCCCTGTTTTCCTCCATAATTGTCCAAAGTGCACTGTTGCACTTTTATTGCACAGAGTCAGGGTTATGATCCAGCTAAGATGCATGGCTTGTGCTGCACCCAGGTGATGCGGCAGTCTAAGAACTCCCTTGTGAAACACTGCTTCCCTGCTGTGGAGCCGGACAGCAAGAAGAGGCCTGAGACGGTAGGGAAAGACCCAGGGCTCAAACTTAATGGCTCTACCTGTGTGGCTGACATGTTTTCCTCATTCTGAACATTTTGGGCTGGATGCCTTTTCTTTCTAACTGCAGGCCTGATAAATATGAGTCCCGCCCCATGGATGCATTAATCTTAAAGGCTTTAATGTTATTGGTCAGCATTACAGCATCCAGCTTGATGGAGTGTAACTGTAATTTTTTAAAAATGTTAATATCTCACCCTCTCCCGTTGTCTGTAGGTAGCCACTCAGTTCAAGAGCAGCTTGACGGGCCTGACAGAAATCCTCATATCCAAGGAGCCGTGGTATGTGCGTTGTCTGAAACCCAATGATGCCAAGCAGCCAGGTGTGTAACGCCTAATGCAGGCCTGTTTAACGCTGCATTTATGGTAACCTTGAATCATTGCTTGCAACGTTAGCTCTCGACACTGCCATCTGATGAGTTATTTGATCCTGTAGGGCGTTTTGACGATGTTCTGGTGAGGCACCAAGTGAAGTACCTGGGGCTAATGGAGCACCTCAGGGTGCGACGGGCAGGCTTTGCCTACAGACGGCGATATGAGGTCTTTCTACAGAGGTCTGTAGATATGTGACGTTTGGAAAGACTTGCAGAGAGATTCACTAGAAATGGATCGTTCACATGAGGGATGCATAGCTGTGTGGGTGGTGGGATGTGTGAGTCTAAAACACCTGTTTCCAACCTGAAGTGGCAAGTGACTTGTTGCTGACATATTAACCTCAGTATTGAGGTACAGAGCAAAGAAGCCTAAGGGATATTAAGGGATATGTTTCAGCTTAGTATGTTGTTTTACAGGTACAAAGCCTTGTGCCCTGCCACCTGGCCCCACTGGAGAGGCAGCCCTGCAGAAGGCGTGCAGAGGCTGGTCACACATCTGGGCTACCGGTCAGATGAGTACAAGATGGGCAGGTGTGGTACCCTAACCCTAACCCTAACCCTAACCCTAACCCTGCAGAAGGTGTGCAGAGGCTGGTCACATATCTGGGCAACCGGTCAGATGAGTACAAGATGGGCAGGTGTGGTACACTAACCCTAACCCTAACCCTAACCCTGCAGAAGGTGTGCAGAGGCTGGTCACATATCTGGGCAACCGGTCAGATGAGTACAAAATGGGCAGGAGTGGTACAGAACATCCTAAACATGTGTGTGAGCTAAGTCAATTCAGTGGCAGCATCCGAGTGAATATATTAAGATTTGAGTACGACTGCTTCTGATTAGCGACCAAATTTCATTTCAACGATCAGGTAATTACGATAAGTAGTTGCTAAGTGAAAATGGAGGTAGCCTAGGTGTGACTGCGGCTGCGCTTATGACTAGAGAGCTACATGGGGATGATTTCTATCCCCATTCTCATCCATCGCCTGTTACGAGCCCCGTCTAGGGTTGAGGCATTACTGAAAGGAAGGGAAAGGGGAATGGGGATAAGGGAAACACAGGGTGTGGTGCACAAGCGAGCACACGTGGACAGACAGAACAAACCCGGTGCAAAAGGACTCGGGAGTGATTTCAGCCAAAACAACAAACCAAGGCGGAAGTACAGGAAGGCAAAACCAGAAATCGTAAATCAGAAAACCAAAAGAGTCATATACCAAGAGTCAAACCAAGAGTCAAACCAAAACAATCCGATACAATGAGCAGAGCTCCTGAGGGTCCTTCCCGTCCGGCTTTTCACCTTCGTCGAGCGGAAATGATGAGCGGTCTTGCGGAGAGTCGTGGGCGGGGTCCGGACAGGTGGGCGGAAGGAGGGCAGAGCTGAGTGGACCTGGCTGGGGGCGGAGCCGAACAAACAGCGACGCGTAACACACCGGGAACATCTAAACCTTCACCACCCCATCCCCACATGCACCAAAACTGTCCCTCCCCCATCCCCTATGTATCAGATCCGTCCCCGCCTCCTTCCCCGCGTTCATCAACGCACCAGCAGTACACTGTAAAACTAAATGTGCCTTTAAATATCATAATCATTAAATTACTCACTTGACACTGCCACCAGGTGGCGTTGGGGTGAGAACAAAACAATCAATCAATGCAGCATATAGTTGCAATTTCATTACCATCACTGCTGTGCATTTTATTACCATCCTTGCGGGAGTATCATAAAGATCGTCTCCATCCCCGCTTTTACTGTGGGAATTTTTCCATTTTCATCCCCATTCCTGGGGATTAGCGCAGATATCCCATGCAGCTCTCTGCTTACGACTTCATTTCCGCCTTCTGTACGTAGATCGCTCTCACACTGCTGTGTATTGTTGTCAGGCATACGACATTTGGTCGTAAATAAGTGTGTTGTTTCGAAAATGTTTTTTTTTTTATCACCATCGTATATGAGAATGGTTGTTATCAGAGGTAGTCACTATCACGATGCCACGATGAGTGGCTGTATAAGCTTGTACTTGGAAGGGCCACCGCAAGGCGGGAGTGTTGGTGATCATCGTCTGGAAGATCTCCAATTTGTTCCCTCCCTCTGCCGCATCCCAGGACCAAGATCTTCATCCGTCACCCCAGGACCCTCTTTGCTACTGAGGACGCCTTTGAGACTTGCAAGCATGATCTAGGTGGGTGGCCTCCTGAAGATCTGCCCTTGGGAAGGACCAGTAATTTGTAGCCTACTGCTTGTGTTCAGCTGTACATTCTGTACACTTTCCTCACCATAGCCACAAGGATCCAGGCTAAATACAAGGGATACCGGGTCAAGGGGCAGTTCCTCAAGTGGAAGGATGCAGGTAGATTCTCCTTCCCTCTACTTTGTATTTTGGTTATTAGCATAGCTAGCATAGCTAATAACCACACAATGCTTCATGAGCGGGGGGCACTTTAAGTCTCATAGGCATCTGGATTTATTGGATTTAGATACATACCCACAGTATTATCAGGATGCCAGTTGAAACTCATGATAATCATGCTCTTCCGATTCATCACAAAACCCACTATTTGTTGGTGCTCTTTTGACACAAGGCTTCCATTGTGAAGCTCGTACTTGGTCAGCTGATTTAATGTTTGGATTTGGACACACGTTCTTTTGATGTCCCCACTCTATTTTTTGCATCTCCACAGCCACAAAAATCGAGAGCTGTTGGAGAGCCTTGCTGGCGAGGAGAGCGCGGCAGAAACGGGCTTGGGCTGGGAGAATCATTAGGAGGTTAGGATACCGCCTCTTATTCTCTGCTCAGGAGGTGACATAGTGGCTACAGGCATCATTTGGAAGCAGAGCTTTAATCACTGTCATGGACTGTTAGTAATCTGGAAAGTACGGAGCCCTGCCCATGACTTAACCATAAAAATTAATATATCATGGCCAAGTGACGGTAAAGTGACCTTCAGTTTTCTACATAGGTGTAGGGCTCCATATATAAGTGTCTCTTACCAATTAAAATTTCTCGCAATGCAAAGGCTTTTCTTTATTTATATGTCTTTCCAGCCTAGCCTTGCCACTTTCACTCTGAAGAAATACAGGACTTCCCACAAAATAAAATATGCTGAGCGTTGGGACATAATAAAGTTTGGCAGGGGAGTCAAATCGCGAATATGGGACAATTTGCACTTTGTATTGGTTCAAAATGGGGACACAGTATTTTATTTCTCAGTACTGGATGATCCCGTAAAATACGGGACGGGTGGCCACTCTATGCCACCCTTAAATTTAAACGGTCTGTCTGTACCAGACAATGCAAATGTCTAGTGCCCTAAATGAAAATGATACATTGGGCAATAAGTAAGCTATGTATTAAAACTTAGTTAAGAAAAAAATTAGTAAAACATGGCATGGATTAATACAACGAGGGAATGTGGAAAATGTGGCCACAATGTGTTTTTGCTCACAATTTATATGAAGCCCATATTCATTAAGCCCAATAACTATTTTTATAATTCATTGTAACACATTCATAAAGTATTATAAACACAGTTATAAATATAATATATATATATTTATAAATATATATATATAAAAATGCATAACACATTATAGACATGTTTCTAATGCTAATTCATTATGAAGGTGTGTGTAATGCAGTGTCACCATTTTTTCTTTATGTCCCGAGTTGGGCTCTGCAAAAAAACTCCATAATAGGTTAGCAATGTCAGACCGTGATAGCCAGGTTAGACTAAGAAATGTTCCTATTTTTAACAATATGGACTGGAAAATGTTAAGCTTGGGTTTGGGTTCTGTCTCACAGATTCATCAAGGGTTTCATGACGAGGAATCAGCCACTTTGCACGGAAAACACGGAGTACCTCACCTTCGTCAGGCAGAGCTACCTCACCCGGCTGAAGGACAATCTGCCCAGGAATGTTCTGGATAAGAAGACCTGGTTAACCCCGCCGCCTCTTATGCAGGAGGTATCTTCTTTGGACTGTAAAATCCTTTTTGCTTTTGCGGAGTTGGCCCCCCATTTTAACGTGGTGTGCTGCGATGCAGAGTCCCCATCCAGTCCTCGCCAAAGGCACGTGAGATGTGACGGCCTCTGGTTTCTCATCCTTCTAGACCTCCCGACTCCTGCTGCAGCTGCACACTCGCCTCCTGGTTCGGAAGTATGTCCGGGGGATCACCTCACAGCAGAAGGCCCAGGTAGAGCCCGAGAGGCCTTCCTGATATCCTCGCCCTGCATACTTACCTCTGGTTTCACCTCTGCTATCTGGGTGATTTGACTGCATTGATGGTAGCCCTGTTTGTCGGATGCTCTCTCACCATCTGCCTGTCTGTCCGGCTGGATTCCTTCCCCCGCTGTTGCTGCAGCTTCAGCTGAAAAGTGTCACCAGTGCCCTCTTCAAGGGGAGAAAGGAAAGCTACCCCCAGAGTGTGCCTAAGCCTTTTGTTAGCACCAGGATCCGTAAGACACCACCAACCCGCCATCCTGCTCTGGCTTAATCTTTTAACTGGTTCTTTCAGTGATCCCCTTATGATTCCCTGTGTCCCCTTTAGATGAGCAAGATATCAATGCAAGGATCCTACAGACGATTCGCCATGAAGGCTTCAAGGTAAGCATATACATGCAATCAGGGCAGTGATAACCTGAAATGTTCCTCATACTTCATTTGATATCTTTTTTCACTTTTGATATCTTTTAATCAATCCCTTCCACTTTCTTTCATTTCGCAATTTCTCCCACTATTATCCCCCTTCCTCCTCCTCTTTAAAACCTTCCCTTATTTTCTGCTCCATCCATCAAACCCCTTTACCCCTGTAATCCCATCCCATGGCTGTGTCTCCCCTTCCTGCCACGCCTCATTCCCTCTCCTCCCTTGCTTCCTAATTCCCTCGCTGGCCCCTCTTCATGTGCCTGTCTGTCTATCATTGCTGCATCTACCCCGGGGCTCACTTCCTGCTGAATTCCACCCCTCCATCTGCAGTACGCCGCCCCGGTGGTGAAGTATGACAGAAACGGCTTCAGGCCCCGGCTCAGGCAGCTGCTTCTCACCCAGGCTGCAGTCTACCTGGTGGAAGAATCCAGGATCAAGCAGCGGGTGGAATATGGCTCCCTCAAAGGTTGCAGTCCGGGCTCCTTTTCTGTGTCGCTTATAATCATAGTGGATCGCCTCAGCTTGTGCTAATCACTAGTTTTGTGTGAGATATGCTAGTACTTCTGAATGAACACAGTGGGCGACTGTTACCTGCTATGTGTGTTTGCAGCAGTGTCCGTCAGCCACTTGAGTGACAGCTTCCTGGTCCTGCACATCACCTGTGACCTCAAACAGAAGGTTGGCAGAGTCTGTGTCAGTATAACACGCAAACTCCAGCAATGGCTAAGCACACTGCATGCTTGTACAGCTAGGACCTTCCAGGGTTTCGACTCCTCATGTTCCTCAAAAATAATCCAGTTAATTTATTTATGTTCATGTCTGTCTAGAGAGAATGATGTTACTATGTCTTGATTACCGATAATAAGGCAAATGAATGAACTAATTTGTGAAACATATTATTTGGTTATGCAAACCATCTGCCTTCAGCAAACTTCAGTCGTAGGAAATTCCAGACTGGATCATGTTTTACAGGGTGTGGCGGGTTTTTTGCAGTGCACCAAGCTCCTCTTCCTTCCTACAGTGATCTCAGTGCATGGGTCTGCTTCGACCCCCTTGTACCCCTCTCTCATGTGCCACGCTGTGTGCCTGCAGGGTGACGTCGTTTTGCAGTGCGATTACCTGTTTGAGATGATCACTAAGCTGAGCCTTGAGGCCAACAGAGTCAGCTCCATCAGAGTGGTGCAGGACAGGTGAGCTTCTCGGCCCAGGGAGGCAGGGCCCATGCTATTTTGGGGATTGAGATCTGATGGCTATCGCTCTACAGTGTCAGGTTTGACATCCATCCAGACAGGGTGGGCTATGTGGACTTCAGCAGCGGCCAAGAATCCATGGTGTACAGGGCCAAAAATGGGCATCTGACTGTGGTGAGTGAATAATAATCACTGTCTGTCCAGTCTCCAGTTAAGCATTCAAAGGCAAAAAAAGTATGTGGAGCCATTAGAACTACCTGGTTTTCTGCATTACTGTGCCAGAAAATCTGATCTTCATCTAAGTTACAAGTAAAGGCAAATACAACGTGCTTAAGCTAATAACACGTCTATATGGACCACGTCCAGTAACCATTGATAGTGCTGTGGTAAAGGTAAGTGAACCCTTGAATTCAATGAGTGTTTGAAGCTGCTTTGGCAGCAATAACTTCAAGCGGGTGCTGCAGATTACAGTACATATACACAACATTTAGCTCAGCCATATTCTTAGGGTGGCTGGTGTGAACAGCTGTCTTATCATTCCACGGCATCTCTGGTGGGTTCAGGTCTGGACTCTGACTGGGCATCTGACTGGATTTTGTTATTTGGAAACCATAGATTTACTTCTGTTTAGCATCATTGTCCTGCTGCACTAGTCAGCTTCTACTTATTTAGCTGCTGCACAGCCACCTTGACCTTATAGGATAACAAGATAATCTTGGGAATTCATTTTCCCTGTGATGGAGGCAAACTGCCCAGTCCCTGATTCAGCCCCACACCGTTTAGCTTCCTCCACCATCCCCCACTGCTGGGATGTTGTTTTTATGCTGGTAGGCGATACCCGTATACCCTTATTTGTACCTGTAATAGAGTGATTCTTCTATCATGGTAAAGGCAAATTTTACAGACTAATTATACACGTACATATTCCATACGCATCACCCATAGACATTACATCATGCATAGTAATCATACATTTAACATATGCAGTTAACATTTATTTAAAAGAATTGTTGATGCATTGCATTTTCATTAGAGATGAACAGAGAGGCACAATTTCATTTTTTCTGGTGTGGTAGAAATTTCTAGGAGTAGATAGCTTGAGAGACTGACAAACAAGAAGTCAGTCTTCATCATTTCTCCAGCAGTGGTGCGGTGCGTCGACAGTGAGACAGTGAGACACAGTGAGACACAGTGAGACACATGAGCCCACGCAGCTACTCCTTCAACCTTCACGGCGTGTGGGGTGGCCAGCAGAGCTTGGAACGGTCCTCTCCATCAGGACTGGTTCCAGTGCTTGCGTCTGAGGTCCTTGATCAGGTTGAACAAGCAGTGTGTCTGGTCCGTCTTTTGGCTCTGCAGTGGCCCTGACCTGTTGGTGCAGATCCTTCAGGGTCCCCTGTAAACTAGACAGGTTAGCAGGTCGCCATCCACAGTCTCCAACTCCACCTGTCCTCCTGGATATGGGATCGGCATCGGCTGCCCTGTCAAAATTTTGTGTGGTGCCAATCCAGTTTGCTGATGCAGGCGACCCCTCATTGCCCCTAACACAATCGGCAGGCCCGTCACCCAGTCCATGCCTGTGTCACCACACAGATTTACCAGTTTTAATTTCAAAGTCTGGTTCGCCCTCTCCACAATTCTTCCACTCTGGGGGTGGTAGGCGCAGTAGTGACGCAGGTCGATCAACCACTCAGAGTGTCTGCGCACCACCTGATTAGAGAAATGTGCACCATTATCAGTGATGATGCGTGCCGGCACTCCCCATCGTGGAATTCTCTCTCAGCAGGCTTTTCGCGACCGTTTGGACTGTGGCCCACCTTGCTGGTAAAGCCTCTACCCATCTAGAGAAAAGGTCAACAATCACTATACAGTAGCGATAAATTCTACAGGGTGTCAATCCTATGAAATCCATCTGCAGCTGCTGGAAAGGGCCCTCGGCTGGAGGGGCTGTGGCAGGTGGCGGTTTTAATGCATGTCCCATATTGTAAGTCATACATGCGGGGCACCTGGAAACAAAAGCTTGAGCATAAGCAGTGAAAGAAGGAGCGGTCCAGTGCCTCTGGACCAGCTGGACCATTGCATCTCTGGAAGCATGGTCCAGTCCATGAGCCACCTTTGCCAAACCTGGAAAGGCAGATTTTGGGAGAAAAGGAAGATTAGTTGTCCGATCCCTCCAGACCCCATCATCTCCCAACACGCCAGCATTCCGCTTCCAATTTGCCGTCTCCTCTGGTGTTGCCCCTGTCTGCAGGAGGGAAAGGTCAGTAGGGTTAGCAGTTACGTTAAGCATTAGTGTCACCGGAGCCTCGGGGTCCGTGGCTGCTATCTTTGCCGACCAATCAGCCTAGTCGTTCCCCACACTCACTTTGTCTGCCTGTTTAGTGTGCGCTTTACATTTTACAATGGCCAGTTGTTTTGGTAACTGAAGAGACTGGAGGAGATCCTGTACCAGGATCGTCTGCAGGGAATGATGTTCAATTGGTTTGCCTGAACTTGTGAGGAAACCTCTCTGCTTCCACAGGGTTCCATGGTCATGACAGATTCCAAAGGCATACCTTGAATCTGTAAGAATAGTCACTTTCTGGTTCCTCATTCTCCTCACAGGGCAGCCGTCGTTCAGGGGAAATGCATGTTTCACTTCCTTTCCGTTTTGCAGGGCAACAGGCAGTGGGAGTGATTCTTGCAGAGTTTGTTGCAGGCCCGATGAACCCACAACCATGGCAACAGCATTATTTGTGGGGGCTTCCGGCATGTCAGTAGATCTGATAGTCGATCTAGTCGCCCTTGTGTCAACCAGAAATTCAAGTCGCTTCCCGGCCACAGTGACATACATCATTGGGTCAGTCTTTGCACACTGGGTTAGGGCGAGGAATTGACCCTCTTCGTCGCCCTCCCCCTCACATCTTCAGGCTGTCTGTGTGCTGGATCCCCAGGGAGAGGGATGGGGCGGCGGTTTCTGCAAAGCTTTGTTGTTCCGTGGGCCTTGTACCTCTGCTTTAGTGTTTTATGGGCAATCCTTCTTCCAGTGATCCCTTTTTCCACACAGGAAACATCCTTGTTCACCACCCCTCTTCTCACTCTGCCTCTGCCCCGTCCGGGTGGTCCTCCTTGGTTGTAGGACTGGATCTGGGCCATCATCAGCTGTTTTCAGCGTGGAGCGCATAGCGGCGGATCTCAGTCATGTCCCATTGTTGCCACTCGATACAGGTCGTCTTCACTATCTGTTGGATCTTTGGTTTCAGTCCAGCGACGAAAAGAGTCTTCATGGCTGCTTGCTGCTGTGCCTCATGGCCAATGCCTGAGTAGTCAATCATGGCTTGGTTCAGACGCTGCTCCCATTGGGTGACAGTCTCTCCATCTTGTTGCTTTTCCTTCTGGATCTTTCCCCAATCTGTGTTTCTCTTGTACTTTTCCTTTATCTTGTCTCCCAGCTCAGCTCAATTGGCGGTGAATCCAGCGTCATGTCGGGCACCTCCCTCGAAGTTGCCACGGACAGTCCCCCAGTCGCTTTTCAGCTTTTGCCGCAGGACTTGAACCCACTCAGTGCCGCTGGGCTGGTAGATGTCGTCCAAGTTCATCACCTCCTGCCAGAATCAGTGTCCCCCGACCCCACCTCTCCCAGTTTGGCCAGGTCCCAGTTGCGCTGGACATACACCATCCTTGCTGTGCCTGCTGCCAAGGGTCCCCTTGGGTCGGGCATCTCCCCCAAGGGGTACTGCTGCAGTGGTAGTAACGCTGGGATCCCCCCCCTTCCAGCAGTCTCTGGCTCCGTCCCATCTGCGGGGCCTCTGCTCCTCCAGCTGCGTCTTCCTTCTCCTCCTTTTTAGGGGGAGGGGCGGTGGCCTGCACAGGCCCCGGTGCTGCTGCAGCTGCTCCTGCTTGGAGGTGATTGGCAGGGGGAGGGGGGGGGGGCGGCAGGGCACAGCGGTATCTCTTCCTGCTTCTCTTTAGTCTCACTTGGCGCTTCATATCTCTTCCTGCTTCTCTTTAGTCTCACTTGGCGCTTCATATCTCTTCCTGCTTCTCTTTAGTCTCACTTGGTGCTTCATATCTCTTCCTGTTACTCTTTAGTCTCACCTGGAGCTTTGCCCCGTAACACCATACTGAGAGACTGTGCTTAAGCCTCACTTTTAGCTTTGTCAGCTTCCAGCTCCGTGACTCTCTGATCAGTCTGTCCCGCAGTCCCTTATTACTTGCTTTTTCTTTCTCTAACTCTTTTATTTTACCCACATATATCCATCTTTCAAACTTTTCGATATCCCCACGTCTACTGCAACAGCCTTTCCTACCTCCTATTACGCGTCTTGTGTGTTGTATAATTACTGGGTCGAACGTGCCGTCTGTGGGCCAGCGCCCACAGGTCATCCTACACCACGCGGCACACTCTTTTCTAAAACTCTCTCCCATCTCGGTCTCGGCCACATGGCGATACGTACGCTTTTCACCTGGCCTATGCCAGCCATTTTTCCTCATTTGTTTCTCGAATTCTGTCATCTCCTCTGGGTCATATGCAGGAGAAGCAAAACTTTGGCACATGCACCCTGACTACATTTTCTGGTAAAACTTATATAACCACGCAGCTTAGGTTTGGGTGGAGAGCCGACTAGGTGTATTGTGTATTGTAAGCAAACTATTATAAAGTTTAGTGTAGTTTGGAAGAGTCATCTAAATGGTATACATACAATACATTTTTCCCCCTCTGACAAAGTAAACATTTTTTTGTAAATATAATAACTGTAAATAAAAAGCTCACGTTCATGTCCTTGGTTTGGGGCTTCGCCGCTCTATCACAGTGCCGTACGTAGTGCTGAGTTCATTCTGAACTATTCAATGTTTCATCAGCAGCTTCCTCCATGGTGCCCTGCTGTTGACTCCACGCCTGTTCAGTGTTTTATCTTAACAGTTAACCAGTTCCAATGGTTCCTTCGAGCCTTTCGTGGTTACCCTGCTGTACAAAGCAAGGTCCATAAAGACATAGTTGTGTGACTTTGGTATGTAAGAACTTGACTGGCCTGCACAGAGCCCTGACCTCAACCCCATCAAACACCTTTTGAATGAACTGGGCGTGTGAGCCAGGCCTTCATGTCCAACATAAGTGCCTGACGTCATAAATGCTCTTTTGGATGAATGGGCAAAAATTCCCATAGACACACCGAAATGTTGTGGCAACCCTTTCCAGAAGACTGGCAGCTGTAATAGCTGCAAAGGGGGGGAACAACCCCATATCCACCCTAACCCTGACCCTATGGGATGTTATAAAAATTCCTGAAGGTGTAATGGTCAGGTGTCCCAATACGCTTGTCCAAATAGTATGTAAATGCAGGTAATTTGAAACATTTCACATACTATTTCTCGCCACTGTAAAAACACAATTATGCTGTATTTACAGAATTGCAGAAAACCACACGCTGTTGCGAATGCTCCTGTTCTAGGACAGGGCTCTGCTGTGACATGAGTTTCTTGAGTCTCTCTCTTACATCATCTGCAGGAATCTGTTCGGCCCAAGCATTGATGACGAGTCTGTCTCGGACAGAAGGTCAAGTACCTACACCACAGCGTATCTATTTCTCATGGAACCCGCGCATAGTCCTTTGGAAAGAGTATCCAAGCATCGCCGAGCAGGGAGACGCCCTCCTGAAACCTGAAAGCTATGTCACCAGCTGAGATTGCCTGTTTGGACGCCCCCAAAGATGGCCACCGTGGTCTTTGTGCACCAACAGAGGCCAGCACTACAGTTGAGAAGCCCCTCAGAGCCAGGGATGCCTTCCACCAGGCTTTTGTACCATTAGCTTTGTCAGCTATGGCATGCTAATGGCCACCAGCTCTTCTTTTGGACAGTTATATTTGTGCGGCTCTGACCATCATCTGGACAAACAAGGGCTATCAGATATCATTACTGGTGCGGTATCACTTTTGGCTTTACTCAGTTTACTATATGAAATACAAGTTTTGCAATAGGGCCTGAAATCTCATGATTTATCTTTTTTTAATTATTGATTAACATAATTTGTTGCCCACAACCCTATACTGCATGAGCAGTTATTATTGGATATCATTAGCAGCTGAAATTTACTAAATTCATAAACAGAGGTGGTAAGTTCTGTTTACAGCGTGAAAGCCTTGTGTTATATGATTTTTATACTTGTGCACAACTGCCATCCATCCAGTGTGTCCCTACGTGGTGCCCTATGCTTTATGGGATAGGCTCCAGGCTTGCAAGACATTATGGAAGATGGGTAGATATACTTACAAGAAATGGGTTCAATTAAAATGTATTACAGTACAACATTGCTTTGCATACAGCTTTGTTTAGCACACAGTGCACCACTACTTGCCACAAAAGCCCTGGGTTTGTGATATCATCAGCTATGTACAGGAACATAATATACAAGAATATTTTAAGTGAGCATCCAAGTTCCAAATTGCTTGTCTTACACCTTGCCCATGTATTTGAGACTTGTTCTGTGAGCACTGGTTATGCCAAAACCTGTGTTCTAAACATACACTGTCCCCCTCCCTATTCCGGGAGCTGAAATAAGCAGATACCTTAAAGGTAGGGCTGGACTGGTATTAAAAATTGGCAAATGGTCCTCCATTGGAGGGTAGTGGTGGGGGGGGGGGGGGGGACCCCGGGAAAAACCCACTGTGCTAGGGGGGCGGCCGAGCCCACGGGTTTTTATATGCGACCCCCTTGAAGCCCCC
>JAODKM010000108.1:22229691-22249861 GCA_026780845.1 Petrocephalus sullivani
ACATCGTCATCTGTCCCTTTGTAGTCATCGGATTAGAGCTGAGTTACACAAACACCGCTTGTGCAAACAGAATGAGGCAATTTAACCATAGTGATGACCTGACAAAAACATCGTCATCTGTCCCTTTGTAGTCATCGGATTAGAGCTGAGTTACACAAACACCGCTTGTGCAAACAGAATGAGGTTAGCCATCGCTCACCAAACAAGCCTGCGTTGTTTTAAACTGTTTTTAAATCCACCAGGGGATGACTGAAAAAAGGATGGAATTTTACAGGGATTTAGAAAACAAAAAGACATTTGTCTTGGCAGAGCAGTAGCTATTTACTTTCTTGCTTATGTGTATGAGATTATATTTTAAGATGACCTCACAAGCAGCCACAACACATCATCTAATTAAAGTTATTTATTCATATTCAGTGGAGAGCAGCTGGTCAGGGCATTTATGAAGAGAGTAGCTGAGACAGATCCGAGCAAGGCTTTGAAGCGGACCACACCCTTTGGGAATCTGCATATTACCCATCATTCTTGATGAAAGGGTGTTCCAGAAAGCAGCCCTATCACAGTGGACAAGGCAGTATGATAAATTGAGAGGTTCAGAATTAGAAGGAGGTGAAATGTTCTATCACCTGATGATGATGCTGAACCACCCCTCAAAGGCAAAACACAGTAACTAAGTTGAAACTGAGAAAACGCACTGGAAAAACCCGAACCCTGACTGTCCCCTGCCATGTGTAGTAAGTAAATGGTCTTTTCTTCAGCACCAAGCAAGCACAATTCAACTAAGATATTTTGTCACGATAAAACAAAGCCTATGCGGAAAGAAGGGCTGTAAAGGTTTCAATACTTTTTCTTGCGCAGCCAATCCGAATGCAGTTTGCATGCTGTCCGTGCGACACGCCCATTTCCTCTCAGACCTCTGGCTTCCTCCCACAGTCTGATCAGAGTCGCGGATCCTGCCAAACCTCTGCCCCCAATCAACACCCAATCAACACATGATTAGTGGATATCACAGACTTCAGGTACACTTTGGCAAGACGAAGCATTCGGAGATCATCTCAGGACCATCCCCTCCTCGCAACGGCAAGTGCCGCTGCCGGGGAGCCACAGCTCAGGCAGCTCTCAGAGTGTAACGTCCGACCTTGGATGTGAAAGCTGTTTCGAAGTGGCCCTTGTAAGGCAGAACCGCCCTGTGTGTGTGCAAGTGCTCCATTTATATGTAAATAAGGAGAAGTCATTATTTTCCAATAAAATGTGAAATAACAATTTGAGAAAAAAGAAAAAAAAATCATAAGAAAACTCAATGCATAGCACCCCCAGCAGGCTATGGTTAGAGCTTGTGGTGCCCCAAGGCAGTTGCTGCAGAAATTTCCAGAAAAAAACCTTATACTCTTCTGGTTGTCTAAACCAAGCCAGTAGGCCTGTGTTTGATGAGTTAAGCCAGTGTTCATGGAGGACTAAAGTCACTAAAGTGATTCTGTCCATTGCCTCCAGGGGCCTGTTTTAGAAAAGCAGAATTTCTTGCTTATCTGGATAACTTGTAGAATTTAAGGAAGCCTGGGCTAAGTGTAAGCGGACGAAGATAAAGTCTGTTTAAACTGGGACACCGTAAATCCAATAAGTTATTGGGCTAAGCAGGAATTCCTGCTTTCTGAAACAGGCCCCCAGGTGACTTAACTGGGAGCAGAACAACAAACTTTTTCAAAATATTTTGGCAGGCGGCTGTGGGAGAAGTGGAAACAAGCTCCCTTTATCAGATCACCTTAAGCAGAGCCATTAACAAAAAGAAACAGCATTGAGGCTCTGCCTTTTATTTCACTTTAATGAGGTTTTGTTTTAATGATGGCGAAAACTCCATTCAGATTTTTTGTTTTACCTCCTTTTACAATAAATTATTTTCTATTTTTAGATGCACCAGAATCAAAAGGTTTAAAGCCTTTTTTATATTTTTGAAGCTCCAATAATGTGAAAGGGTAAAACCGAGAATTTCTGTTTTTAGCTATTTTAACACACCCGGGGGAAATAAATATGCACAACAGAATACTGTGAATAATGCTTTAAATTGCAAATATTTTCATCTAAATTCATATATACTTCATTATCATTCAGATTAACGGCGGATCCAGAGTTGAGATGTATCGCGTTTTGTCCAAGTCTGTATGTAAATAAGGAAAAGTAATTATTTTTCACTGAAATACAAAATAATGATTTGGGAGGAAAGCCGCCAAAACGAGGGGAGAATAAAAGCCTCGTATCACACTGTGCCACAATCTTCTGACAAATCAAGTATTGACTTGTTCAAACACATTTTTCTGATGTGCCCCCTAAAAACACACAAACAGACAGAAGCTGCATCATCCAGTAATGCAAATCGGGATGTGTTTACATAACAAAGATTCAAAAATACATATCTAAAACAAAAAAACAAAAACATTTTATTATCTCTCTTCCCTTTCAACCTTTCTCTCCCTTCTCTTTGAGTTTAGTTTTTCATCCTGGAGGATTTTTGTAGTTTCACTGACTTTGTGAGGTTCCTGTATGAATGTGCTAGGTGGGGGATTAGTTGGTCGTACATTTAATTGCCTGGGCATAGGCGTCAGCAGCCTCACCTCGGGGCTGTCATGGGAGCGCTGCCAGGCAAGTGCATCGTGTGCTTTCTGAAGAAGCGAAGCATCTGTGGCTGGTGAGCACAGCACAGCCGCTAGCTGATGGCGACACGTGTGCCGCGGTGACCTTTCCGTCCTCTTCTACACCTTATCATCCCTCACTCAGAAGAAGGAGACGTTCCTCATTTTGACGCCAAACTGCTGCGATGGCTGTCCTATTTTTGTAACCCATTTCTCTGTGATGGCCGGGTGAGAGTGATTGAGAGATGCGTTAGCTTTGCACTGACGCTTCACAGAACATTTCTGAAATATTTAACTTTTTAGGCCAGCAAGATGCTTGGAGGCCTGAAGAGAAAATTAAGGTCAAGGCCAGATACTTCGCAAGATTATGGATGCAGTCTGTGCTGATTAGTCTTTTTCTTCCCGGCTAAAAAATCCGACAATAAAATAAAAGCCCTGACAAACTTATTGATGGCACAATTATTAAAAATAGGTTTGATATTGAGGTTTTTTTATAATCAAGCAGTAGAATTTGGGACGAATGTACTTTCGGAAGTTAGAAAAAAAAATCTCACGTAGGTTATTTGTGAAATGCTGTTGACCTGTTGACCTGTGAGCCTAAAAGCAAACCGTCCTTGTAAAATAATTGTGGATGTTTTCCTTTTTAAGTGAGTAACTCTGGCATACCTCTGACGGCCCCGTAAGACAGCGGACGCAGAAGTGCTCTTTGCGTTCTGTATGCTCACCTGGCAGAGCAGGCCAACTTAGCCTAAAGAAGACAACATAGCTTCGCCACTGGCAGTCTGAGTGTACCACCTGAGGTGATTGCATAGGAAAGCAGCACTCTGCCACATTCCGCTGACTGACGCGAGGCAGGTCAGTGCCCCTAGCTGTTTAGGATTACAGGTAGCACATCTGTCACCTGTGATCCTTTTGCGTAACTGGGTCACTGACTTCCCTCTTTATCCTCTTTCTGGTTTTGTTTTTCTCTCTAATTCGAGGTCTTTTGCGAGGGCAGGAAGCTGGGCTGGGTATTCCTTTCTGTTTGCTTGCATATAAGAACACTATGTCCCTCAAAAACACATTGCACACTGTATAAATCCAGTACACACCACGTACACAAGCTTTTGTATGGATTTTTAATCTCTATACAATACTAAACACTTACATGTCATTTACATGTGACAACTGCTGTGATGCCGCCCTCTTAAACTTTAAAAAATATTGTGTTTTTAGTTCAGCCAATGTCCAGTAACGTGTGCAGTACATGAGCTAATGGTGAACGCAACCAAGAGTTTCATCAGACTCGAGTACGGAATCTCCCAGGGGACGCCAAGACGCAGACTGATGACATCATCACAGTCCCATCGTTTGTTTGGCTTGTTTGCATGGTTTCACAAAAGCCAAAGAACAGTAGCTCTGGACAGTTCCCTTTCCGTCCCTCCGTCTGTTGTCTGTCCTTCCGGTTCAAAGCTATTAAGGTCCTCTATGTCATTCTTCTGTTTGGTTGTCCTTTCTCGTCCTGACAAGGCCCTGTCCTTTATAAATATGGAGCGTACTAATACTGCCCCAAAAAGGCTGACTCTGCAAGTAGTCCTACCTCAGGACCTACTACTAAATATGGCCGGCATAAAAATCTGCCGCTGATGACAGTTTAGACCTAATAATAAATAAAGTTGGGTGATTCTAGTCAGCTAGCATGAACTGCCTCTGACCTACTAACAGAGAACAAAGGCATGACCCCTACAGCCTAACGCACATCCCTGTAACTGGAGCTGCATAAGCTCAGATGTGCACCTCTATGTCCTTGATGGAAGTGAATTACAGCAAGTGCTCTTCATCAAAGCAGCACCATGTTCTCCTGTCCCCGGGTCTTCCTCGCTCTTGCTCACAGCACATCAGATTTAACAGTTCGTCTTGTGATGATGTACATTCAGCCACTTGGACAGTTTGGGAACTGTGGAGGCCTTCGAATTTACAAATGACCTTTATACCTTCCTACTCTGTTGTTCTTGCCATAAAACATGCCTTCAGCCACTTGGAGCTGCTCTCTTTTTGCTCTCGAGTAACACTTGTTACCCTCCACATGTTCGCGGGCCTAGATGGATTTTCAAGGAATTGAAATTCCCAGAATGCCGTCTTGCCCCTCCATCTTGTGAGGGGTCTCCACTTCCCCCCATGAGTCTGGACAGCCTGGATGCTTCTCACTTCTCTTCTGTTCTGGGCTTGAGAGAAGGCTCAGGGCCCTTCTTACAATGTCGATGCTGCAGATACCTTACTTTGCAAAAGTAAAGCATAATCATTCCAGGCAATGATGAAAGACTTCCTGACTCCCTGGGGTAGTGGAATCGTTATACTAGTCTTTAATTTCCTTTATGCCTTATGATGAAGGCATGCTTTCTCCAGGTGACAATAAGAAATATAGAAATATTAGCCAATTAAATTCAGTTATAGTCAGTTATTCATTAGTTAATTACATCCAGTTAATTACATTTGGTTATTAATGTAGCTGGGTATCCCACTTAATAAATGAATGTAAAAGCCTTGTTTGCACAGCACCTTGTTTTACTGCGAGCTGGAGATCAGGGCAGGCAGGAAACTTCCCAGAGCATCAGGCAGCGAGGCACGGACCCACCTTTTGTCCCTTAACGCTCTCATTAGAGAGATGTAATTACTGATGAATGGGACAAATGCATTTTTAAATTAATATAAAGGGGGAGGATAAATAAAAATAAGAAATATAAATGGCACACTTCCATTAAAAATGGTTCCTGCCCATCCTCTATGTGTGTCAGGATGCATGATGTTCAGCCACAGAAGGAGGAAGTGCAGAACATCTCAGCCCTGTCAGACTGATGGCTTCATCATGCAAAGTGCTCCCAGCACAGCCTTAAATATGCCGTATACAGCCGGTCATCCAGGAACGCGGGAGGCGGCCAGGGAGAGCACGGTCAGGACTCCGGGATTCAGCCACATCCCCGCCAGAGAGGACGGGCGTCCTTGTTTAGTCTCTGGTTCTCTGAAGAGCACAGCACCTCTGCAGGCCGGCTGAAGGTCTCGCCTGGCTGCCTGATCCTTCTATTACCCATATGGTGTGCCATGATGGCAAAGAGTAAACCTGGGTCTTATGACAGCACGGTGTGTACACTATTCAGCCAAAGATGCCACTCAGCCCCATACACACTCATTAGGTAATCATCCACAATGAGAAGCAATTAGCTGTTTCCAAGGAAACGGCCAGAGTCACGTGACCTTGCATGAAATTCTGCTACTTGTTCAAGTACCTCTCTAAGGGGGGGTTGCATATTAAATAAGAGTGCAACATTTGTCACGGTTTCCGTTTATTGCAGAAAAGTGGGAGTGGGGTAGATGATGAATGACTGAATAGACCAGAGGTGGCATTTGCATGAAATGATCAGGGAAAGGGCAGTCCGCGGCGGCAGCCTTGACTCGCTCGCCCCGCCGCGGTTCCTTTCCTGTCATGCCGATTCAGCACCAGACGAATAATCGAGACCCGGTTAAGTGGATATGCTGCGGACTGGCATGTCGCGATTGTTGGAGAGGGCTCTCTGTCTCCGCCATAACTGACCATTCCCATCGGCACCTTGGGAGGTGCGTATCGAATCCATTTCCATGCAGGCTGAAGGAGCTTCTCTTCAACTAAAGAAGAGCGTGGTTTAAATTTGGGAACAGGGACACGGAACGGAGGAGCACAGGGAAAAGCACTCAAGGTCGTTGGAATGCCTCCTAGGACGAAGCCACCTCCACGCCCTGTCAGAAGCAGTGAGCGCGGGTGGCTGAATGCAGACAGGCATTCTGAAGTCCATGCCTTCCTCCATGCCTTACACTCATCCTCCTTTCCAGAGGCCCCGGTCCCGGCCCAGTGGAACGGGACACTGTTATTAGGGCAATTCAGGCTTTTCCCAGGCGGGAGGCCCTGTGTGAGAGGGGCCGTTGTCTTCCACCTAGTTGTGACACAGAGATTTCCGCTGTCTGAGGAGAGTGGTGAAACGAGAGCAGAGGGAACCTCTTCTTGTAAGCGGGGGGGAGCCCCTCCTTTAGAAAGTTCCTTTGATCCAAATTGCTGTTACCACGGTGACGCTTGCTGGAGAGGCTCCCGCTGCAGTTGGCCCTCTAATTACTAAGTGCCTCTGCAATTGGTTTTAATCACTCCGGGGGACAAGGTTAACCCCTTGGTTGGCCAACACGGCTGTGTTTGCCACAGTGGGGCCACCGGCAATAGAGAGGCCTGGCTGTTTTCCAAAGGGCATTTTACTGCATCCCCCACCCTACATCCCATGCCATTGTTGGCCCGCAGAAGGTTTCTGTGGCAATAAATGTCATCAGATTATTTCTGAGTGGCACAGATCAATCCCCCCGCCCCCCGCCCCCGGACCGCCCCCCCCCACCGCCTTGGTTTTCTGAGGATTGGCCCCAGCTGGTAACCTTGGCAACCACGAACGACACCGCAAGTCTGGAGAGAGACAAGATCATCCCAGAGTGCCAGACGAAGGACACATCACGTCTCGCGTCTTTGACTTCAGTAATGATCTGGACAGCAGCTCAGCCTCACGTCTAAGGTGTGCAGAGGGCCGCAGGGACGCTTGATTGTGAGAATTGTGCGGTAATGCGGTGTAATACCCACATCAGTAGGACAACAGCTACTTCTGCAGAGCTAAGCCCACACCCCGGTGTCCGGTCCTCAAAGGGGGCTTTGAAATCCAGTTTGAGGCTGACTGTCCAGATGTCCCATTCGGGACTCCCGAATGACATGCATTCAAATGGGTCAGTGGGTCGTGGGGAGGAGGTGGTCAGGGGGAGGGGGACATGCTAGATTTTGTGATGCAGTTGATCCTTAGTTATGCAAAGTCACTAAAACACGGAATCAAGGTGAGCAGCAGCGTATCCATCTGGTTATTCTGATCAGGGACTGCAGAAACGTCACACCAGTAAAAGAAAATACTAAACTTATTTCTGTGATAATAATCCATTCATCCATCCAGCCATCTATCCATTTTCTGTAACCGCTTGTCCATTTCAGGGTTGCAGGGGTGGGGGGGTGGGGGGGGGTCCAGAGCCTGTCCCAGAGGCTATGGAGCAAGGCAGAGAAGAATGCAGGTTGGGGAGCCAGCCTTAATAATAATAATAATTAAAAAAAATAATAATAATAATAATAACGATGATAATAATGATAATAATAATGATAATGATAATGATAATGATAATGATAATGATAATAATGATGATGATGATAATAATAATAATAATAATAACGGTCTTATTACCAGATCCCGCTTTCCATGGCAGCATTACAATAGAAACCCAGCTAAAGCATGTGCCTGGGGAGGGGCAGGAGCAGGGAGCAGGGAGCAGGTGTCGGCGGGTGGGTGGGTGCAACCACCATGCACCATAAATCCCACAGTGGTACAGTTGTGGGGGGGAGTTCTTCAAAGCCCTTTGAAGCTCCAGTCCAGTGGGGAATCGGAGGAAAACTTCACAGGCGGCTTCGGGGCCGGGCCGCACTTTTAAAGGGGGTTGATTGAAAGTGTCCCCTGCTCCATTTCTCACGCCTTCCTCTGTCAAGGGGAATATTTTAAAGCTGAACATGTGCGCGCCTGCGAGCCCCCACCCCCGTACCAGGCTGGTCCTGCCGTGGTCAAGGACGGCACCCAAGCCCCCACTTCAAACAGCACGTGGTTGCCGTGCTGTGTAATTAACGAGGGGCCTTTAGGCGCGAGCTTATCAGCTTGTCATCAGCACTCATGTTAGCTTAATCTGCCCACCATCTCTGCTAAATTAGGACTTCGACTTCCTGGATGCGCGCTTTCATATCTGTACTTGTTTCTTTTTCTTTGGACTGCTTCCCCAGCCTCCCGCTGTGATTGGCTGTAATCTGCAGTGACATGTGACCCATCAGACATGTATTTATACTGTCAGCGGTTGCTGTGCTCGGCAAGGCGTCCGTCATATCATTTATATTGTGAAGGAGCTACATAAAGTAACGGTAATGAAGGGCTCTATTGTGGGGTAACGTCTTACCTCTGAGGGAAGGTCAAAAGGCTGCCGTTGGCTTCTCAGCCTTCTGCTTAATGACATCACTCTGCCAGCCGTGAGAAGCAGCCCCCCCCCCACCCCCAGGAAATGTATGGCCTGGCAAATTAATTTGTAGGTGTGAACAGCTGAACCTGCACTCTGTCACAAACCACTGGCTCACAAGCAGGGCTGACGGAGGCGAGACGGAATCGGCGGAGAGGCTGGCATGAGGGGAAGCCGTGGGGGTCAGTGCGGGCATACGTGGGCCCTGGGGGGAGGGGAGCTGTGGTGCCCAGACCAGCTGTGGCAAGTCCTTTAAACTGAACGACACAGATGGCAACAGAGAGCAGGATTTGCACACTAAGACTGAGTGACAGGTGTAAAGGAAAGTAAAAGAGAAGAACCAAAAAAAAAACAGTAAAAGATGAAAGGTTAGGGTTGGGAGACAGCCGGTAGTGCATGGCAGTGCAAAGTCAGCGTGACATGTGAGGGGAAAGAAGATATGGACAGGCCAGCTATCCGAACACACAGGGAAATGCTCAGAGAGAGAGAGATAGAGGAAGGAGCAGGGACAGCCAGAGAGAGACAGAGAGAGGGAGAGTGAGAGACAGAGAGAGACAATCAGACAGAGAGAGGGAGAGTGAGAGACAGAGAGAGACAATCAGAGAGAGAGAAGGAGAGTGAGAGACAGAGAGAGACAATCAGAGAGAGAGAGCCAGAGAGACAATCAGATAGAGAGAGGGAGAGTGAGAGACAGAGAGAGACAATCAGAGAGAGAGAGGGAGAGTGAGAGACAGAGAGAGACAATCAGAAAGAGAGAGGGAGAGTGAGAGACAGAGAGAGACAATCAGAAAGAGAGAGGGAGAGTGAGAGACAGAGAGAGAAACGGGCAGAGAAAGGGAGTAATTATTTGATACTAGTCAATAGATGAACACTCCATGTTGCCAGCAAGAAAGGACAAGTTATCATTCAAGCAGCTAAGTTAAACGGTAATGTGGGGATGGAGGACCGCTGGCCGCCTTATCTGCAGCCTGCTCACAGGCTTCTTTATTTGTGACCTAGTGTTTACTGAGCAGACAATAAAAATCAATGCAGAAGTAAATGATGTCCTACCAATGGGGAACGGAGCTGTCAGTCATGCCCCAGTCTGCGCTCGGATGAGCTGGAGTAGGGCTTGGCTTCTCTGATGAAGGCAGCGGCTGAGCCTTTAGCACGTGGGGGGGGGGTTCAGTGGGATTCCCGCTTAAGCCGCAAATGCCGCTATACAGGGAGCAGGCCGCTCAACCCTCATTTAGAGAAGTTTGTCTATTTCAGTCATTTAAAAAAAAAAACTCGCTGCAAGACTCACCGTAGGAGGTGAGGGATCACATGACGTGGGGAACGGAATGCAGAATGGGGACTTTGTTTGGGCTCTGGGTTCCACAAAATGATGGCGAAGAACAACAAGAGGACACAGCTGTTTCACAGTGCGGGGAAGGGGCACAGGGAAATGAAACGGGTCAGATCCTGGGACAGGCCACAGCTGGGTCTGGAAGCAGCCATGGAGGCCCAAACATGTGGTCTAGTCCCATAGGCAGACCAGAGGTTTATATTATCAGAAATTGGACACAGGTGAATGAATGGGCTCATCACCACCCTGGAATCCACAACCGCCGGCTTATATTTATTACGCTTAGATCTACACTAAACAACAAAGGCACCATTGCAGAAAAGGATTTGTCACGAATCAGGGCCTAAAATCAGAGAGTCTATACCATGACAGCACCGTGCCAGTGACCTGTGTGGTCCAACAAGCACAGGATTAAGGCAGGCAAGCACAGCACTGGCATTAACAAAGATTAAAATAAATCAAGAGAGATTATGTACCTGAAGGAACTGGACCATGGGCCTGGGGCCTGGGCCACGCTCCCGGCAACGCCCTCCCACAAGTGTTCACCACGCTGTGTAGGAGGGCAGGTCGCCCTGATAGTAGTTTTATCTAATGCTGCCTTGAGGGTGTCAGATGCCATACTGAAAACTGAAAGGCACAGCACTCTAAGGTTACCCAGGCAAACCAATAGCAAGCTTTCCAGTGGAGCGTTCACCCAAAGGATAAAATATGCTAACCTTGTTGACCCCAGTCTGAATGGGACTGTGGGTATAACTGCATCTGTTTTGCCTTGTGTGGAAACCCTCCCCCCCTGGACATTATGCTAATAAAAATGTAATTAAATAGAGCTACCACAGTTTTTAGCCAAGCATTTGGGCGCTTCAACGAGGTATGGCTTCTTGGGAACATACAGTAACGAGCTGTCATAACAAATCCGGACCAAGACAACGCAAAGCTCCTAAGGAGAGGAGATGGCGCGGCGGGCCGGTCCGGATCTCAGGCTCCGCATTCTGAAACTGCAAAATTAGCGTGGCCAGGTTGGCTTTCGAATCCGTAACTGTCAGACCGGGACAGGGTCGATATTAATCACGTCGAAATTGATATATTCCCAGCCAGCGGGGAATTGAGCAGGGTGGGGGAGGGGGGGGGTGTGTGTGAAATATGAAGAAACCTGCGAATGAAATAGAAGCAGTGGGAGGTGGGATTACGCGTTTGTGTGCTATATTTGCGAAAGGGGAAATCGTCTTTGGACATGTGTTTCATGTAAGAGTTTTGCAGTAATTTTTTGTGTTGTTGTCTAAAATGAAGAGGATTTTAATCTGGGCGTTTTGATCACGGAATGAAGCTGAGTTGCCCATCAGAAATGCAGAATGAACATTCCAGTAATGTTGGCGGCTCACCGCCCTGCAGCCTTGGGTCACCTCGTCGTCCCCTGGTGGGGGTCAGCCTGGGCTTGCTTGGCCCTGGGTAAAGCAGACCCACAAATCAATGGAAGATAAATCAATCAAATCTTTCTTTTCCATGTGTATACTGCCATAGATTTTTAGTTAGCGTGCTTGTTTGTTGACCGTTTGACCTTTGAACTGCTTAAATTTTTCCCCATGCAGACAGGCAGGCAGGCAGGCAGGCAGGCAGGCAGGCAGGCAGGCAGGCAGGCGGGGATGCACACTGAAATGGTGGAGAGGTGAGACACTTCTCCGTGGGTGCATCACCGGTGGACCATTCACACCTCCTCCTGTGGACTGAGATGCTTATATCGAAAGCAGGGCTGTGAAATGCCCAATCACTATAGATGACATTTATTACCCTTCTGAGGTCAGCACTGAGTGGTTACACGGAGGATATTTAAATATTTCGAATATGATTAAAGTGCCCACCAACACATCAGTAAGGCAAATTCTGTATTTTTTGTCCAAAACATTACTTCATAATCACACCTCATCACGTATTAATTGTTTTTGACGTAATATACTCAGTTATTATTATTATTATTTTCAGTAAATATTTTATATCACTGAATACAGAATCGGTGTATTTCTAACATTTTACTTTTGCGCAACATTTGTAACATTTTACTTCTGTGCAAAAAAAGATCACATCCCCAAGTCGCTGTTAATTATCGTTACTGATATGCGTTGGAAAATGTGATACAGCTAATTTGGTAAATGGGCAGCTAAAAGCCATAGCAGATGCCGTGCGGGTCTGGTTATTGCACTGTCCGGGTATTTGACGTTGCTGGCGCACTTGTGCCCATGTCCCATCCCACGGGCACCGGCGCCCGCAATCGGAAGCCGAGCCGTCCGGTGTTCTGGCCCGGGGCGCCGATGGTGTCACCGCGGTCGCCGCCTTCCCGAGCCCCCGATTGGGCGCCCCGTGGGAATACCTCAGCCTGCTCGCCCGTCTGATTGGTCCGAGGGCGGTCTGTCGGGAGCCGGGGGATGCGGCGCACCGGGCGCTCGCAGTTCCTGCAGTTCAGCGCAGGAGGAAGGATCAGCTGCCGAGCGGAGGGGTCTGCGTGGGGCGGCCGAAGCTTCCACCTGACCGTATCGCCCTTAGTAAATAGGGGAGACGCCGCAGACAGCTGACCGGTGCCGCGCCGGCACAGGACCTGCGGACGCGGCATCCCGAGCCTAACCGGAGGAAGGGGATGTTTTGCGAGCAGACGAATGGAGCTCGGTGGAGGGGACCCCCGTTCCAGCCGTCGGGGATTTACAGCAGCGTAGCGCACGCCCGCGGCTTCTGCGCGTAAGTCTGCGGGCGATCGGGGCATCGCCTCCCGGGCTCCCCGGGGATCGGCGCCGCTCCGTGGATGTGCGCAGAGCCGAGCGCGTCCGGCGCGTCCGGCGCGTCCATAAACGCTTGTGCGCGCACAGCCCCGGCAGACCGGGGGCAAAGGTGCTGATGTGACATTGAACCCGGGCTCCGTTTGTGAAAATGCACGCAGGAGATCGGAGGGGGGGCCCGTTTGGTTTCAGTAAGGAAAACCGGATCATTTTGATACTTTGTTAAGTGCAGGTCCGGTACGGAGGCAACAGCTGAGCGGATTTTCACGGCTTTCCGCGCGGCGATGATGATGATGATGATGATGATGATGATGATGATGATGAACCCGCTTGTCTTATTTTTTTCTTCTTAATTTGTACCAAGATACGACTTTGGACCAGGAGGCAGCGCTGGGCTTTTTTGCGGCCAGCGGGGAGTGAGAAATGTGCGCTGGCCAGCGAATTGTTGCGGGAAATGAGCAGCCCGGATCGTGCCGCCTCGGCTAGCCCAGAAGGTACCCAGACGGCCCGGGCGCAGCTGCGGGACTCCGGGATTAACCATGAAAGCACGGTTTTGTGTCCGATCCCTAATGGTGTGAGGGAGGCTGACCAGGGCACTAATCTCTATGGAGCACTGACTTGCACCATCCAGCGATTAATGGTAAATATTGACTTCTTTCAGCTTGGAGTGGAAAAAAATATATTTTAGTTTTTTTTCCCCAGACACTGTTACACGCAAGGAGCGGGCGCAGGATATGGTGTTTGTAAATAAGGGTTATTCATTTATAAATATGGGCTAATTCCAGTGGGCCTTTTGCGGTAACAACTTGCTGTCAAAACCTTTTAATTGCCTGGTATGGGAAACTGGGGACTGTGCTGGGAATTATAACTTGTCTTTGAAGTCGGATGACCTTTGCGAACCACCAGCCAAATTGGTTTCGTGGAATGTGTGTGTGTGTGTGTGTGTGTGTGTGTGTGTGTGTGTGTGTGTGTGCGCGTGTGTGTGCGTGTGTGTTCGTGTGTGTGTGTGTGTGTTGGGGAGGTGGAGGGAAATCAAGGTGTCTCAGTCTGAAATGGCTTTAGAAGCTGATCTGAAGTGCCGCTCTACTTTAATTTCAGAGCCCGGGTAATAATTTCAGTTTCCATCGTGTAAGCCGGCGTTTGGCAGCTGATCCTCAGGATATAAAAGATTACAGAGCACTCTTTTGTACAAGCCCAGTGCGCTTTGCATGATGAGATGGGGGAAATTTCCCCGGCGCATCTGTCCCTTTTAACTAACACCATCTTTGGCCGTGTTTTTTTCCGCAGTTTTATATTTTTTGCGTTGTCATTTTTAATGTGTTACTTTTTAGAAGGATAGAGAAGATCCTCCTTTAAAAAGCCGACGGACGTTGTCCTTACTCTTGACGCTTTTATGTGATATTAGCTACACCGGTGCTGCTGTCTTGAGACCTTTTGCGAGCTTCTTGCGGGACTCATGTGGACGAAGAGCAAATGTGTAGTGCTGAATTTGGCATCACTGTACTATATCAGGGAAAAAATGGGTACATGGTATAAAGGTTTCCTGCTGGGAACCATGGTCAGACCGTCAGATTTCACCCGAATCATCAGCTCTGTTGTTTAGTTGCTTGACGGAGCTCTGTAAAGTCGGATATTGGTCCGATGACAGTGACAGTCTGAAAGACAGCAAATGCAGAATACGATATGGCTGCAGTTACGGATTGTCACTGAACACGTTTCTCTGAAGGCAAATCTCTATGCCTACTGACAAATCTTAACATTTGGTAGGTCTGGCATCATAGAATTAGCGGCAGAATTAAGACATTTAGCTCGTACTTGCTTTAAACTGGATGATCAATATCTGGTAAGGCTAACATTCCTACGATATATTTTAAATTAAGTTATTTTTTAGGGGTGTAAGTCTGTATTAGACTTGCCAGTCCAACCAAGATTGCTGAAGGGCTTTTCAGAAATGACCGTTTCAAATATCAATTTCTGTTGTATGGTTGTCTTTGGTTATGGAATTAACAGTATGAAACTTTCAGTGGAGTCACCAAAACCATCCCACGGGACTGACATGTGTCCTGTGATGCCGAAATGGGGTTAATTGTGGGGAAAGTAGGTCCTGGTTTCTTTTCTTTTCCAGGACATCCCTCAAGTGGGTCTCTGGTTTTAGGTGGTGTGATTTGGGTGTCTCTTGATCCCAGGTTGACAGAGGAGATGACAGCCCGTGTCATCTGTGGCCTCCTGGCCCGCCACTCTTGGCTTTGCTGCTGCAGGCAGTTCGGTTGCTGGGTTGCAGATAAGGCCACAAATCCGCCCCGGGGTTGCAGCAGGATGAAGCAAATGAGATCTTCTCAGCAGTAATTGGCCAGCCTATTTCCGCCTCTCATCCTTTGTTATGGAAAACTACCCCTAATAACAAACCAAAAGTACCCAATCTTCTCAGTGTTCTCCCCGTCCAGACACGCTCGTGAGGTCTCTCGCCACGGAAACGTGCCACGCAACTGGGCCTGTGCCAGAGGCCATTACAACTGGGAGGGAGAGTTTGTAACTGGATCTCCTCTCTCGTGATGACATAACGAGGTATGGGTGTATCAGTCGCCCTGATCACATGATACGGGACTCGTAAGGCCCAATCATGAGCTTTTCCCTTAAAGCTTCTTTCTGATCATAAGTGTTGAGTAAACATCCCAGATTCACCTGGTAGAAGAGGGCTCCCCACTTATGACCCGTGTAAACTGGACCCTTGTTGGCTGTGTGGTTAGCGTGCCCCCCACCCTATCCACTCCAGTAAATGTTTCGACCGTGATGTTTCCAAGGCAACCTTAATATGTAGGTCACCGAATTACACCTATTGGATCCCTTTTCCTCTCTTTCTCTCTGATGTCGACTCCTGATGCCTCGGAGTATAAATTGCAAAGTAAACACTGTTCTAGGCTTGCCATGCAAATAAGTACCCCCCCCCCCCCCAATAAGAATAGTATACCTACTGTCACTAATTTCTCTGCTTCAGTCTCATGTTAAAATCTTGTTTGGATTAACAGTGTCAAAATGAAGGGCTGCATGGCGTCAGCTGCGTGGCCATGGGTTTTGGCTGGAGTCCATTATCGGCACTTTAATCCCCAGATGGGCGAGAGATGAGCAGCCTGACCCGACATTTTCAGTGGAGCTCTGCCTCTGCATGGTGCTCCAGGGGCATCCTGGGGGAAACACTGTGGCTCATTGCAAATGTAAACAAATGGCTCTGCTATTTGTATGTAAGAGGAAGACAGAATTACCATACTGCCTGTAGTAATCGCTGCGGGAAGATGGCCAGAGCAGGAAAATGGGCTATGAACCCTAACTGTGTACTGCCGGACACGGGAGCCTCTAACTGTGCGTCAGTACCGCCGGACTCGGGAGCCTCTAACTGTGCGTCAGTACCGCCGGACTCGGGAGCCTCTAACTGTGCGTCAGTACCGCAGGACCGGGGAGCCTCTAATTGTGCGTCAGTACCGCCGGACTCGGGAGCCTCTAAGGACTAGAAATTCTGGGCCCCCTGACAAAATGTTACCTTGCACCCCCCAGTTGGGTCTGTACTTTCAGTCTGAAGAAATGTGTGTAGATAGAAATCCCCAGAACAGGTCAGCCGGGTACAGAAATGGATAGATGAGGAGAAGTGCAGAGTATTCCTTTTCCTAGCTGATATTAAAAGTCTGTTTTTTTCCTTTGTTTCAAATCACATAAAGATTTTAAATGACCCGGCAGTGGCTTCATCCATAGTGTGGTTGTGCTGGTCTGGCTGTCATGCTGACCTGCTGTCCCCCAAACAGCTGCTTGATGACACATCCATGTGCCGCCCCCCCGCAGCATGCTGGTCACAGGCACCTGTCTCCTATCAGACTGAACCTCCCACAGTGTCCCGAAGACAGAAGGGGCTGAGATTTGAAAGACCTCAGTGTTCTCCCACCAGATGAATACGACAGACCCTAGACCACTTCACCCCCCTGAAGTTTACACTCAGTATTCTCTTCCTGCAGCTGGTTTAGACACTTTGCCAGTAGACCTTATCAGGGACATGGGTAGAAGTTCTGAGCCCCCTGACAAAGTGTCTCATTGGACCAGCAGCTACATTATTTAACTTTATGAATTCAAGGACCCCTCTAAAGGGCTGGGCTCCCAGAATCTGCCAGGGTATCCATATCGCTGCTGTGCCTGTGTATCTCATTCCTGGTGTCTGAGTTCATTTTCAGTTTAATTTTTGTTGGTATCAGGCACACAGCATCTTTTGGAGGTTAACAGAATTCCGGCTTCCAGCTCTTGGGAAGCTCATTAAGGTGAGGTGGACATTGTCATTCACGCCATCAGAGTTCCTGAGGAAACAAAGGCCCTCGTGAAGCCTTCAGGGCCCAAAGGATTGTCTAGGTGATTGTTGCCATTTATGTCTTGGCCCTTATCCAGCCTCTCCTGGCATCTGCTTTGTGGTAGAAGTGTAGCTGGATCTTCTCAAGGGCTCCAAGTTTCTGGTAACATCGTTTTGAGCACCAAAGTCGTACTTGGCTAAGATATCCCAGTCCTAGTCTATGTCCTAGGCTGCAACACTTGTAGCTGGTTCCCTTGTCCAAAGCCACTTGAGTAGTTCAGGGATTTGCTGTTTACACTAACAAACGTTTCCCTGAATTAGCAGAAAGTTTAATAGTGGTATGTCTTGTTCTGAGGTTTCGGTCTTTACTGGTTCCAAAATGTGTGCTTTAAACATTAGTCGCCCTGGTAACTGCTTTTAGAAAAGCTTCTGAACAGTGTCAAAAATGTACTTTTTAAGTTACAGGCCTTGTCTTTTGGAGGCGTTATGCTGGTCACAACTTAATCTCACATGCTACAGCTGTCCTGGGTGTTTGCAGCTCTCAGCAAACCCTGGATGGTGCAAATGCACCGTCTTCGTAGACCTCTGCTTTCGGCCTGCAGATGAATTAATTAGCGTAGACTCCTGAAATATTTTAGGATTTATGCTGGTGTAACCTTTTAATTTGGGATGAGGTGCCTGATAATTCTGGTCTAATTATATGTTGGAACGAATTGCCTCTGCTCCTGAGAGTCCGATCTTGAGCCACACGCGTCTGCGTCTCTGAACTCGACCCGTCATGAGACCCAAAGGCAGGTCGTCCCAAGCACTGGTTCAGTCTCTGCTTGAAGACCGGCCGCCGTGCCTCCCGCCAGCCCGCCGTAACAGGAGATCTGGAAAAAGACGACTCGACCCAGCCAGTGATACTCGCTGCGAGCCTTCTGCTTCTCCTACCCAATTATTCAAGGAGACGCTGGAGTCTGAGGACCAGGAGAAGAGCGGGCGTGAGGGACTATTGATTTCCATCCGTCAGCCTGTATACTTTTCATTATTGTTTTTCACTCCGTCTCTCCATCGCCACCCCGCCCCAATCCATATCGTGTGGTCTGAGGAGTTGGGAGAGCGATTTTGAGAAGGAAAGTGGGCGATGGGACCACGAGTGGCGAGTTGCAGGGTGCTGATCCTGGGCTGTGCTGAGGGGCTGTAAGGACGCCGAACTTCCCAGGAGTTTCAGTTTTTCATGGTTATACTCACAGCTGATTTATGACATCCCTCTCCCGCCTGCTCCGGATGTTTAATTATAATAATGAGGTTTTTACAAAAAACAGAGCCTGATGACCATAAAATTAGCTGTGCTGTTGATTCCCGGGGCATGTTGGCTGTCCATCAGGTTCCAGTTCAGAACTGGTTGGGAGGAGAGCTCTATGCAACGGACCAGACGGCTTACCGAGGAGCACGGCGTCCTGCTCGGTGTCTCCTAAAAGCCGCACTGATGGACTGTGATGCCATGATGGTAATAGTGCTGAAATTGCTGCTGGGCAAACCTGCTGAATGCAGTGTTTTATGACATTTTCTGTGTGAAAATAATAATAATGGGATGATGATGCCAGGCTTGTGCTGGGTCAGCTCAAAGCTGGACGTCTGATGGTTTGTCCTCTGTCCCCCACTCACTCAGGGTCTTTCCCACACTCCTCCTGCCTGTTTTTGGAAAAGGCAGCTTGTCCTTCAGACCCAACTGCGTGTCCCTTCTGGGCATAGTTTTCATTTCTGAACTTTCTGTCATGTTTCTAAAGATGTTCTGCTGACATCCGACTGGCTTCTGCGGGCCCGGCCTGGGTTTTTGGCTCTAAGTGGCTCTGGGGAGCTGCTTCTTTCTGTGGTGGGGGGCAGGGGGCTGTTTTTATGAATACGGAGTACCCCTCCATCTCTCTTCATAACCCAGCTGCCACTAGCTGGGGGCCGCTGCCTATTTTATCTCCTGTTTATTATTTTGCGTCACTGGGTCCCGAATTCCTGCAATATCTTGCCCCCTGGTATAGCCGCCTCTGCTCTGCACGCCGACGTGCCTCTCTGGGGAGCTGTGGGTGCTAGTGTGCATGCCCCCCCCCCATCCGCCCCCCTGCCCTCACACACACACTCCTCCGCTCCCGCGCTCCCTCGCTCTCTCCGTCTCCCGTCCGTCCTTGCCTCCCGTCGGCTTTGAACACCCACGGCTCTTTCTTATGTACCCTCCCACTTCTCTGCATCTCATCCTCTCCCCTTCCTGTCGTTCTTTTCCATTTCACTTTTATTTCGTTTCCATCTCTTCCGTGTCCCTGCCCCCCCAGGCTGCTTTATTGCTTCCCGCTTGGCCCCACTCAAAGCACCCCCCCCCCCCGTACCCTACTCTCCCATGTGCTGGAGGGGAAACAACTCAATTTATCCACCCTGGTTGCATGTGGAGTATGAGCTCTGTGACTCCTCTTATCTTTCTGATGGTGAAGTGAGTGGAGTCAGAGAGAGAGAGAGAGAGAGAGAGAGAGAGTGTCTGCGGGGGGGTAATGGGCGTGAGTAGATGGATGGCTGACCGGTGCACTCCCTTGTGCTCTTAGGGGCTTGTGATTCAGCTGCCCAGTAATCAGCCTTTATCTCTCAAACATGTCATGTGTAATTATGACCTGGCTGCCATCTTTCTGAAATCTGCCTAATGGCTCTTTTCATTTAATTTCTGTGGGTGCTCTGGGGCAGCGGGGAGGGGGGGGGGTTCAGTTCATTCTTGTGGTTTGTGCACACGGCGATGACTTATCAAGCGTGTGCAAAGCCTCTTTCCTGGGGATTAGTGGGGGTGGGTTGGTGTTTGGGGACATGAAAAAGGTCCTGGGCCCGGGTGGGGGGGGATGGGGGACTTTTTAGTGCATCTGCGTCTGTGCCGTAAATATTTTTATTAGTCTCGGGCCCTAAACGTTAATTAAGATGAGCTGTCGCTTGGTCACAGTGCTTTTTTTGTGGCCGGGGGGGGGGGGGGGGGGGGGGGGGGCCCGGAACGCCACTCAGATATGCTGCTTTGGTGCTGGGCCCGCAGGCGTTTTGAACACCTGGG
>JAODKM010000108.1:22262421-22277973 GCA_026780845.1 Petrocephalus sullivani
CACAAGATGGCGGTGTTTATCGGTGAACCCGATATTACAAAACCGATAACCGATTATGGCAAAATGCTTAAATATCGGGAAAAAAATCGGTGAATTGATATATCGGTCGATCTCTAATAGGGACCCAAAGCTGGGGGCTATGACTGAGACTGGGCTCTCCCCGTGCATTAGGCAGCTCTATACAAACCCCCACCGACCCCCCAAACAGCCTGTTCTAAATAGCGGTAGCCTATTTGTTAACCCATTTGAATCTGGGGATGGATCCCTCCTTACTCATGTCCAGTTTCACTCTTTGGAGCTAAATGGTTGAGGCCTTTTTGCTGGAGGTGGGGGGGGGGGGGGGTTTTTGCAGGTAGGGCACACCATCCTGATTGCAGGGGTGCGCTGCGCTCTCGTTTGCGTCTCCTGTCAGGAGGCAGTAGTCCGACGTTGTTCGGGTCCGGCTATCAGGTGGCGAGCCTGATTTACATCTGCCGGAAGTAAGTGTAATTTACAGGAAGGTCTCGTGGGCTGGCTGCCTGCTCCAGATGGACCGCAAATGAACCAGCTGCGAGATGCAGCTCTCTCAGAAGTTTTTGGAGCACCTGGCTTGGCCCTTCGATTGCGGGGGGCGGGGGGCTTCTCACATGACTTACCATTGAATCTTCTGAAGTCTGATACTATTTTTAAATGAGGCCAAGAAGCTCTCGTTTAGGCTGTTAATCAGAGATTAGCTTGACTAGTTGTGTAACAATGAGCCGGAAAATGGCCCCACTTTGCTCTGGGGGGGGGGGCTCACTTCAGTGTTCAGTAGGAAAACAGATTAGCCTGCTTTCCGTCATTGGTAATCACTCTGTGCCATTTAAGGAGACCTTCCCAGCGGTCAGCACAGAGTTTCCTGCGTGACGCCTAATTAACATCCTTTCAAGGTCGCTCTCCGGTGTGGGCGCTCCACTCGTTAAGCTACTGGCCGATTTGTGGGCTTTTTCGATCTTTTCCTGTCCTCCCTCATTAGCCGGCCCTTCCTTCTCCTCGCTAGCTGCTCGCTTGCTGACGTCCGCAGACGTGGGAACGCGCTCGCGTTCCGTTGGGGGCGCCCCACCGACACGCACTCATTATGATTGAGGGTTTGTTACTAGCTAATTAGGCCACCGCTAATTGACTGTAGCCTATTGTCTCCGCGTCTCCCAGCCAGGAGACGGCCCATGTGGCACAGAGGAGAAGCTTGCGGGGTGTTTCGACTTGGGGGGGGGGGGGGGTTTGCATCACCAAGGGGGGGATAAATCGGTCCTTCGACTGTGATACACCATGCAGCCTTTCAGCCAGTCCATTCAGAGAAGTTTGTTGATTTTGCCTGTCGGAGAGTTTGGTTCACAGCAGACCAGCATTGACAGCGATGGGGTCAGAGTGTGCAGGCTTATAACTAACCTCCAGAGAACTCGTCTGCATTGGGGTCCCCACATAAATCTGTGAGACCAACCGCAGTGCTCAGCCCTGGTGAACCCGGAGGAACACGCCTGTGTCACCGGAGGTCTGTGGGAGGCCAGTGAGATCCTGGGCCTCTGTTTGAAGGCTAGAGTCAGCAGAAGATTGAGGCCTGGAGGGTCCTCCTGATCAAATTGGGATGGAGAAAAGCCGTAGGGGGGTGTTCGTGTCTCCCAAAGCCCATTAGATAGTTTTCCAAGTTAAAAATACCCTAAATGGGCTTTTTCTGTACTTCGGGTGAGCAGTGTGTTAATAAGTAAGCTTCCTTCATCTGCCAGAGTACTTGATGTAATATTTTCAGTGTCGTCAGAGAGGAGATGGTCCCAGTGTGGCAGAAACTCTGGCCGGAAATTCTGGCGTTGGGGTGATGAATGGATGTGACCTCGGAGGTAATGAGCGGTGATCAAGCCATTGCGGATGTTATTCGGCGCTGACAGTCTGACATTGAACTTGTCCTTCGTTACAATCTCATCATTATTCCTCTTACATTTTTAATTGTTCTTCCTGGGTTTTTAGGTAGTTTTAAAGTTTGTGCATACTGACAAATGTTATGTAATAAATACTCTGGATTAATGTCCCTCTTATGGAGTAAGATTGTGGTGCTGCCTTTGGGGATATCTTTCTGTGTGTTTGTGTGTATGAGAGACGATAGGTTGCTTATTTCTGTTTGTAATATTGGGATCTGCCCCTCCGGTCAGTGGTGGGTTGAGTATCCGGTCTGGGTGGCCAACAGGTGTCATGCAGCGTGCAGGGAAGAGAGTGTGCAGGGAGGAGAGTGTGCAGTGAGGAGAGTGTGCACTACATCCTGTCTGCTCGGCCCGTGATTCAGGGAGATTTTCCGCCATTCTGCCAGGTTTCCATCCATCGCAGCAGGCAAACTGAAAGTGTCGATTTAGAGTGTGTCGTTACTTCCTGTCGTTTGATACATCGCCCCCCCCCCCCACCCCATCTTTCCTTTGTTGCCATGAGCTAAGCAGGCGTGAAATTGCCTGAATGATGGCGCTCAAATCCAATCTCAGTGCACACCCACCCCTGCAGTCAGTGTGGGGGGGGGGGGGGGGGGGGTTAAGCCCAAGTTCTCTTAAATAAGATCCGATTGGGCCTGTGCCTGTCACAGCAGAATCCAGTTTTGTTTCTGTAGACTTGCACTCTGTAGTCACCTGGGTGGGTGGTCCAGTGTACTCGGGCCAGTGGAACCATGACCTGTTGGTCTGTGCTGTTAAATGACTGCTATGGTCCATTTAAAATTGTTATGGTAACATCTCCACACTTGGTATTTTATGCTCTGGGTTTAACGAGAGGTGTGTACATACTGGGCCAAAGCTAAGTAGAGTTTTACATACATATATATATATATATATATATATATATATATATAAATACATACATATATATATATATATATATATATACACACACACACGCAAATGAGTAGATGTCAGAGATAACTCCAATTGTCTCTTTATGAAAAGGAAAACAAGGGCAAGAAATTAATTTGGTGCTATATCTGAAGGGTCTCCTTGGAAGGAAGGAGAAGATGTAAGGGTAAGAGCGAGTGTGAGCACGAAAGAATGGCTGAGAGAGGAGGAGGCCTGAGGTTAAAGTCCTTGATCTAGGGCCCAGAGGTGGTTTGACTACTTTCCTGGACATGGGTTTCGAACCCACAACCTGGGTAGCTAACCGCAGTGACTGTCTCTGGTTCGTTTCAGGTGAGCAGGCCGCCCTGGCCAACTCGAGGAGGTACCCCAGCCCGGCCGAGCTGGACGCCTATGCCCAGAAGACCTTGGACAGCCCACTGTCCATCAAGATCTACCCCACCAATGTCCGGGTCCCACAGCACAAGCACCTCAGTCGCTCTGTCAATGGCTTCGACACCTCGGGCCTCCGTTACGGCTCCTACACACACTTCCAGTCGGGTGGGTACCGGGGGCTGCTGACCATCGCTAAGCCCCACCCCACCCCTGTGGCCAAAGGTGTGCTCAAAAACCTAGAGGGCAAGCGGACTAAAGTCTCTCCGGGACAAGTCTCAGTGGCGCCTTATCCATTGCCTGGCAATGCCACTGCAGCAAGCCGTCACAGGCAGACGGGCTACCCGCCGGGCCCCCAGAAGCCCCTGGAGATGCCGACCTCTGCCATGGCCGCCCCTGGAGGCCGAGGTTTAGCTCTGCCTGGCCAGTCCGGTCTCCCTCCCATCCAGAACTTCATCTACCAGATCAACCAGCACTGCCAGTCCCAGGCCCCAGGCCCGGGGGTGCTGGTGGCCAGGGGGGCGAGCCCCTCGGTGCAGATTACAGCGGTTGCGGCTGTGGCTCGGCCCAGTGTCCCTCCTGTGGCTTTTGCCATGGGCGAGGGCCCCCAGGACGGCCTGGCATTCACCGGGGCGGTGCTACCCGCACAGGGTGCCGAGATGGCAAAGGCCGGGGCCTATGTGGATGGCATCGATTATATCATGTGGCAGCAGAAACAGCAGCACCAGCAGGTGGCATTACGGATGTACAGCACAGGCAGTGGAGGGGGCGGGACCATTAGCCGGTCCCCAAAAACATGCACTCCTGGGGGTGGGACTCAGGGCTCCAGCAGGCCTTATCTGATTGGGGGTGGTGCCATCACTGGGGGTGGGTTGGACCGGCTAAGCTCCTCCCCTTTGAACTGCACCGCTATGCACGGGAACTTCTCAGTGGGCCAGTACTACCCGCAGCCCTGGAACAGCGTACTGGCGACTCCCGACAGCGACTGCTACAATCCCCAGGAGCTACCGGGGGGTGGTGTGGGCGGAGCCCGGGAGCAGGCCCCACCCCTCCACGGGCCGTGCTGCTCGCTGCCCCCCAAAGGCCTGTGCGGTGGCTCCGCCCTCAGCAGCAGCCTTCAGTCGCTGGAGTTCCTGATCAGCGGCATCCGGCCACCCTGTATTAAGGAGCAGATGCTGGGGAAGGGGTACGAGGTTGTGGGCGTGCCCCGCCTGCTGGACCACCAGCACGCACACATCCGCCTGCCTGTCTACAGATGAGAAGCAGACTCGCTCTGGCCTGTATGTAGACTAGACGAGAAGGTGGGAGCCATTAGTGCGAGGAAACCTAGATCTGTGTGTTTGGCTGTATGGATGTGGGGGTGTTTCTGCAAGGCTGGAGCAGGTGGGGCAGGTGTTGAAAAGCCCTGTTCCAGCCATTCTTCTGCCATGGTAGTTTCTCTTCAGGTTTAGTGTCTTTTTGTCCTTTGTTTTTAAATTAGAATATTTTTTTGGACATGTTAAAGGGCTCGACTCGAAGTGCTCAGCCAAGTCTGGTCCCAGAGATTCCACAAAGGCGTTCTCTGTGACCCTGAGCTCGGGTCGGTGAGGCATAGGACAGGATGGAAAGCTGACTAGAAACTCGGGTATGGAGAAAACGCCCCACCAACTCTCAGGACCGTGACCACGGGAATCAGACTGGAGGCAGACGGCTGGGCTGAACACCGCTTGTTTGAGGAAACGCAAACCTGAAGAGTATTCACTTTACATCTGCTAAGCATACAGAATTCATTAGCTGCTAACGGGAAAGTATTTATTTGTCAGTGGTATGTTTATTTAATGTAATCTCTGTTTCTGTTTTGTATTTTCCAATAATTACTATTACTGTGTGGCTGATGTGAAGCTGCAGGCCTTGAGGTTGGTAGCTATGGCGATTTTGTACGAAAGGGTCACTACGGTAACTGTCGCCAAATACCAATACCAGTTCTAGAGGTTGTGGGAAAATGTCACGGATTGAAAGAATGTTCTATATTGAAGGTTTTGCCTTTGCACCCCCTCATTCGGTCCTTGAAAACCTCTTTTTATTGTCCTTCAATGAGTGCAAACAATAATTTTGAGAGCATAATAACTATAATAAAAAAAAACATGAACTCTTTTGTTTGGTGGTTTTGCCACTGGCCTGACTTTTAATGCTAGGCACTGGTGTAAATGATCTTGCAATGGTCCTTTGCACTCTGGCCCAGCAGGGGGCGTGCTGAGCAAGCCACATATTTCTTTGTGCTCAAACCCGAATTCAAGGTTAAGAACGTTCCAGAAAAGGATGGTGAAAGGAGTCGGGCTGGCATGGCTCTAGGACATATAGATCCTGTCTGGTTTGCAATGATTGTTCTCATTGATTGGAAATCCAGCACTTCCCCGCTGAATGTCGCTCAGGGCAGTGAACAGCCCGCTGTTTTACAGCTGTGGTTAGGTAATGATGGCACATGTGACTGTAATGGCGAGTGATGTGTCCACCTGTGACGTGGAGACACTGTATGATTTTGCCATCACTGCATGCTGACAGGGGAAGCCTGGCCTCCTGCTGTCTGACTCTCTGTTGGCCCACGTTAGTCGTCCTGATATAAGGATGATGTTCTAAGTGTCTCTGAGCTCCTTTGCAGATGGTTCTATGTCCTCTTTTGCTTAAGTGCCCCTCTGTGGTGCTTTGGTCCATAGCAAGCCTCACTGTCTGCCACCCCAGTAGGATGTCCCCTTCCCAGCTTTAGACCTTAGACCTTAAGAGAAACAATATTAAACACCCAGTTCATTAAAGCCTGAGGTCTATATTCTATTTGCATCTTCTGTTAGGGTTTTAAGTGCCAAAATCCAGTATAATGTTGCCATTTTCACATCAACTGGGGTGGTCGAAAACATGGTCGTGGCCAAGGTCAGATCTGCCTTCAAGGAGTTTTGTCTCTTCTGTAGCCGGTACACGATAACACGAGAACTCATTATTTTTAATGTATTTACTTTTGCATCTCTCAAATACAGGGTGGTCTGCTAGAAGCTAGGGGGCATTGTAACTTTGAAGTTTTCGTCAATGTGGAGCACACCCACGTGGGCTTTACCACACTCCCGGCTTTAGGGTCTGTGCTTGTATTGTTGAGGTGCCCTTTTCCTCTGGATCAGCATGGAGGATGAGGCCTTTAAACGATCTGCTCAAAGCAGCGTTTCTCAAGGAGTGAGGTCACCACCAACAATAGTGCCTGATGCCTTTGGCTTCTTGAGTCTTTGAGCTTTTCGACATGGGCAGGCTTGTTTCACGCCCCCCTACTCTCCACCCTCCCCCTCGTCCCACAGATACCAGCCCTTGTTGCTGCTACTGTGTGCAAAATATTGGGATACTTCTCATGGGGATGTTGGCCTACAAGGCACAGCAATCATAGGCACTACATGCTGGGACAGGATGGTCCCAACCCCCTCCTTCCTGAAAATCCTCACTTCTGCTGTTTCTCCTTATGTAATTGTTTACCTGTGGGTTGGGAGAGATTTTTTGGGGGGGGGGGGACCAGAGCTCTCATGCGCATTGCATCCTGCTGCATGCAGCCTCCGATTCCAGGCGAGGCCTGGACTTTGGCCTGCATCGTTGGTACTCGTATGGTCCCCAGTTAGTCAAACTCTCAGGACATTCATAACTGTGTGTTTAAATCGATAAAGTGCAAATACTGCCAAGGCAAAGCTAATGTGTAGGTTTGTCTCCACCTGGTGGACGGAAGTGAAAAATTCATCCATTCCTGCTTTTTGAAATTATGCGGCTCTGTTTTTGAATTTTAAATTTATAATCGTGTGATCATCATCGTGTATGACAGCACTAGGTAGTACTAGGTACTAGTACAGTACTAGGTAGTACGATTTTACCGTTTGGTGAACTAAGTCGGAGAACATTTAGATGCTGATTAGAGGTGGTGGTGCCTGAAAGGCCCTTGATAAACAGATCAGCTGTGCCAGAAATACTGCAAAGACCTGAGCCTGGACCTTTACCTTCCAATCAAGTGCAGGAACAGGGATCTCTAGCCTAAAAGCATCAACACCAGGGGTATGGTCACACAGCACTCCGCTGCGATTGTTAAAATGAAGCCTCGTTTCTCTTTTATAGATTGACAAGTAACAAAAGAGGCCACACTTTACATAATAAGGTTTTATTACTCAGCTTCTCTGCAGACACATTTCAGCATAATGCCTTCATCAGTGCTCTGCCAGCAATGTGCACATCCAGTTTTAAAACAAGACACACTGCTGCTGGACAACCAATGGTAACACAGGTGTCATATGAGGGGACTGAAGCCCGTTTCTCTGCATTTATAGAGATTTACACACACCAGCCCTTGTAGCTGCTGTTGGGGGTGAGAAATAGCGCCTCCTGCAGGCCAGTGGTACGCATCGCGGGCTGGAGCGAGCATAGTGCTAAAATGCAGCAGACTGGCTCTCCATGCTGCTTCCTGCTGGTATCGGCAGTAGTAGGTAAGGCATAGTTACTGTGTGATAAAACACCCATTGGAAGAAAATATATATATATATATACATACATACATCACACACATGTAAGAGGGCTGGTGTTTTCACCCTGCGATCTTGTTCCATAAATGGAAATTCATGAAGTTCTTGCTACTAACACTATCCAATCCAGGGAGGCCCCCGCCTCATTAGCCTGGGAAACGCCCCAGCCCCCCCGACCAATAGTATAGAGCCTAAGCGGACAGGAAAGGCAAATGAAAGGAACGGACGCAGGTGAAACACCGTGTCATTGCCCATAAGTTATTGCATAATGACTATAAAACACAAATACAACTCTTTGTTTTTTAAATTTTTGTCAGTTTATCATTGCAAATCTGTTGGCTGGTGTTACAATCACTGAGATTCCCTCAGCAGGTCTAATATAAAAATTGCTTTTTTTTTTTTCCCAAACCAGTGTTTATGCACAGACGCAAACCAAATTAGAACACACAGTCACACGTAGCCACACACATAGCATTTGAAGCTTTAGGAAACCATCAGTCAGATGTCATTGTAAGCAAAGCACTCTGTGATTAAGGTATTTTGATCGGGTCAGATATTTGCTCGGCCCATTCCTGGCCCCCCGCCTGCCTGAAGCTGTATCATGGCAAAATAAAAAGTACTGCACCCAGACTTCAGGTCACAAAATCCGCCACAGGCAAGCTGACAAGTTACATCAGACTAACAAACCTTCCGTCTCTCACCGCCTCCTAGGGCTCTGTAGCTGCAATTTTCGGGTTTGCACAATGCCCACACTATTACCCGCGTCCCACCTACAGAACAGTGACGTGTAAAAACATCATGTAACAGCAGTATTTCTGTCAAATGTCACCCAAAAACCAGAATAGCATCAACTTACACTCCAGTTACCCTGCTTCTCCCACTCACCCTGAACACACGCTGGCCTCAACCAAATTCACTCTTAGTTTTACGCTTGGTGGCTATGGTAAGGATATACTTCTTCAGTCAAGACCTAATTTCAGAAAAAAGTAACACTTCCTAAACAAACATCAGCAGATGAAGGCGATTACTGTGCTATTGTCAAGCCAAGTGCTCAGGTCCTTCGGATTTCAAACATACACAGAGGCATCAGCAACACAGAGGCAATTTTGGGCACACCAGTATTCTTTTAGGACTGAGGAGTCTCAAAACAGACAACTTGTGTAAGAACCAAGTTCCACTGGCTGATCTGAATGAACAAAGGCACGGCAGCAATTAGAGAACAAAACAAATTAAGCATTCAAGTAGTTTAAAAAAGAACAATTAGTGCTAGCATTAAGTGCAGGCCATCCCATGAGAGAAAGTGTACGTTCCTGCCACTGGATGCCAGCATAAGCTGCTCAACAGCATTTTGCATATTCATAACGAACCAGGAACTAACCTGAGACACTCCAGCAGACTGTAAAATACAATTTGATAAAACATTTGCTGGGATAAAAACCTAATAAGCAATAAAAATTAAGCCTGTCACACCCCCACCTCGGCACGACACTGAGCTGTTCTGGACCAGTCACCCCCCTCTGTGTCCTTCTGAAATGTTTTGGTGGAAAGACATCATTTATATCATGCCAATAATACAGGTGGAGGTATCAGGGAAAAAAAACTGGAATTTTAACACGCTGCAAGGCCTAAGACCATTATAGGGACAGGGTTAGGAGCCTTTTAAAGGAATGAAAGGTACAGCTGGAACTCAGCCAGAAAGCAAAATGACACCAAATGGAAGAGGAAACCAGGACAGAGTGGGAGAAGGGTCCAGAAGACGGGCAGCAGCAGAGGATGAGGCTCAGGCCTTGTAGTCTAACTCGGCGTTCATCTCGGTGAACATGACATAGATGGCGTCAACTGTGGCTGTGAAGTTGACCAGGAACTGGCGCACCTGCTCCAGGCAGTCCTCCTCCTTCACTTCCTGACCTTTAGACAGGGCCTTCAGGAAATCAGACTTATAAGGAGCAGCGTACAGTGCCGTCTGCAGGTAAGGAGCATAAAGACCAGGAGAACAACCACGGGTTATTATCATTTTAAAAAATAAAATAAAAAAAACACACACACACTTGCAAGGATTATGTTACAATTATGGCAATCAAGGAGTACAGCCCAGTGCTGCCTCTGACCGTGAAGAGCTTCTGGACCAGCCAGCCGTGGTACTTCTTCAGGGCTGCCTCATAGGCCTTGGTGGCATTGACCCGGATCAGGTTGGGGTTCTTCTCGTCGTGCTCCCCGTCGGCTATGCTCTGCAGCATGATCTGGATGAAGCGAAGGCCCCTCGCAAAGACACCAGCAGCCACATTTGAATAACACCTCACTGTCAGCTGAACCTTAGCCAGGAATCACCGCTTTCGTCATGTCTTCATCATATTGCTCTTTTTACACAATGCTACACTTTTAGTAACATGGTCACATGGTCCCCATGAGTTGCACCAAGAGTGCTAATTTAGACCAGATAAATGATTGGCTGACATGTGGATGAGCTGATCGGCTGGGTGAACGTGTGAGTATCCTGGCCTAGTTCATGTCAGGTTACCTTTTCAGCCACATCAGAGCAAGCGTGGCGCCAGCCTTGGGCCACTCCGAGCCGTAAGCCTCTCTCTCAGCCTCCAGGATCCGCTGCAGGGTCGTGTACCTGCTCGGGTCACTGCTGTACACGGCCTTGATTTTCTGCGACAGGGGAGACAGGGAGGCCATCTTTTGACGACGATGGACCTCGGAGAGGGGTTGTTCCAATGTTGCCATACTTACAGAGACATTTCCTGCGATGTCTGCTTTGATTGGAGCGAAGACCTTAGAGCCCATGCAGTCTAATAAAGGCAAAAAGTGAAACATCCCCCAAAAGTTACTACTTCTTCTTTTTTTTTTTTAAGAAAAAAAAAGCACACAAGTTATGGATCCCAAGAACCTTTTTCTAAGGAACATTTCTGCAATGGTCTAATGAACTCAACCTGTATTTACATTTATTTTACATTTAACATACATAAACATTAGTGATGATGATCCCAGGACACAATGCAGTCCTTCCTGTACAACACTGCCGTCTTACACGACAGGGACCCGTTAGTCAGTGTTTGCAACCAAGACTGCCACGGTAACTCTGGATCATTAACATGTTAATTGGATACTCAACCCGATTCGTGCTAGAGAGTATCCTCCGTAGGGGTTACCGCTCAGCTGCAAGAGCAGCCTTACATGCAAGTCATCTTATTGCCAGTTTTATGAGCAAAATCCTTTATTCCAATTTACATTACTGCTGTAAAAACCCCGTACTATGAAACTTATTCAGCTCTACCTACACATCCTCCCCGTATAGGACAATCTGCCTACAGAAATAGACTTAAAATAAACCCAGAAGAGCCAGATCAAACTAAAAATAAATAGAACTAAGACCGCTGAACGTGTCTGGAGCACGGCGGCACTTAGTGCCACTGTCACTGTCATCTGCGGCACTTTAATAGTGATAAATGTTACCATCCGACTGCAATGGACCGGGAAGGAAATCGAGCTCGGCACCGCAACTAATTATTAACGACAGCGAACCCGAAGCGATCCGGCCGGGCAGGGCTCCCGGGACCGCCGCCTGCTTCCTGAAACACCAGGTTCCTCCGGCGGCAGCGCAGCGCGATGTCAGCGGTCCGGGGGCGAGCCGAGCCGAGCCCCGTCCGCAGCGGCCCCCTACCGAAGAAGGGCGGCAGGTGAGAGACCGCCTCCAGGAAGGACTCCGTGTCCACCTGCTGATCCTCCAGGACGCCGCCGAACTGATGCTCCATTAACAGCGCCATCGCCGCAGCCAGCGCGCCGCCGATCCCGCATGTGGACCTGGGCACTGTGGAGGAACCCGGAACCAGTCCGACTGGCTGCGGCTTCGCGGCGCCGCCCCCCGGCGACGGGACAGCCAATCGGGACCGAGGGCTCCTGCGCGGGGGCGTGGCCTCGCTGCGTGTGCTGGCACAAGGAACATGTAAATGCATCTCAGCAAGTTACACGCGTGACATCGCCGGCGAGCTTTAACATAAGCATGGTGGGCCAATGACCGTGGTGAAAATGGCTATTCGTAGGTGCAGTTATTTTGTGTCAGAAGCTGAGTTTACTTTATGCCTTAACTAGTTCGTCGGATTTTTGTCCTTATGAGTCCCATGATTGAAGGGGTAATCATGTGAGTCCATGAATGAGGCCCTTAATCCTAACTGCGCCAGGGGTGGTGGGTACATATTGATCCTGCATTATGACCCTAAACTTTTCTCGTTTGTAAATTATTGTGTTGAAAAAAATTTAGATGTACTTGAATCCATCCAAAGTTGGTGTGCGTGCCCAGTCTCTATATGAATGAGTATTGTCATTTGAATAAAATTCTAAGAATAATTATTGAGAATTTTGGTGGTGTGTAACGCTCAGTAAAGAGGAAGCCTACCTTCCAGTGGTGAGGTCTGATAAAGTTTATCTTCCAGTGGTGAGGATTGAGGAAGCCTACCTTCCAGTGGTGAGGTCTGAGGAAGCCTACCTTCCAGTGGTGAGGTCTGAGGAAGCCTACCTTCCAGTGGTGAGGATTGAGGAAGCCTACCTTCCAGTGGTGAGGTCTGAGGAAGCCTACCTTCCAGTGGTGAGGTCTGAGGAAGCCTCAGTTAGAATGTTGTCAATTATTGGTTTAATTTGAATGTTGATCTTTGACATATCCAGTACTAATTGAATATCTGAGAGGCTGTTGCTTGGGTTTCTGGCTTCTGACCACAAGGTTTATGGTCCACATCCTGGATGAGGTAAGCATGAATCTAATGCCCAAGAGTTGTGGTGCTATCTCTGGGAATCTGTTGGTGACAGTGGAAGTATGTTTTGAGGAGTGTGTAAGAGGAAAGATAAACATTTGTCTATAAAAGGTTACTGCTTACTACATTCGGTGTTACTGCTCTATCTTTGGTTACTTTCACTTATTTATTTCATGATTCTTATCACTTTCTATTTATTATGCATCTCCCAACTCCCAACTTCTAAGCTGACCTTCCATGTCACCCCAGTCCTACATGGGGTCACTCATTCATACCACATTGGAACATGACTTATGGTGAACGCTGCGCTTCTTGATGACCAGCCCAACACCTTCACCACCAAACCACAAAGCAGCTGACATTTGATACCACATTTGAACTCTTGTAGTTCTAAGAATGCAATTGTGCTTTCACTTTAGAAGTACACATATCATGTTATCAGACAGGACCTGACCCCTGTACACACTGTTCAAAGAGCACGAGTAACCACGATAGAGCCACTGATATGCTCGTACCTCTTAGAGTGTATGTAATTATGAGAATGAATTAGGACTTATTATTAAAAAGTTAAAATAACTTACTAACCACACCCCAGACAGAGTCTGAACCTCACACACATTGCTCAGTGACCACAGGTAACTCCTGCTCAACCACATAGTCGCTGATGTTGACTGTCATCTTTTAACACTAATATAATAAAATAAAAGGCTGCAGGTTTAATTGGGAATAAACTATATGAATGAGGAGACAAAAAAAAAATTGAAAATACCTCTAATCCTGACCCTATTTATTTTATAAGCTGACTGATTGATCCTGGTTGGCTAACTAATAGGCTACTAACTTTTACTGACTTTTAGTTCACGACATACTAATAGGGTTGGGAAAAATACTTTGAAAGGGCAGTGATGGCTGAATACATTGCCGTAAATGTATTCAGTAATGTATTCCGTTACAGTACATAAAAAGTATTCTGGATACCTTTATAATACACTTAAAATACATTTTTGAAAGACGTGTAAAACACTGGTGCTGTATCGCTGTTTGTTTACGTTCTTCTTGCATTACTTCTGGGGGGCGAATTTGCAGGTTTCGCCTTGGGGAGAATAAAAAAACATTGTAGAAAATTGTGAAAAAAAATTAATTCGACTTGCATACGACAGCTTGTAGAAGATGTGTTGTAATAGCCGGTGGCCAGCAGACCACTGCCCTCTATTGGACAAAGGGAAAAGTGTGCTTGTGCTGATTTAAAGCAAGACAAAAAAAGAAGAAAACAACAGTCCGAAAATACATTTCAGGTTATGTATACCGGTTTGTCCGAACGTTCCTCTCGTTCGAAGGAGGCATAAAGAAACTGTTCAAATAATTGACTTTTTTTTAACTGTACAGAATTATATCTTACATAAATGAAAAAAGAAACCGAACAAATGCTCCTTTTACGTGTTTTAAATAAGAAAATGCATAAACATGAATACTATGTTCGACTAGGGGGCGGTCGAACACCAACGGTCGCAGTCACCATTCGACGTGAAGTTTGTGCTGCGAGATTATGTTACCAATCAGCTGGTGAGTGCAACTGAGGAAAGCCTTTACGACCAGGGTTCTTCATTTAGTATGAACCACGCGCCAGTTTCTTAATTAGCAGTGTTTAATAAAGGACCCTTGTAGATTTACAGAGGTATGAACTTGCAGCTATATGTTTTAATATTAATTTAAATATTAATTATTTTAATTATATTAATTATAATTACAATTATATTAATTATAATTACAATTATATTAATTAGTACTATTGGTTATTAATTTGTACTTTTTTATTTGTGTTTTCTATACTGTCCCAAATTTTTCTGGTTTGGGGTTGTAAGATACGAGATCACATTTGTTGTTTCCTATTCACATAGTCTCTACATGAGATAGCTTTTATGAGATTCCATTTTACATTGTATAAATGAAAACCTGGGAGACGTCTTTCAGGGGGCCAAATATTTCTCTATACAGGCCGGATCTGGTCTGAGAGCTACCATTTGCAACCTTTGCTTTAGATTGACAAAATTCTACAGGAATCTTGAAAATCTATGGCCATCACAAGACTGCTATGAGAACCTTTTCTATACAGATGGTCCTGGGGTTAAAAACGTCTGACCATCAGCCAACTTGTACTTACTAACAGACTGCCATAAAGCCTATGATATCAACAATATGAGTGAAATACAATTGTTTGTATAAATCAACGCATGTAAACTTTGTGACATTCATAAAAAACATTGCTAGGCTTCATTGGATTGAGATGCACTACAGTATCCTAGGCCAATGTAGGCCTAGTTACTTTTTAAATGATTGTATTATTATTACATGCAGACCTGCGACTGTGGTATCACTGCATGAGTTATTACCTTAAGGCAGTTATATTGTTCCATATTCAATGCAATGGGAATTTTTGTGAATGGTTTGCCATGCTTGTAAACATTCCTCATTAATCATGACACATGACAATAGCCCAGAAGGACGCGCACATTTCGGTGTCGCTCCATTATCTCTGGACATTCCTGAGAATGAGTCTCCAGCCCCAGTGCATGACGCTGCTTTTTGTGTCTCGTGTCATCTGGCAAAGTGCAACGTGTTGCTCCTTCTGTGAGGTGCTCGGGCAGTGACACCGCCCAGCGAAATTCTGGCTGGAGGTCGAGCGCCTCCCTCAGCAGCAAGCCTGAACCTTTGGTCTCATTCCTATGGAAAGCTGTCCCCAGTCCGGTGACACTGGTTCCAAGCCCAGTGGGTGGCACACATACTACAGGAAAAGAAATCAACAACAATGGCCTTTAGGCGTAAAGAAGTGTGGTTTTAGAGCCACGAAAAAGAGGATCTTTTGCTGAATGTGACGGTACATCACCTTGAGAAAGTTTAAAGTTTTATTTGTCACATGCACATTAATTATACTAAAGTGCTGTGATATTAAAGTCATAGGTGACTCTAGGCTACTCTCCCAGGGGGTCCAAGGTGAGAGAACCCAACCAATCAGATCAATGTTATAGCATAGTGCATAGACAGGGGCAGGTGCTGAACTGGCATTGTGGGGTGGGGGTT
>JAODKM010000108.1:22286415-22300659 GCA_026780845.1 Petrocephalus sullivani
AGGAAAAAGCGGAAGAGGGGAGGGGGGGGACAAAAAGAAAAAGAGGGGAGGGGGGAGCAGTTTGAGAGGTCACGACGGGCCAATTCTGATATTGTGCCGTTATGCACTGGAGGACACTAATCAAGCTCATTAAAACTATATGCCAAATCTCACATTATGAATAGTTATCAGTCCTGATACAGTTCAGTCTCTCTCAAGCACGCGTACACACACACACACACACACACACACACACACACACACACACACACACACATAGTGCAACTTCTGCACAACTCAGATTCTCAGATGGTTTGGCGATTTCAGAGACAAATCTAAGGTGACGGTCTTTGGGGACAGTCCTGATTGTGGAATGTAAATTAAATGGGTTGGGGGGGCATGGATAGTGTGGAGCAAAGGGGAAGAAACCAGGGGTGTGTTGGGGGGGAGCTTCCAGCCATTGGTGCACCCTCTGAGTTTACCGATAGTGGCGTGGTGGGGGGCTGCGTGGTGGGGGGCTGCGTGGTGGGGGGCTGTGCTGTACAGGGAGCCGGCGAGGAGGGGGGCTGTGATATGACAGCGAGTGTCGACGCGGTGGCGGGGACTGGTAGCGTGGAGGGGGGGATCCCCGGCTTGGGTAGGGGGGTGAGTATCGTCCCCGGGACCTGGACCGGGACCGTGAGCGGCCCCAGCTGGAGCCCCGCTCCTCGTGGACCCGGATGAATGAGGTCTCACCCTGCAGGGAGGAAACAGCCATGGGACACCAATTAAAAGGGGGACTCCTCTCACACAGCCGACTAACAAATGTCAGCACTGTGGGTTCAACATTTAGAACTGCTGCCATTTTAACCGGAAATCTTATCGCCTCCATTTCCGATGATTTAAAAATGCAACATTATGCAAAATTAGCTCCAGCACCACCCCACTCTCAACAGCCAGTTTCACATTAAGGAACCACTGATTCTAGAACAGACGTTTGAGTGTCTGTCCCTTCTGTGGTGAACACCACTTTCAGAAGACCTGGTCTATCAATCTACATATATGCATGCATGAAGGGAAATGAGTCAGCATTTAAGCGAAATTCCAATACTGGCATCTCTGCCGGGACATCTCTGCTGACATCTCAGCCGGGACATCTCTGCTGAACACAGATGCTGTTAAGATGCATAGTCCTATGCTCAGACCGGGTTCTGATAATCTTTACAGGCCCACCTGGTGCGATCGGAACTCTGTCCGGTCCAGTCGGCGCAGCGCGTACTCCATGTCCTCCCTCCTGAGAAACTCCACCACACCCTCTCCGTCTCGCTGGACGTCAGCAAAGCACACGTCCCCTGCCTCTCGCATGTGGTCCTTCAGGTCCTGCCAGCTGCCAGTCGGGGGGAGACCTGCGGACAGGCATGTTCAGCCACTATATGGGGAAGGCCTGCAGCCCCCCCATGACAGCAACACCAAAAAAAGAATTTTTTTGTGCTTTAAAAACCTTGATAGATTGGCCTGCCTACACCACAATAAAAACCCTGATCTGTTTCATATCTAACTGCCGATCCAAGTTCCAGGTGTGATCTGGTGGGAGACACCATTATTTCCCATTAAGTTCGGACAACAAAAATGCTGTTAAGCCAGCTATAAAGCCTACCTCATGATCTGTGCAGCACAGAACAGGAAAAGTTATCTGCATTAAAGCTTAAGGGGGCAGCTGTCATAAGTTTGGTGCATCAAACACTGTGATCCCCTCAATTACAAAAACCCAGAAAACAATCCACAACATTTTAAAAACAGTTTGACAGGAATCCGGGATGTCCCATGAAATAGGATGCCTCAATTAGCAGGTTAACCTTAAGCTAGAAGATTGTCCAATAAGAGTTTAGATAAGAAGCATTGCTACTGTACAATCACGACTTATAGCTTATCACAGATAACAGAAATCTGCGCACACAAACAATACCTCGCCTTTCACCTACCAGTGACTATGACACGGAACTCAGACCTTCGAGTGGGGGGCCCGAATCTCCCCCTGGGACCCCCTCCCATGGGGCCAGTGAATTTCGAGGCAGAGGAGCGAGGGTACTCCACACGCAGCTTGCAGTCCCCAAAGTCATACCCATTCCTCCCATAGACTGCATCCTCCGCATCCCTGAGGAACCAGTAAGGGAGAAAAGCTTTGTGTCCATGGGAAATGGTGAGGAGGCACTCACTCAGGATGAAGCACATTGTGGTGTTGGTGGCAGGAAAGAGGAGGAAGGAGGTTGTGAAACTTATGCCCGGCTGGATTACTCTGCACTGCTAATCACCAGCAGCTATTAGCCACTTCTGACTGGTTACTTCATCTACTCCCTTAGGGTTAAACCACACAATGACTGAAAAGCGTGCAGCAAAGTGCACCCGCAGCAGGTGTCGAAGCCTCGTCTTATCCGTCAAACCTAAATACAAGAACGTAGGCAAAAACCTGGCAGCGAACCGATGAAGTCACCAATCTTTGTTTTACGTCACATACAACCATAACCGTGGCTTTAGCAAAGGGTGCATGCTAACGTCACTCTAGGTAGCTGCAAGCTAACCTTGGGTCCTCGAAGCGGACAAAAGCGAACGGGATCGTGCCCCTGTTGTTTTTCAATTCAATGTCCCGGATCTTCCCATATTTAAAAAAAAGGTCCTCGATGTGCCTCTCCTGCACGTCGGTCGGAAGGTTCCCTACGTAGATCCTCCCATCAGCCATGGCACTGCTGGGGCTGCCCCTGAAAAGAGAGGGCAGAGAACACACCCGAAGGCAAGCATTCACACCCTCAGCACCTGGACAGGAATCACACCATTACATCCGTAACTGGCCTCTTTAACACAAAGCTACTTCTCATAAATAGGCTACTGTTGGGCCTAATCTTTAACCTTGTGGGGAAACACCAGATTGCAAACACCACAAACCGGGCTGCATTTTGAAGACGTGTTCCTACAGATGTTTTCAAATCATGCACTCTTTTAGATGTGAACTCATCCACCGGGGCTGTGAAAACTGCACCTGGTTAGTGCACCTAACTGCAGGTACAGGCGGTTTATCATGCACCATGGACAAGTATGTTTTCACAGACATGTTTAACTTTGATACTGGGCTCCCAACTCATCCTGTTTGGTGAGCCCACTCCAGTTTCTGCAGCGGGTTTGCATAGGGCAGGAGCCGGGCGCGCGGCGAGTGGGAACACGTTTGCAAAAGCATACATGTAGGTATGCGTGGTCTGGGGGTGCTGCACGGCGGGCGCGTGCTCTGGGGGTGCCGCACGGCGGGCGCGTGCTCTGGGGGTGCCGCACGGCGGGCGCGTGGTCGTGCATGCCGGCAGGACCCGGCTCGGCCGCGCTAACCCCACGCCTGGCCGAATGCATGCAGCAAAGCGCGCTTCCTCCATGCTCGTGTCTCGTCCTCCCGGCGACGGGGCAGCCGGCAGCGTGGCTGCGCGCTGCTGCAGGACGAGGCCGCGCCCGGCGGCTCCCTTAGCCCCCGGCGGCTTCCGCACCGCGCCGGCCCCCTTAGCACCCACGCCCTTCCCTAACGCGAGGTTACGGATTTAAGGCGTCGCGGAGAAACGTCGGCCCGGCCAGAGCCGCAGCTAGCCTAGCCTAGCCTAGCACAGGCTAGCCGCACGCTAGCTCCTTCCCTTTGTTGCGGCCCGTGCTGTTAGCCGACCCGCTAACTAGCCGGCCGCGTGGAGGCGGCTTGCGGCGGGGGGGCGCGCCTCGCCGGGGTGCAGCCGCCTGGGAAACCGGCACGCTTCGGCCCGTACCTCTGTCCGAGTCGCGGCGGTGGCGCAAAGCCCGTCTTCGGTCGCTTCTCTCGCTCCTTCCCCCGGAGCAGGAAGTAGAAGCTGCTCCGGTCTGCTCCCCCGCGCCACTCGGTCCCGCCCCCGACGAGGTCACGAACCCGGGCTCGGGCCTCCTGCTGCTACTCCCTGTTCCCGTACGGGCTTTATCTGCATAATTCGAAAAATTGAACAGGTATTTTGTTTTATGAAATATACATTGTGAAAAGAACTATGTCACAATGACGTGTGAGCATCACCCCCCCATATTATAAAAACTGTGAATCTGAACCTTAGGACCAGATAGTGAGTGGGTGTTATTAAAGGTTTCACAACTATAGGCTATACATTAGGTCTGCATTACATTGCACACAGACCATAGCTGAATGGCATGTGCATGTGGTGGCCCATCCTGGGCTGTTCCCTGCATTGTGCCCTGCCAGGGCATGGTGCCCCATCCTGGGCTTTTCCCTGCATTGTGCCCTGCCAGGGCTTGGTGCCCCATCCTGGGCTGTTCTCTGCATTGTGCCCTGCCAGGGCATGGTGCCCCATCCTGGGCTTTTCCCTGCATTGTGCCCTGCCAGGGTTTGGTACCCCATCCTGGACTGTTCCCTGCATTGTGTAAAGATAGCTCTGCCTCACTACGTGAGCTAGTGTCTTAGAGGAACATCCGTTTCAAGATGGATGGAGAAATTTACAAAAACTTAAAGTAAAAAATGAATTTGCGTTCATAATTTATATCACCATTATGTGCTGTGACACGTAATGTAACTGAATAGATTTAAATTCTCTAAGTTCTGATTAAAATGTATTGAATAAATAAAGTGAACTTAAACTAAAATTACATGTTAATTAAAGCAAGATGGATTTAGTAACGGCATGAAAAAATATTAGGTAACAAAAACTTTTAATACATACAAAATGATTTTTACTAATGATCTGAGCAAAATTCATTTATATGTGCTAAATATCTGATATAAACTGATTTATATTTACTCCATAGCTCTGGAAAATTGGTTTATATTTACTAAATATCTGTGTAAAACTGCTGTAAATGCCAGGATGAAAATGATTTTCATTCACTAAATAAATAATATAAACTCATTTTAGCATATTGCTGATTAATTCTACACATTTCTTCTGCTATTCTTGTTCATCAGTGTCTGAACTACTTGTACAAATTCAAATTTCGCTTGGTATTAAAGGAATCTTTATTTTATTATTTTATGTTAATATCGGATTACAGGACATGGTTTTAAATTGGATTTATAGGACTTCTTAATCTATTACAGGATTATTACAGAACTGAGGCAACACATTTCCAAGTATAAAAAGAAACAGGTAAACATCCCAAACACACTCCAAATGTGTTTATGTAACATTTTTTAAAGTGCAAAAATACAGCAAGATAGAATGGCTGTTCCAAGAAGACGACGACAAACAGCATATCTGCAGAGTACTATAATGTATGCTGGCATTCTATTTGTCAATAATGTTGATAAAGTTTGTATAAAATTGATTAGATTGTCCACATTATTTATCTAACAGAGCACAGGTAAAGCAGGGTCATGTTCACTTGGAATGATGAAAAGAGCCATACAAATGAACCAAGAATCCATGAAGACCTATGACCTCTGTACATCAACTTGTGGCCATTACAGGCACAGATGATTATTCTGCGATGTGATTCAAGGTCTAGTCCTGTTGGGGAATTTAAAATACATCAGTATTTTGAGACCGCAAAGCAATTATTTATTATTTTCATAAGTATTTATTTGCTACAGGCACCAATTGATTCCTCAGAGCCAATGTGTTTTTCAGCTAAAATGAGAGATTAAAATCTAACTGTTGACTGCAATAAGTGCTTATATTTGACTCATTACAGTATGTACTACTTTTACCTAACAGCCAAACATTTTAAGTCAAAAACAAGAAGCCTGCCCCCTCAAATGAGTATGGTTATTTGGATTTCAAGGAAAATGTGATTAACTAACTAACCTAACTGCACACCTAACTGGAGAACTGAAACACACACATCTGCAAACCTATAAAGGTAAAAATGTGACAAAACTCTTTTAACAGTAATTTCCTCTCACTGTACAATGGTCCCTTTTACAGTACTGTGCAAAAGTCTTAGGCAGTCAAAGAAAATGATGCTTAAATGACCTTCATGTTAGAGTAGAACTGTGTTTTTTTCTGTCAAATTGTGTCAGCTTCGCCATGTACACCCATGTATTTTTTTACTTGACCTTTTGTATGCTGGTATTTAGGGTATTCAATACCGTACTGAGTTATTAACTAATTAACTTAATTAATTACGTGAGCTGGTGGTGAGATGTAATGAATACATGGAATGCCTGGTATGCCCCTGAGGAGAGGTTTGGGAACTGAAGCGATGATCATCTGGCCACCTGGCAAGATATCAGCGACTTCTGGGAGAACAGCAGATACCCCTGTTAGTTTTTATTGTGTTACTCTTAATTGTCATATGCTGTAATGATCAAATGTGTTTTTGTTTGGAGCAAATACACACATACCACGCATAAAAATTGCTTTAAACATTTCCTTTGACTGCCAACGACTTTTGCACAGTACTGTATGTTGTAAGGACCATGTGACATTTAACTCCTGATTTTGCATACTTTCATCCTTTGTATAGCAACATTCTGTAACACAATATCTCTGTCAGCATCCTGAATCAGAAAGTACATTGTGTGCTTCAGACTGTACAGCTGAAGGAGGTGGTTCTATTTGAACATCTCCCAAATTCCTTCAAACCTTTTTGACAAGAAACCAACGGCCATATTTACAAAACATCATCAGGCTTAAAGTTGCTCCTTTCTAGTAGAGTTGGGATAAATTCACAGGCATGTCAGTCATAACTTTAGTACCTTCAGGATACTTCAGCGTGGTCAACAGTCTGATTATGGTGAAACTCAAACACATAGTATGGCATGGTATGTAGTATGATGTCCATTATTCATACTCCTGTCGGCTGTTAAGGAGTCTGAGGGCAGAAGTGTGAGCAGTCTGTGTTGGGGGTGTGTGGGGTCTTTGGGGATGAATGGAGCTCTTCTCTGGACTGTGTGGTGGTAGTTGCTCTGCAAAGAGGTCTTGATGATCTTCTGCGCAGTCTTCACCACTCTCTGCAGGCGTTTGCAGTCCATAGTAGTAGTGCTGTTGTACCATGCTGTGATGCAGCTGGTCAGTGTGCTCTCCATGATGCAGCTGTAGAAGTTACTGAGTATTTTGGTTGACATACCAAACTGCTGTGTGGTGTTTAGTGACCAGGTGAGGTCCTCACTGATGTGGACGCCCAGGTACTTAAAGCTGCTCACCCTCTCCACTTCAAGCTCCCGGATAAACAATGGCTGATGAGGCCTCCTCCTCTTCCACTATCAGCTCCTTTGTCTTGTCTGTGTTGAGGGTGAGGTTGTTGTCCTTACACCGTGACACCAGACTGGCCACCTCTCTCCTGTAGGCTGCTTCATCCAGTGATGCGACTGATCACTGCGGTGTCATCCGCGAATTTCAGGATGATGTTGTTGTAATGATGTTATGACTTTCATAAGGAATGGGGCTTCCCCTGGTTTGGTGGGGTTATACTGATTCAGAATGCAGATGCTCAACTCGTTTTCAACCTTCCCAAGTTCTCCCACACCACACCATTAGCTCCCTCAACTGGCTTCCTGTAGCTGCCCGCATCAGATTCAAAACACTGATGCTCGCCTATAAAACCAAAAATAGTCCAGCAACCTCCTACTCTACCTAAAAGAACTCATCACACCCCGTACTGCACTACCCTCTCTCTCATCCTCCAGCACTGCTCGACTGGTCCCACCATCTCTCAAGGCACAAGAAAGACATGCATCTAGGCTCTTCTCTATTTTGGCACCTATGTGGTGGAATTATCTCCCCCTAGATGTCACTGTATCTTCAAACAATGCCAAAAGACCTATCTCTTTCAGAAGTACTTGGATAAGCACTTCCAGTACTATACTCTTAAAAAAACCCAACAGTGTATTAAACAGATAGTTTACTTAGCCAGGGTTTTATTGAACCAGTATCAGAAAGTATTCACTAATGGAGTCCTTAAGCACCTATGTAAGTTGCTCTCGCTAAGGGTGTCTGCCAAGTGCTATAAAAGTAAACGTAAATCTTATTTACATGGGAAACATGAGCGTGAGCCGATTGCTCTCTGCAGCCAGGCCACCTCGCCTGATTACAATCAACCGAATACTGCGTTCCGGTGTCGCTGGTGCTATTTAACTGGTCGGACTGGTTTCAGCCCCGCTTTCCCCTGTCTGCTTGCCCTCCCACCCTTTGGTGTGAGTGTTCTCACAAACCCGATACCTTGTGGCTGTGTGACTCTGTAAAGGTCTCCCCATGTCTGCATGATTGTTGCCTGAGCCTGGCGGGCGTTACCGACACTTTCCGACATTCATTTTCCTTCGTTTGCACTGTATCAGGGTCGCCGTTTCCGGGAGATAACAGCGATTATATAATGGCACATATATATAGGACAGAGGCAAATGATGTGCCTAGGTCAGAGTGGCGACATCACCGCTTAAACAAATATTTATATCTCAGAAACTGAAGCTGCACAAACAAAATTTGCAATGGCACAAACCACCAGGGATGACTGAGACTGAATCGGTTCCACATGCACGCAAATGGGGAGCCAAATTCATGAGTTTCAGTAACTAAAGCAAAACGAAAATGAATAAAAAATCAACGGCACAAACCACTAAGACCAGTTTTGTTTGAACTTTTGTTACATCCTGAAACATATGAGGGGCAACTTCACCAAAGCTGGTGTAATTTATTAGGAAACCAGAATGTTCCCAAACCACGGATTGTGACTGACTTTCTGTTTGGGGGCAGAGTGTGGCGCAGCGGGTTAAGCTTCCTTCCTGTGATCGGAAGGCCCCGAGCCCAGCCTCAGCACATCTGCGGGCCCTTGAGTAAGGCCCTTAATCCCCTGGGCGCTGCCCTTCGCAGCCAAGCTTGCTCTCATGGTGTGCAAGGTTGCGGGAGGTGGAAAAAGAATTAGCCCATGGGGATCAATAAAGTATCAATTATTATATAATTAGCTGATCTACTTGTGGATTTAGCTTTCGCCCGTGTCGAGGAATGCATTCATACATTTTTTTGTGCGTAGAGAAACCGAAAAACAATGTGCCAAACATACATGAAGATTACCCGTACCATAACCTAAATGTGTACACGTTCCTTAGCTGCATTACGGTGTCTAATATAACAATTCTTAAAGTAAAAGCTTTTTAAAAGGGACTTAGTATTGTTTCATGCATTTTTTGTCTCAGAACGTATTTTAAATGTATTCAACAGGATGCAGTCATGATACAATGAAATTAATGGTTAATATGACAGGCAGTGGGGGTGTACGCTTATTTCTGCTACCTTTGTGTCATTTATTTTTTGGTTAAAATAATGTATTTTTATAATTCATATTTTTAATATGTGAATATAAATTATTTCAAATAAATTCAAATAATTGAGGGTTTTTAGGCCTCCATGTATGGTTTTTGAATTTAGATTCATAGTCTGGAATTGAACTTGGGTTTTTCTGGACTTGAGCTCAATCTTAGACTTGGCTATCCAGCTCCGGTAATGGACTCACTCTCATCTCAGACTCACCCCCGTTGGACTCAGTTTGTTAAAGAAACGGTCTTGACTCGGACTTGAATAAGGTGGACTCATACTCAGCACTGTTAATAAGTTGGGGAACAAAGTGCAAGGGTATCCGTCAGAAATCAAGGCAGTGCAGACAGAGACAAAAAGCAGAAAAAACATGTAATTTCTGGCAAACAGCAATTTCACACATGGAAGCAGAGAAAGAAAAAACCGTGTTAATCACTAAGGTAAGATAAAGGCAACCAGAGGGCAGTGCACCTGGGGTAGCCACAGTAGGCCCCGCCCCTGGGGGGTAGTGCAAATGGGAAACTTTCCTGGATAATGATAGGCTAAATTACAATTACTAAATAATTACATTCTTTTTTTCGTTGATTGTCTGCAGCCCCATGTCATACGCATACATCATTTTGGCTAAATATTGGTACCGTAAAGGTACACATTGTCTACAGTTCAATACATCATTTGCAGTTCAGGTACAATGAAACAACCAAATACATTTTTTGACACGAACAGAACCAAAATTCACAAGCACACCTTCAACACGGAAAAATAATAGGGTAATTTTAGCTTGAGTTGGTTGCAGTCAATTATGACTGATAGTTTGAGGATTTTTTATTTCCCAATAAAGTACACCAGCTCTTACTAAGACTGTTGGTGGACTCTGCTAAACTGAACTTGGTCATGTTGTTGAAAATACAAGCAAACATGCTAACTCATTTCAGACAGCAACATCTGAGTGGTTATGCCAAAGCGAGGCAGAAATGGCCTCTGCAAGTTAGTATCCCATTTAAGGCATTTTTGCCAGGAAATCAAGAAAAAAGTATATACTCTGTAGTAGAGAAAAGGTGATTTAGTTTATTCTGATTGTTATGATATTTTTGCTTTTTAAAAACTTGATTTTAAATAAGTGTTTTTATAATGTACCAAACTGTGAACCCAGAAGTGAGGTACCGAATTGTTAAGCTTGTATACCTTTACAACCTTACTTACTCCACCCAGGATATGCACTTTACCTAATGATTTCCAGGACTTGGTATATGTTGAAATTAGCTGGTGCCCTGAATGAACTGGTTCCTGAGCCCTGCCACCCCTCAGAGGCGGGCCTGGATACCAAACAGCTTCAGCATCTGAAAAATGTGTTTTTCAATTTGCAGTAGGTTGGCCTCCCATCCGGGGTTATTCCCCGCCTTGTGCTCATAGCTTCCGGGACAGGTTCTGGATCCCCATGACCCTGAACAGGACAAACTTGGAAAATGGATGGACTGGATGGAATTGGCTACAGTTTTACAACTAAATGGACACTTTTGAATAAAATGCTCTAAGGATAAAGATGATATTTATTCATTTCACCTGAGCAGAAAATTGTATTAATTGAATTATCCAAAGATAAAATGTATCAGGTGGCCCATGTTACAAGTAACCCTGAATTATTTCCATAAAGGCATTGAAATCACAAAAGGAAACATTTACTGTTCTTTGGGATAACAGTTTAGAGGGCTTGTGTAGTAAATATGACCTGTCTTGCGACACATGACCTTGGCTGACCAGAGGGGGAAACTGACTAAGTTTGCAGAGAGCATTATGGTCAATCCTGCTTTCTACACAGATCAGAAGCAGGAAAACATGGAAGAGGCACCTGTCGATCAAGATTTAGCTGACACATTTATCCCAATTGACTTCATTAAAGACGGAATGAGGTACTCACACCCACATGTATGGACGTTCATGAACAGAGACTACCTCTCTAAGTCAAAACTGATGTAAGAATATCTCAGTCAGCAAGGACAGGAAGCTGTCTGGGTAATGCAGATGCCAGCTGGTCTGCTGCTGGTTCCTGGGGGATCAACGCGACACAAGTACCTTTTCTGCTGGGTTTGATGGTGCTGATTCAGGAAAAATCACAATCTGCCTCTCCATTGTTCAATAAATATAGCAGCCGGTTTTGTAAAGATATTTAGCCTGGAGTGCATTTTGAAATGCAGTCATACTGAGAATTTGATTGTGTTGATAGTACTGGCTGTGTTGATGGGATAGGTGTGCGATGTTCTCCTATAGTGGTGCTGAAGGAGGGCATCAGGTGAGAGCTTAATTTTCCATATGTAGGAAACAAAGGCATTAGGGGGTTTTTAAGGCTGTTTGTTCTAACCAGGTCCGCTTTCCCCTCTCTGTGCTAATGAAGCTGAGAACTGGCACAACACAGAAGTTTTGGAGTGTATGGAATGTTTTCACTGTGGGACAGCAGGGGCTAAACAGTGCAGGTAGAAATAGTCTTTCTAGGAAGACGAGATACGCACAGACCACTAATATTTATCTTAATTTATTTTCCATTAATCTAAGTCAGTGCATACAGTAGCTTGTTAAGCGATGCAGAAACGATAATGCGTGTATTGTCAAGGTATAGTATTCAAATACTTTTCTTCTAAAAGATTCCTGTCCAGAAAGATATGCCCTATTTTGTTATCAGTAATTTAGCACCCTGTGTGCAGAGCTAAGGTATAGTAATGTGTGTAAGAGATAGACTGAAGATACTAGGGCTATATGTAAATCTGTTTAGTTACAGTTGGCAGGCAGGGAGACACACAGACACTGGGAATGGCTCCAAAAGGGATACCGAGGGCCGGGTGTCTGAATCTGTAGTAACGCTTGAGAGTTTTGGGCCCTGGAAAACCAGCCTGTTTTACAGACTGCAACAGGCACATGTACAGGGGTGTTTCAGTATGAAAGATGGTTGTCATGCGATAATATCACGTGTTAAGGTTGTTCAAGGCAAAAAAGTGCAAAAAAGCTGCTGAGAAATATTTCAGAGCTAAATGTTATTTACAAAACTGCAAACTCTCAGCAGCCGTTCATCAGGCTGGGCTGATGGGCTTCACGTGGGCTTTATGAAACATCCATTAGAAAAACATCACTGCTTTTTAATGTAGCATTCAATGAAGCCTCTAAAAACTCACTGTTTCTTAATGTAGCATTCAACGAAGCCTCTACAAAAGTCACTGTTTCTTAAGGTAGCATTTAATAAAGCCTCTAAAAAAGTCACTGTTTCTTAAGGTAGCATTTAATGAAGCCTCTAAAAAAGTCACTGTTTCTTAAGGTAGCATTTAATAAAGCCTCTAAAAAAGTCACTGTTTCTTAAGGTAGCATTTAATGAAGCCTCTAAAAAAGTCACTGTTTCTTAAGGTAGCATTTAATAAAGCCTCTAAAAAAGTCACTGTTTCTTAATGTAGCATTCAACGAAGCCTCTAAAAAAGTCACTGTTTCTTAAGGTAGCATTTAATAAAGCCTCTAAAAAAGTCAGTGTTTCGTAAGGTAGCATTTAATGAAGCCTCTAAAAAGTCACTATTTCTTGAGGTAGCATTTAATAAAGCCTCTAAAACTTTGAAAGGTGGGGTGGTGTGTGGCATCAGAGTGATAGGACTGGTCCTGCTTTGCATAATAGTGTCTGTTAAATAAATGAAATCAAAGCTGAGAAGGAGTCCGGAGTTTAGAACTAGTTATAAAGTTCCTGTGTTTGGAAGTAGAAAATAAAAACACTTACCAGGAATTTAGTCTAGATAATGGATTTGAGTTGTGTGGTACAAAAAGTGAATGGACAGCACCTGCTAAGTATAAAACCAGAGGCTCGGTCAGCACTTGCTCTGGACAGGACCACTATCAGAGTAATCATAAAGTTATATTTCAGAACCACATTTCCTCAGGTCCAATGACACCTTCTGGTTGGATTTCCAGGGTTAAACTGGTTCACACTTGGTGGACGTCACGTCTGTGTATGCGGATAGTTGGACTGGTTCCAAGATCTATAAAACAGGTTAAAGCAGCTCTGTGTGAAACCGGCTGCCTCACTCCTCTCACGCATAGGGGGGATTAATGCCTGGTAGACTCAGTTTCGCGTTCGCTTCGGGTTTAGAACAACTTAAGAATGAGAACGTGAGAAAGGACAGCGTGTAATGGAATAGGGTTGAGGAGCTGAGCAGAGGGAGATGTACATACGTTTGCTTGGATTGCTGTGAATATCAGGTGAGTTTCCTTTTCACAGCTTGTCCTGTGAATGTAGTTAGGTTATGTAAGAGGACTGCCACGGTAACACAGGCGGTGTGGCTGGTTCAGCAAGGGATCTGGAGGGCTGGCTCCCAGCTCTCATCTCTCTAGGAGTACAGCAGGTGTCGTGGGGGAATAGGGGGCAACAGGCTGGGACGTGATGTCACAGGCAGGGTAATTGAAATTTAAGCCTGCTGGTGTCCAGAGTGGAGCGGGAGAGAAGTTGACAGGCTCACTTTGCAGGACAGGAGAGAAAGGCAGCACGAGCTGCCGAGTGACACTGGCCAGGTCATAGAAACCAGAAGCAGGTAGGTGCATACCTTTTGGAAGCCAGATCCATGCCAGCAAATGTCAGAAGTAGCATAAGAGACACTCCTCATGTTACTGTTGACAGATAAACCCCTCGATCTGGGCGCTGACCCCATGTCAGTCAGTTTAGGAATCCAATGTGAGAAAAACCTAAGGAGCAAACATAACTGGCCCATACCTCCTCCGGATGAGCAACTGCCACATCTGCATTTGTCTCCCTACAGTCAGCCCCCAGGAACCATGCGACGATGGCGGTCAGTGGGCAGGGGTCTGATCCTGGGGGGACTGCTGACCACTTTGGCCACGCTCCTCTACCAGATGTCCATGCCACTTGTAGAGGTCTATGAGCCGGGGTAAGTCCTGATGTCGTGTGGGGGGGGGGGGGGGTGTGCTAGGGGGGACCGCCGGTGCGGTGGGGGGGTTCGGCTCTGTTTTCCGGGGTGGTTGTTTCCAGCTTCTGGGTGGTGGGTTGGGATTGGCC
>JAODKM010000108.1:22300759-22313750 GCA_026780845.1 Petrocephalus sullivani
GCGGTGGGGGGGCCCGCCCCCCCCCTCCCCCCCCCCCCTCCGCGGGGGTGGTGGGCTGGGGGGGGGGGGGGGGGGGGGGGGGGTTGGGGGGGGGGGGGGGGGGGGGGGGGGGGGGGTGTACTCAGAGGGACGGCTTCTGAGGCAGTGGCATTCGGCTCTGTTTACCCTGGCTCATTGTTCCAGCTTCTGAGTCTGTGCTGAGGATTAGCAAACTCTCAGTCCCCCATTTTTTACCATGTCACAGTTGACATTTAAGGGGCTTTGAAGGATGAAAAAGGCTCTGCTGATCCTAAAGTCTCTTTCAGCAGACAGAGCTACCTAAGAAAGCAGAACTAATCACACACTAACTTTAGGAAACGATTGATGTATATTACAAATAACACACCTGCTGTTCCCTGAGAGTATTTACCTTTGTGAATAGTATTTCATTTTATAAAGGTAAAACACAAAATAACTTTAAAGGGTATTTTACTTGACCACAGGCGACATAAAATCAGAGTCAATTACAGTATAGTCCTTCACAGCCAACCTCATTAATTACCAAGATTTATTACTGTCCCGTGGAATGTTCTTGTACCCAAAATACAGCTTTCACCCAAATAAAGAGATTGCAAGAATTAGCTGCCCAAGCCAGTAGTTACACAGGTATTCTTAAGTAATTTCTTAAGACTAGTGAGGGCTAGTTCATGTAGTGGGGTGTTAATGGGTACACAGAGCCACACAGCAGGGTGTAAATGTGCACACATTGGGGGTGTGTGTGTGTGGGGGGGGATCGTTGACACTCAACCGTGCAAACAAACGAAACAGAACAAGGAAAACAAGAGGCAGACAGAAAACAAGACTTTTTGAAAGGAAACACAAAGGGACAGGCAATTCCAGCAGCTGTGCTAGGGGGCGCTCTACCAGCTCCCCGTGAGACAATAGCACCCCCTGCTGCCACATACGACCCATTCATTGCATTTTATCTGTATATATTTTTGAATTACATTTAATGTTTTAATGGTATCTTGCTTTTGCCAAGCAAATAAAATCACTGAAACAAAAAAAAACACCAAGATTAGAAATGGTCTGGATTTGATTGGTGACTTAAAAATCCATTAGGACCATGGTGACAGGTCATTGTTGGAGACCCAATACAGACCCAGTTCCATTCCAAGTCCAACAAAGTCAGCTATAGGCATCCAGCTGATGACGTTCCAACCCCACCTACAGTTCAAAAACATCTGATTTGTACTATACAGAAGAAAATTCTGTTAGAAATGAATGGGATTGTATTTTTCATATCATCGTAGATTATACATTAGCACTGGATTGCACCGTGAACGGCTCCATCAGCTTCATCGCATCCTTCGTCTGGAATCGCTTTGGTTCCTGAACGTCTTCTTCTGTTTCTTCTTCCTTTCTCTGATTTTCCAGTTCCATCAGGTCTTCATTAGTAAGCTCCTTATGTTCCACCTGTAGATCAAGCTCCAGTTGCTTCCTAAGTGTCATTAAGTTGCTGAAGACCTTTGTTTCATTCACCATCTCAAACCCACAAAGGTAGTAGTCACATGTTGCCATGTTTTTAAGGGCTCTTGGGTTCTCCGAATGGTACAATGGTTCAGCCTCAGATCCCTGGAAGCAGTGCCACCAAGGAAAAGGGTTAGCCTATCCTTTTCTGCTTTACAGCCCTACATCGCCGCTTCTTACACGCTTAGAAATGTACGGTCTGTCATCCGCTTCCAGCACAAGCTCGTCTCATCCACATTAAATATTTTGGGTAAGAACTCTCCTTCCTTAGGAATTTTCCTGAGTGTTTCAGGGAATTTTCAGGCAGATACAGCATCAGCACTGGCTGCCTGGCCAGCTACTTTTACATTATGGAGGTAAAGTGATAAAACCAGCCATGGCTGGCATTAAAGGTTGCACCCTCTGCTCCTTCACCCTGTCTCCTTTTCAACTCCTCAAAAATGCTGTTAGCCTTCTCTTGAATTAACATTAAGCTAAGTGGCACTTTACGATGACAGTGAGGAGTTTTTCCGTCTCCTGAACCACCTTTTCATGTTTCTTTAAAAATAATCATTGACGACATTGACAAAGCACTTTTCACACGTTCCATTATCTTGTCCTCGTTCTTTAAAATCATTCTTATGGTGGATTTTTTTATATTATACACACAAGCGACATCTGCCATTTTTTTTGCATTCAACCTTATTATTTACACTTTCTTTTCCATTGTTATGGCATGGCGCTACAGCATGACCAACTATATCACTGCTTGTTTCGCGTTTAATTCCTGACATCTTGGGTTTAAAATAGTGCCGATAATTCAACACAAATACGCAATCAGTAACGTCGCCACCAAGTGTCAGAGATAGGAACTACAGTGGATATAGTGATATTAACCAGCTTAATCCCAAATTTTTCCCTGCAAAATAAGTGGATGCATTTCACTCCTTAGACTTCCCTCACACATATGTATATATTTTTTCATATCATGTTGGTTATGTTAGCATGTTGTTGCCGGTCTGATGAAATGGGTAAAAGGAACCACAGGTCACATTAAAGGTGGGAGAAGTTTTTAAATTACCTATTGCGGTCTTATATCTCATATTACATCACAAAAAAACCGGCATTTTAACAGGCGTGTGTGCCTTTTAAATCCACTGTAGCTTATGCACTACTGCGAAATTTGAATTTTGCAATTATTTGAACAATTTTTAATTTATTGGACACACAGTGCTGCGTTGCCGGCGGGAGGTACGACCCATAATGCTGACTGCGGTGATCAAGTCCCTCAAAGGGTTTTTATTGTTGGTAAAACGGGGAAATGGGAATCAGGAGCAGCAGGCAATATAGACACAGTACTGACAATATCCGACAGGGGTGACTGGACTTAGACTGACTAATAAAGGGTAGAACATCAAGGACTAAACACAAGGCAGGTGTGCTGGGTTAACAAGGGGATTGAAACATAAGGCAAATTAATTAAGCCCCGTCTGAGGGAAACACAGGGGAGAAAACAGGGCGGGGCTGATCGTGACATGCAGGTTCACATCTTTGAAAGTTCACATCTTGAAGGCTCGTATGTAGAGGATATCTTGTAATTTCTTAAGTAATTTCTAATTAAACTTACATTTATTCACTTAGAGACCTGAACGGCTGTATCGAGGATTTTTCTGAATTAGTCTGGCATTGAACGTCTGATAACTTACAAAAGGTCAACCTCTGAATTAATGACATAGATCAAAATAAGTGGGGATAGCTCACCTGCCCTTCTGTGCCTTTAGGATGTTTGTTCCAGCCTCCTGCAACCACCGGCCGACCCAGACCAAAGGGAAAACTATCTCGAGCCAGGCTGGACCCGGGCAAGTGGGTAGCTGCTCACCGAAGATGGATGTCATGTTCATGAAGACGCACAAGACGGGCAGCAGCACACTCCTCAACATCCTTTTTCGCTTTGGGGAGAAGCACGGCCTCAGGTTTGCGTTCCCCGACAGCCGCAATGACTTTGTCTACCCGGAGATGTTCAGCAGGCTGCATGTGAAGGGATACCAGCCTGGCACCTGCTTCAACATGGTCTGCAACCACATGCGCTTCAATGAGTCTGAGGTGGCCAGCCTGCTGCCACTAGACACCAACTTCATCACCATCCTGCGGGACCCGGCCGACCACTTTGAGTCTGCGTTCCACTACTACAACAGCCTGGTGCCTCTCACCTGGGTGATCCCTGCCAAAGAGAAGCTGGCTGAATTCCTAAAGGACCCCTGGCACTACTACAGTCCGCGTGGCTATAACTCATTCTACCTCAAAAACCTGTTCCTCTTTGATCTGGGCTACGACAACAATCTTGAGCCAGATGACCCCAGAGTGGAGCAGGCCGTCCGGGCAGTCGACAAGCGCTTCCAGCTGGTCATGGTGATGGAATACTTTGAGGAGTCGCTCATCCTCCTTAAGGACACCCTCTGCTGGGAGCTGGAGGACCTGCTCTTCCTGCGACTCAACATGCGTCGTGGTTCGTCTGTCTCCAAGCTGACGGAGCGGCAGAGGGCGCAGGCACGAGAGTGGAACGCGGCTGACTGGCGCCTCTATCACCACTTCAATGCCACCTTCTGGACAAAGGTGGAGGCATATGGGAAGGAGCGCATGGCCCGTGAGGTGACGGAGCTGCGTCGGCGCAACGCGCAGATGGCGGCCGCTTGTGTGGAGGGCGGGAGGGCCGTGGAGGCGGACAGGATCAAGGACGCCACGTTGCAGCCGTGGCAACCCATCGGCGATAGGTCCATCATGGGCTACAACCTGAGGAAGGACGTTGACCCTGAGAGACGTGAGGAGTGCCGTAGGATGCTGACCCCAGAGCTTCAGTACATGCACAAACTCGGTGTCAATCTCTGGGCGAAATTGTTATGGCGTCATATGTTACAAGTTATCAACTTGTAGCTGGACTAAGAATCCGGTAGCTGGCCAGCTCCATGAACTGCTGTCACAGGGACGGCGTCACCGTTCGATGGGAGAGACCTGTGAATGGGGCGGCTCGTCCTTGGACTAGGTAGACTGACTTGGGGACAGGGTGTACTGCATTATACCTCTGAGTAGAGCTGGGCGATATTTATCGTCATATAAATTTTGAACGATAAGAAAACAATAATACGGTACTCTTTTAAGAAGAGAAAACCTATGCCCAACAAATGCACTGAAAGGCTGCCTGAGTTAGTGCCGCATACCATTACTGTTTTGGTGATATAATGCAAGAGACGAGCTCATCCTCAGAGGAAGCTTCACTGAAGTGTCAGTGAAGGAAACAATACCTCAGCAGCCATGACATCATTTATTCAGCAGATAGTGTCGATAACTAAGGTAAAAAGACATCGGTGGTGTGGCAGTACTCGTTGCAGTTTAGCAACTGACACGCAACAGACTGGTGCTGTGTACTGTGTACAAACACAAAGATTTAGGTTTTGAACTGTTAAATAAAAAAAATATGGGACCAATTGCATGAGTTGCTTAAAATGGGGTACGGCATTTTGCTTTTAATTATGGGATGGGTGACAACTCTACCAGCAAAGTCAAACCTGTTCCTTAGAAAGAGCAGTGAGGTAATCAGAGAAAATGAGCCAGCATCAAACCGTCCTGTTAGCGTTTTCTAGTATCATGCCCTACAACAGAATTTTATTTTTGTATGGTTTATATATTAAAATTAGATTTCAGTTTGTAGTCCGTTCACTTTGTTGCCTTATTTGGAATCTAGTTTCTTGTTCTGAAACCAAAACTGTAAGAAAACATTTTTTGCAAACTGAAATAAAATAGATCTGAAGGTAAAGTAACAAACTGAAACTAAACAAAAGCTATAAATATAATTTTTGAGACTACAGTAAATGAAATAAAAACAAACAAACTTTCTGTTTTTTAATACTATTGTGCTAAAATAAAGATTAGTTTATATTTAATCACCATTAATAATACCCATTTTGAGGAAATGACTACGCATTGTGCCCTGGGTATGCACGTAGGATTCTCTAAAGATCAGACTCATGAAATAGCTCTACAACTTCCAGTCTATCCCTATGAATAAAATTACCTAAAAACTAAAAAGAAATGTATTTCCAAAATAAGAACTAGTAAAACTGTATAAAGAGCACACAGGACTCTCTGTTAGAACCAGAATCCTCTGAGAGGACCCAAAGCACTGTGGGAACTGAGCATCATGGGAACCAAAGTCCTACCACTACCCTACCTGACCCCAGCTCTACCTAATGATCAGACAGACAGATAAAACTCGTCTTCATGGGTCCCGGGGGAATTTTAAGTTACAATTGATTTAAAATTACAAATAGACCCACCTTTTGGTAAACAGAGAACAAGGTTTCTGTAGTAAATTAATAAATCACCATCTAGTTGCTGTAAAGTAGAATTTTTAGTTTTTTTTTTTTTTTTTCATTTCAAAAAATGCTTCAAGCAAAACACTATGGAAATAAAGCAACACAGAATAAAGCTGTTTGTTGCTTTTCTCTCCTCGCTTTTTGAATCCAAACAAATAAATAGAAAAGAAGAGTGTTTCCAACCTAAGTGCCAAACACATTGCTTGACCACAAAAACAAAGTCATGGCATTGCTTCCACGGGCTCGTGCAACATCTCAGCATTTATTTCCATCCAGATTTGCATTCGTTTCTCACCAAGATCTTGTATTGATGGTAGGGGAGTTGAACCACTTTGCAAAGTCTCCTTCATCTCATTCCAAAGGCTTTCAGGTCAGTTCAGGTCAAGACTTTGTGGTGGCCAGTCTGTGTGAAAAAGATTCCTCCCCGAACCATTTGAGCTTGCTGAATCTTGGCATTCTCATTCTGGAATATGCCCACGCCATTAGGGAAAAAATAATCTATTGATGGGATAACCTGTCCATTCAGTAGATTCAGCTGACTTCACTTTATTGCTGCGCCACATTGCTGTGCTGTAATAATGATTCAGCACTTGCGGATTTTAATTGAAATGGTGACTCTTTTTGGCCAGGCAGTGTAACTCTGCTCCTTACGGTATAAGCGCAGCCACAGCAGCAGCTACATCAATCCCTTATTCCTGACTCTTAATATCTGCAGGTACATTAACTGTGCTAGCACAACACTCCTGCAGATCCCACCAGCTACCAGCTGTGTTATTTCCTGCACGTGAATAGCTGTGAACATCTGCCAGTATTTGATAGGCTGATTACTGGACTTCCTCCTCCAATTAGACTTTTTTATCTGGCAGAGCCAGAAGGCCCCTTGGGCTCGTGCTAAGGTGGTCCATATGGTAGGTCCAGCCATGGTGTGCTCTTCTAAAGAAAGGATGAAAGAAAGCATGGAAGAAATTTGCGCAAAAAACCTGTTCCACAACGTAGCCCCGTAGGCCCAGTAGGCCCATGGTGAACTTACTGCACTATTAAACCTGTCACGCTGTCTAGAACGGCCTGGTTTGAAAGTAAACCTCAGCTTCACAGTAATGCTGTTATTAAGTACTCAACCCTTCTGCAACGGGAAAGGCTGTTACCGAATAATCATCCCTTTATAAAAGTGTGCCTAACAAACAAATTGTTTCCAAAGTGGTTCTTTCAGAGTAAAAAACAACATAATCTGCAAAAAATTATATATTGAAAGAACTGCAATTTGGGAAAAAAATAAGGGATATTGGCGTCATCTAGTGGTCAAGTGGCAATCATACCCAGCACTACTGCTTTGCTCTCTGTTGCATATACTGTACAGTCACTGTTAAAGCTTCCTAGGTTCCTCAAACAGCACTGATTACGTGAAAAGGTAGCTGATGTTCATGTGTCATCACAAACTCTTCTCTTAAGGTGAAACATTGGAATTTTCTGGTTTAATGACCTGCCAAGGTGATCAAGCACATTTTTGGTAGTCAATGGATGCATGGAAAATTCTGGTGTATGTTTAATCCCACAGTGCAGTGCTCTTCTAAATGGGAATTAAATAAACTAAATGCTGCTAATAGAAACTTGTGCTGGGTTGTGTTACTAAGACACTAACACACACTCAAGCAGTAACACGAAATTCATCTGCACTGACTCGCTTTTTATACTGGAATATCTGGAAATGTCACCTTGCTTAGCAGTTTAAGCCACATTCAAACACCAGGAATTTTTCCTGTACGCACATACACTAGCGCAATTTCTGTTTTATATGCCTGCAGGTCTCATAATGCAGGTTTGATTGGCAAACATAAGCGGCTATTAGCTCAGCCTTGAAATTGAGGAACAGATAATTATTATAAAGGTAGAAAAAAATGAAAAAGTAAAGGTTCATTTAAGAAGATAGTGTCAGAAGGTAGCCTAAGACGATTGGCTGACCTTTTCTGCAGTGGTGGAACACAGATCTTCCAAATTTCCAACCTAGATTACTGCGAGTGAGATGCAGTTATGCTGAGAACTTTAACCTTACAGGAGCCTGTTTCAGGAATCAAGATGCCCAGCTTAGCCGAATAACTTGTCGCATTTAAGGTACCCCAGTTTAAATGAACATAAGGCTACCTTAAATCCAACAAGTTATCAGGCTAAGCAAGAACTGCTGCTTTCTGAAACCTTTGGTTAGTCAATCAAAACAAAGCAGTTTTTAAAAATGGTATCAGGGGACATTTCAAGCTGCCATTTGGCCCATGTTAGGTTGTGTGGTTTGTAAAAGCCTAGTAATATTTCATCTTGATAGCTGTAGTGCTGGTTCTTTATTCTGTATTTACATACATATGAAGGCTGCTATCTCACTGATACCCTATCTCCAATAATAATTGATACTTTATTGATCTCCATGGGGCAATTCTTTTTTCACCTCTCCCAGCCTTGCTCACCATGACAGCAAGCTTGGCCGTGGAGGGCTGCCACAAGAGCAGCGCCCAGGGAGCTGGGGGTTAAGGGCCTTGCTCAAGGGCCCACAGATGTGGCAAGGCTGGGCTTGAACCAGAGACCTTCTGATCACAGGCACGGAGCTTAACGCACTCTGCCCCTGTATATATTGAAAACACACCGGGTCAGTGATACATTTTTCTTTCAGGACATAGTGTATTGACGCAGACTATTTACCATGAAATTCCCAGTAAATTCCTGAATCTGACACACGAGAAGAACAGACTGTCCTGCCAAGAGCAACCCGCTCAGCTGGAAAATGGGTGCCGGGCCAGGACGTGGAGCTGGACTCCTGAGACTTCCACCTTAATGGCAATGATTGGTCTACGATTTTCAAACAAAACTAATCTGTAAGGCAGGAGTGTAGATCTGGTTCAATAGGAGGATTTAGAGCCAATGTTTCCCTAGGAATTGGGGCGGATGTGTCACCAAGGCGCTATCCCCTCCCCCTAGCTCTGAGGTGCAGCTCTCAGGCGCCCCCTAGTGGCACTCCAAGTTTGGCGATGTAGTGATGGACAATTTCTCCAGGAACAGTAACAGCACGGACCTTCAATAATCTCATCCGCACTGGTTTCTTTATGACTCTGGTTTCCACTTCAGCCACCGGAGACGAGGTGGCGACATTGTTTAGGTCTTTACTGGTTCCCCTGGGAATGGTACTTAGGAGCAACCTGCCTACTCAGCACTGGCAGACTGTCGGCTCTGTTGCCATGGTGACCTGCAACAGCTCCCTGACCGGTGGCTTGGCACCCGTGAGAGAGATGGGGACATAGCCAGGGCAGGGGGATGAGCAGAATGACCTCAGCTGACAGGAAGCTGAGAAAAATAACGGCAGGTAATTAAACAGTGTCTTAAAAAACACACCATGAGTCAGATAATATCGGGCCTAAATAATTTATCACTGCAAAATGATTTACAGTTATTACACTGCTTCTGAATATATCAGGCCGGCAGCCCCAACCTAAGTCCAGCTACATGATAACAAAAATATCAATTCTTTTACAAATAGCAACAAATTGGATACAAATAGTTAATTTATTATCCTTATTAAGTTAAAATGGCTAGTGCTGTAAAACAATGGTTCTTGGACTGAAAAATTGTGTCTTAGTTTGCACAGGAAGGTGAGGAGCTAGATCGCTTTAATAGTCTCAAAAGGGCCCCGTGGTCTATTACAACCTGGGGAAAATACATATACACAAGTTTATAGAATAGCAGTAATCTGCACCAGCCGCATGCCATTCAGTGTCCCCCAGGTGTCCGTTTGCAGCCAATCACAGCCACTTTCCTCTGTTGACAATGAAGCTGCATGATGTAAGCACTGATGTGAGTCACTTACGACTTCTGCGGCGTCCACGCTACAAGACGGCGAAGCATCGAAGAATATTTTAAGTCTGACCGAAGTTCCCATTTTTCCTTCCTCATAATCCATACATCTCGACAGGTGTCTGAGATTCAGATTACCAGGTGTGGGATATTATCTAGACTGGTTATGAGTGAAAGCTGCCTACTAGCAGTGGAAACTCAAATGCACAACCATACCCAGGGAAGTCTATGAGGTGACTGGCCCACTCGTTCAGGTGAACACTCTTACGCATCCCATCCCATCGTTCCCTCATTTTGACAAATTCCTTTGAACACAGGACGTTCCTTAAATCCATGGAAAATGATAACAACCTGCATTTCATCTGCAGTGTACAGAACTGTGTTCCACAGCCTGTTTCGAAGGTGAATGGTCTGGTTTTGAATGAAGTGTAATTATCACTGTACACCTGAGGCCTGCAGTACAAACGCCTGACTCACCTGCTTCTTCAACTGCCTTTACCCATCATGATCAGGCTTGACAGCAGTCCTTCTCTGACAGACGACCGTTCATTTGGTGAGCCAGGTCATGTGGTTTTTAGTGCCCCATGCAAAAGAGATTTAATACTGCACTTGCTTGTCATGCATTGTTTTGCTGTGATGAGTAGAGGCCATATTCAGAGCTCCTGTGAGCTCTCTAAATTGCCGATATTGATCAGAGAAAGAGATGCCGGACACTTTCTAATAGGGGATGCAATTTTACTGACAGCTACGTATATAATGGAGGTCATTTTGAATGTAAGAGCTATCCGCAGAGGATTTTCCTATGTGTCATCAGTCCACATCATGATTCCTCTGAACTGGAAGCACCGCTTTTACTGACCAGGGGTGCAGATCAGGGGCAGAGGACCTGGGGGGAAGGAAGGGACAAGCACCCCCCTCCCCTCATATTTCATTTCACCCCCTCCCCCAATAGTCAAGCCTTTGCTTTAAATTTATAACCCCCACATAATAAAATTCATGATCAAGTTAAAACTACTTGAACTGTTGTTTGTAAAGTGGGTCATGTGAGAGATAACACAGGTCACTGTGTCCAGCAACCCAGAGTTGAAAAAAGCCAGGAGACCTCAGTTAGCAAGCTTGCTGTCACCTGCTGTGAGAGGCAGCGAGAGGCTGCGAGAGGCAGCGACAGGCAGCGAGAGGCAGCGACAGGCAGCGACAGGCAGTGACATGCAGTGATAGGCAGTGATAGGCAGCGAGAGGCAGGTACAGGCAGTAATAGGCAGCGACAGGTAGCGACAGGCAGCGAGAGGCAGCGAGAGGCAGTGACAGGCAGCGAGAGGCAGCGAGAGGCAGTGACAGGCAGTGAGAGGTAGTGAGAGGCAGCGAGAGGCAGGGACAGGCAGCAACAGGTAGCGAGAGGCCGCGAGAGGCAGCGAGAGGCCGCGAGAGGCAGCAAGAGGCGTAGCTGGCGCCTGGGCTAGAGCTGCCTCGCCTCCACGCTGCTGGTGCTGGGAATAAATGAATACAGATGCTCTCGTCTTTGTATGAGGACCACCTTCTCACAGACACTGAAAGTCCAGACGGACTGACAAATGAGGTTCAGAATAGAGTCTGAAAGAGGACCCCATGTTTGTGAAAAAGGGAAATAGCTTCTAACAAAAACAAACCTCCTTCATAAATAACAATGAGATCGGAAAGCCAGTGCTGGTCCCTGTTGTTTATTCTCTTTCGACATACAAAACAGTCACAGAATTTCTCACCCAGATTGTCGATGACAATTAGCATGTTTCAGATAGAATGTATCAGAATTGTACCATTGTGCACATGATGAACTACTCAGAGAAAAGCAAAGTGTCTATGGGCCACATGCCAAAGTGAACAGCCAGTGGGAGCTACTTCTGAGTTGGAACAAGTTGCAGTGGGTCACATTCAATTCAATTCAATTTTATTCATATTGCATTTTCGCAGCATTACATTGTCTCCAAGAGCTTTACGTTATGCCTTCCCAGAGCCCCCAGTGAGCAAGCCAGAGGTTACAGTGACAAGGAAAAACTCTCTAGAAGAAAGAACCCTTCGGAGGAACCAGATTCAAAGGGGGAGCCCATCCAGCAGAGAAGGGAAATGGACAACATTACAAAATCCTAAGTTATACAGGATAAATTTTAAGGCTTGAGTACAATGCAAAGGGCGGGCAGGTGATGGCAGGCAGGTGATGAACTATGATACGGCAGCAGGGCAGCCAAGAAAGATGTCACAGGCAGAAGGGTGGGCAGGCCAGAAGGACGTCACAGGCAGAAGGGCGGGCAAGCCAGAAGGAAGGACCCCACAGGCAGTAGGGCGGGCAGGCCAGAGGATGTCACAGGCAGAAGGGCGGGCAGGCCAGAGGATGTCACAAACAGAAGGGCAGGCAGGCCAGAAGGAAGGACCCCACAGGCAGAAGGGCGGGCAGGCCAGATGGAAAGACCTCACAGGCAGAAGGGTGGGCAGGCCAGAAGGAAGGATGTCACAGGCAGAAGAGCAGGCAGGCCAGAAGGAAGGACCTCACAGGCAGAAGAGCAGGCAGGCCAGAAGGAAGGACCTCACCGGCAGAAGGGTGGGCAGGCCAGAAGGATGTCACAGGCAGAAGGGTAGGCAGGCCAGAAGGACGTCACATGTAGAAAGTGTGTCGCAGGCAGCAGGATAGGCAGGATATCTTGATTTTTGGGTCTCTTGGCAGCACACGCCAGTAGGGGTGGGGGAAATGTAAAGTACATTAGCCAAAATAGGTGGAGACTAGAGACAGTGCAAACAGTTAGGAGAGTGTGATATGTCAGCTGTGGCAGATATGGCTATGGCAGCTTAAGTAGGAGGGAGAGGTGAGTGGAGGCAAGGGGGTGTGAAGCTTGAGTAACAGCACTGAATGCTCAGTTCATCCAAAGCCAGTGGCACCAACCCCCACCCAGCTAACTGGGAGTGAGTGGTTAGCTAGAGCTAGATAAGCCAGCCTAAACAAGTACATTTTTAGTCTAGACTTGAATATTAAGAGTGAGCCTGAATCTCACCTGCCAGTTTTCGCTCACCTTGAAGTCATAGCCTTAGTCTTCCCAGCTCCTCATCTTCTCGTAATTGTCACTAGGAAGCGAATCGGCCGCAGGTCCTGAGGAGCGATGCGAAGGCGCTCAGCGAATCGGCCGCAGGTCCTGAGGAGCGATGCGAAGGCGCTCAGCGAATCGGCCGCAGGTCCTGAGGAGCGATGCGAAGGCGCTCAGCGAATCGGCCGCAGGTCCTGAGGAGCGATGCGAAGGCGCTCAGCGAATCGGCCGCAGGTCCTGAGGAGCGATGCG
>JAODKM010000108.1:22366389-22383602 GCA_026780845.1 Petrocephalus sullivani
CCCTTACGGGGTCCCTGCTGCCCATGAGTGCCGCAGTCCCTTATGGGGTCCCTGCTGCCCATGAGTGCCGCAGTCCCCCCTGATGCCCATCACTGTTGAAGGCCTTTGAGGAAGACGGGTGGCAGCGGTAGAAACAGAAAGAGTGTGCTGGCTGGCTCTTCTCACGTTTGTCACGTGACCCAATCATCAGCAGCTCTTCCAGTGCCAGTACCCAAACCATATCCACAAATAAAAATATGAATAAAAGAGTGTCTATTTGGCTAAAGAAAGTCCTGGTTGACATGGGAAAAAGAAATCTCAGGGTTTCTGGCGGGCAATGGCTGGCATTTTAATGTTTGTTGTGGCATAGAAGGTGGGGCATACTCAGGAGATCCTTAGGCTCAGAGGAGGCCAGGTGATTGTCATCATCATCATCATCATCATCATCATCATCATGGCTGCAGAGCCATTGAGCTAAGTGCCAGCTTGTAAATCTGCCTCTGTCCTAAGCACAGCCACTCAGGTGTGGCCCAGGTGCCCTGCATAGCCCCAGGGACCATTTCTCCTCACTGGTGAGTGCTCCCACCCTGTCCCTGCTGAACATACATGGGTTGGTCTTTAAGCTAAAGGCAAAGCACTAGTATTAATCATGGGATGAAGCAAGGTTTCCAGGGCCGCTAATACATTCTCCTCGGTTTAGCATCATGGAAGGAACACATTCACCAAATAGCCTGTTAGCACCACACTCACGTCAGCAAAGCCAAAGTCGATATGAAGGCTCATTTGTAGGTACAAGACACCGTCATCACCTTTTTTTTTCAGACTCCTCTATAATCAACGGACACCATGACATGCTACCACAAAACAGGAAAACAGCAATGAACATGAACAAATGGACACTAATAGGATCAGCAAGAGGCATTGCGATGAGGGTGTGTAAATCCCCGGGGCTGTGTTTCAGACAAAGGGAAATGTGACCACGAGCAAAGGGTGTCAGGGTCGGTGCCTTTCGCTCTCAGTCCTGTGTGTCTTGTCCCTTTTTGGCCAGCAGGCGTCGCTGGTCATCCTGCTTCCCCCTTCTCTGTCTAGTATCACTAGTCCCTAGTGTGTTTGCCAGCTCCCCAGGCTGCTGCATAGCTCCACGGGTTGAGGGTGTGGCACAGAGGCTGAACCCATCTGGTCATGAGGTCGAGGCTGGCCAGAGGCCCATCACATCTTTTCGTCAGTTTATATTGGTTTTATTTTACGGTTGTGTTCAGTATTGTTTCCAATGTCTTTGCTTTGTGTTCCTGTTTTTGGTCTTTCTTGCTCATGCCTGGTTTAATTATGTTTTGCTTGTACTTGTTCCTACTCTTTTCCTAGCTTGGTTAGCCCTCTGTGTTTGTTAATGTTCCCTAGTTCCTGCTCTTGTTAATTGTAAATTACTTCACCTGTGTCTTGTTGTTCCATGGCTTTGTTGATTTGGTTGATGCTTTGATGGCCCACATCTGCCCTTTTTTAGTCCTCCCTATCAGTGTATTTAAGTGCCTGCCTTTCATTTCCCCAGTCAGCTGTTGTTCATGTTATTGCACGTTTTGAAGACCCTCGTGATCTCTCCACTTGTGCTTTGGCCCTCTGTGTCCTGTTCTTCTTTAATAAAACCTTTTTGTCTTGGAGCCGCTCCGTGGATCATCATCTACTCGTCTACGCTATGCCCTGCCATAACAAAGGTAAGTGAGAGTAAGTGCTGTGGAAGCACCATCTACAGGTAGGGAGGATCTTAGCACCGTAAGATCGTTGCCTGAGCTGGCCCCGCTTCCACTCGCTGTGAATAAAACATTAAAAGGCACAGAGAGAATCACTCTCTGTCCTGGCAACAGGCCTCCCCATGGTTTCTGTCGATTGGAGCCCAGTTTGTAAGATGCTAATGTGGGACAGCTGAGGTTCCTTTGGATGCCTCCTGGTCCTGACCCCCAGAGATGGGCAGGGGGCCCAGGTTAATAGCAGCGGTCTCCCTGCTCAGGCGTCGATTGCTGCCTGGCTGCCTCAACATGTCAGCCCGCGACCGCAAGCTGACAGGCTACTGCCCCACCTCCTGAGACAATTTAGAGGGACTGGACAGAAACACGAGTAATATTACCCTTTTGCTTAAAATTCTGGGTCATTTTGGGTTTGAATCTCGATAAATAGGCTATTAGATAGTTTCCTATTATTACTGTGAAAGAAGAAACAAGCAAGCATTATATTTCCAAGGATAGATTGCATAATCTTAATATAAATGAATATATATTTCTTACAAACACAAAATTAAGTACCTCTACAGAGATCAAAGTAGGACCCCCCCTTTTATGTTAAGAAACTGAGGTATTGTTCCGGATGCAGATTTTATTTATTCAACAGATGCTTTTTTTCCAAAGCAATGCACATTTTAATGAAAGCAGGGCCAGGCAGCCTATTGCAGCAATTGGAGGTTAAGGGTCCAATGGTGAAAAGACTCTGCTGAGCTGGGGATCGGAACCGACAACCTTCTGATCGTAAGCACAGAGTCTTAACCCATGGAGCCACATGCCTCCATAGAGTGCTTATTTTGCTGCTGTTCTTCTTGTTGCCTTTAACGACTGGCCATTCTCCTCCATCCAACCTCGTTATAACAAGGTGTTTTCGTGCCCCCTGCCCCTGACTGCATGTTGTTTTTTTGTTTTGTTTTATACATTGCATTGTGTGAGAGTCCCAGGACAGTGGCTGTTTTTGAAGTCCCACCCTGTTTTAAACCGCACATCTTAGCTGTGCTAACGCTGAGCCGCACAGGAAGTGGGCCACCTGAGCCTGTCAGCCTGCTGTACCCTATGCACTCAGCCGCAGTAGCATGGCTGGCTGTTTGGGGGAGCAGGCTGCTTGTGTTAACTGGACGCCATGCCCAATGACTCATACGGCAGCACGACCACATGTAACGCGGTCACGTTACCGAATGGTACTGGAAAGTTCCGGTAGGAGGTGTGTTCTTAGCTAATCATTGAACAGCGATAAGTAAATTTTGCTACATAAAGCTCTTATTCTCACTCGCTGTACAAAGTATGCTAAATTTCTGTTAGTATGAATGAATTCATTTGCCTAATTACGGCTAATGGAGTTGTAGAAACTCTCCCAGAAAGCATGCCGCATTAGGCCGGGAACACCAGATCACAGGTGATTGAGAGCCACTGATTTGCCGCTGTAGGTCTGCAGGCGTCACATTTTTGGGTTTGGGAGGAGAGCGGTCTGTAACTCAAGGCTGGATTGGAACTCTCCGTGACACGGAAAGCGTGGTCCTCTGAGGCAGGCGCTCACACCCTTATCCGTATTAGTAACATTCATTAAAGCTGGCAGAGGAGGGTTAGGTGAGGATGGAGGGCTCGCATCCTGTTAATGCCCAGGGACCATTAAATTGTCTCTATCAATAATTAACTGGCCATGCACTGAAGGTTCTGGTTCCCTATTGTTTCACATCGAGGCTTCATACCTAATTATAATAATTATTCCTCCTCCGCCCTCCCAGTATTTCCCAAACCACTTGCACGCTTTTTAAATTATCTGCCAATTGCTAGTGGAAAGCGACTGCGTTTCGGTAATCGTTTGATGGTAATACCAACAGTTCTGTCCTCTCGCTCAGTGCGCCGAAGGCACCATTAAGAAAAGCAGCATTTTAATAACATTTTCGGAACAACTCTCTATGTAAAATGCTTTGTGTGTGTGTGCGGGCACATTTAGGCTAGATTAAAGTGCCAATCATAATCAGTATCAGAGCTGAAATTGAAATCACAAGTATTTTGACTCACGGTTTGTCCTCCCTTGTTTCTTTTTTTAAGTCCTTGGTATTGAGGAGAAATCAGCTTTCTGTTTGACGTCTTGGAATCCAGAACATTCCTGGGTCTTCCCATTCATGGTGCGTGGTGTAGTCCTCCCCCAGGTGCTTCACCTCGGTGTCATATCTGACTTGTACATCTTACAGATCCCATAATGCATTTCAGCATGATGCATACTGCACTGAGCAGCAGGTGTCACGAGCCAGCCCCTCCCCCGGAGAACGCAATCTGACAGCCTCCATTACTGCAGGTGTCCAATGGCTCAATTTTGTCTTACATTCTCCACAAGGACAGTTAGACGGCAACCTGATTAATTTTGTCATTAACTCTAATCCTCAAACTGACATCAATCAGCCTCTATTTGCTTCAGAAAAGATGAAAAAAAATCCAGGGTGTGAATAAACATAATTTGGTGCTTCCAATTTATGGCGGCTGACCGGATACTGAAATCACAATTATCTGTTGCTTGACACCTAATACTGAGACATGTTCACAAGGGAAAACATATCGCATTGCCAAGTCCTCCCACACACCCTACCTCCCTACCTGCTAAAAGTAATTAGAAAAAAGGTATGGGGAGTTATCAGCTGTAAATAGTTTTTATTGGCTACTTGGTTGGATCTTTTTATTTTATAATTCTACCTTCTGTGGGTTTCAAAGCCTCATTACTCAGGACCTAGGCAATTGGCTTAATATATTACACCTATAAGCACAGAAAAACATAATTTCGTATCATGCACCCGCTCCCCCCACCTTTCTTCTATGCAAGCGTTGGAGGCTTTACTTGGGCGGCAGATTACCAATAAGCCCCAGGAAGTCCCTTGTCACTTGTACTCCTCCTCAGTGTTTCACATCCCACACGGTCTGGCCTGATTAGGGCACCTCAGCTAGGTTAGTGCTGGTGCTCCTTCCTCTGAGACCCAAGTGTCCTGTGCTCTCTTCAGCGTTTTCCCCAGTTACTCCATACCAGACTATCATGGTCAGTGGCCCAAGCATGAGCCCCTTCTGTTGGTTTAGCTACTCCAAGTTAAAAACTGCATTTTCTCCAGAGGAGATGCCCACTCTAAGTACTGAGCTGTCTTCCTGGCGAACCCACCCACAAGCCTCATTTTCCATACTTAACACATGATATTAAATGAATATCTTTGTTATGAGATTTCAGGAGGCAGTGAGCACCTGTGAGTCTGCTCCATAAAAATGGCCATCTTTGCCCCAGCTCCTATCTGCCTCCTCGTATGTTCCTTCTGGCTACCACAAGGCTTTTCTTTGGCTAGCCAAATGCCATTTGTGGGACCTGGGATGTTATGGGTAGCGGTGAAGGTCCATGGTGTTCGGATAAAGAGAGAGCATTCCGTCTCCATGCAGAAGGACATTGATAATCTTCAACGGAATGACAAAGGTAACCACATAAAGCTTTGGGGCTGTTTAGGGTTTGGCTGTTCCCCTTTCCTCACTTTCTTTGGTTTCATTCACCCATGCGGAGCACGCTAGCCCCCCCACCTCACTCACACGGCCGCAGCAACACAGCCATGAAGGAGTTAATTGGCCTCATTTAAGAATCGACTCCGAAGCACATGGAGAAAGAAATTGCCACAAGAAAAGCGCGGCAGCGAACGGCTCAACCGGCACGGGAATGACTGGGGAAAAAAAACAATAAAACCCCCGGCTATTATCACTGAAACATCGAGGAACGATCGCAGGGGGCATGAATGCTCATTGCCTACCAGACAAACTCGCCTCGGATGGTATTCCATTACTGCGAGTCGGCCGATTTCTCAGGCCTGTAAAACAAGAATAATACCCACGATTGATTCTCTTGCCCAGATGCCTCGCATGGTGTGGTTTTTACTTTGAATGAAACTGCAATCAAGAACTGTAAGCCTGCAATAGATTCCCACGCCATTTATTTCCCACATGAATTCATAGCCTATTGATTTATACCTCTGGGGTATGCTAACAATGCTTGTTGTTCTGGGCATTAAAGTGCCTTGCCTTTAAAAAAAAAAAAAAAAAAAATGCTTTACACCATCTAAGGAAGACATTAACAATATAGTATTCAGTCCTATAGCTTATATTGAAATGTTAGGTTGACCAAGACATAATTAAACTTATATGAATAAAAATGAAATATAGCTTCTTCCACAACACAGGCAAAGCGCAGGCAAAGGTATTCATACTAAAATATATAACACAATTTCATCCACCCATCCGCCCATTTTCTGCCGCTCATCCAGGGTCGGGTTGTGGGGTCAGCAGTCTAAACAAGGATGCTCAGACCTCCTTCTCACCAGTCACCTCCTCCAGCTCCATCAGGGGAATTCAAAGGTGTTCCCAGGCCTGCCAAGAAAGAGAATCCCTCCAGCATGTCTTGGGTCTGCCCCAGGTCCTCCTCCTGATTGGACATGCCTCAAACAACACCTCCTCCTGATTGGACATGCCTCAAACAACACCTCCCTAGAGAGCCATCCAGGAGGCATCCTAGATAAACGCACAAACCACCTCAACTGGCTCCTTTCAATGCAGAGGAGCGGCAGCTCTGTATTGAGCTGCTCTCAAATGGCCGAGCTCCTCACCCTTTCTCTAAAGCTGAGCCCAGACACCCTGCGGAGGAAGCTCATTTCTGCTGCCTGTATCTATGATTTCATTCTTTTGGTCACTACCCAAAGCTCATGACCATAGGTTAGGGTAGGAATGTAGGCCGACTGGTAAATCAAAAGCTTTGCCTTCTGGCTCTTCTCCCTCTTTACCACAACAGAACAGTATGGCGATGCTGCACCGATGCGCCTGTTGATCTCCCGCTCCCTTCTTCCCTCACTCGTGAACAAGACCCCAAGGTACTTCACCACCAGGGGAGGGCAATCCAGCATAGCCTCAGACTTGGAGGTGCTGATCCTCATCCCAGCTGCCTCACACTTAGTTGCAAAACAACCCCAGTTCATGCTGCAGGTCACAGCCCAACGAAGCCAGTAGGACCACATAATCTGCAAACAAGCAAAGATGAGATCCTGAAACCACAGAATCAGACCCCCTTTGCCCCTTGGCTATGCCTAGAAATACGTCATTCTCGTACGCCATTCTCCTGGAGCAGCCCCCATAGAACCCCTTGAGGGACATGATCATAGCATGTAGAGTGGTTGGGAAAAATTCCATAAACCCCCCTGTATCCTTGTGATGGTGAAGAGCTGGTCCAGTGTTCCACGACCAGGACAGAATCTGCATTGCTCCTCCTGGATCCGAGGTTTCACCAATGGGTAGACCCCTCTGTCCAGTACCCCAACAAAGACCATCCTAAGTAGGCTGAGAAGTGTGATTTCCCTGAATTTGGAATACATCCTCCTATTTCTTAAAAATTGGGACCACCACCCCAGTCTGCCAATCCAATGGCAAAATCCCCCACATCCATGCTATGTTGAAGAGGCAAGTCAGCTAAGACAGCCTAACAACATCAAGAACTTTCAAAAACTCGGGACGAATCTCATCCAGCCCTGGAGCCTTATCACCAAAGAGTTCTTTGACTACTTCAGTGACCTTAGCCCTAAAGCTTGGCAAGTCTCCCCTGAGTCTTCAGGAGTGGGATTCAGGAGGTCCCACCAGGTGACTATATTCCCCCTTGAGGTGACCAGTTCTCCAACCCTGCTGTAAACCCAATGGCTAAAGCCCTGCTTCCCCCTCCTGAGCTGCCAGATGGTTTGCCAGAACATTTCTGAGGCTGATCAAAAGCCCTTCTCTGTGACCTGACCAAACTCCTCCCACACTTGAGTGTTTTGTTTTGGCCTGCTGGTACCTGGCAGCAGTTTCAGGAGTCCCACAAGCTAACCAAGCTCAGAAGGTCTCCTTCTTCAGCCTGACGGCTCCCTTTAGAGCTGGTGTCCACCACCAGCTTTGGGGAATGCCGCCACAGGCACTAACAACCTTACGGTCAGAGCTCCGCACAGCCGCCTCAGCAGTGGAGTCTCGGAACATTCAGACTTAATGGCCTCTGACTCCCTCAGGATGCAAGAGAAGTTCTGCCGGAAGTGAGTTAAAGATCTCTCGGATAGGGGCCTCCTCCAGAAGCTTCCAGCACACCGTCATTATGCATTTGGGTCTTCCAGGTCTATCCGGCATTTTCCCCAGCCATCACATCCAGCTCACCAGCAGGTGATCAATTGATAGCTCAACTCTTCTCTTCACCCAAATGTCCAAAATATGCGAACGCAGATCCGATGATATGATCGCAAAATCGATCATCGAACTGCGGCCTGAGTGCTCTGGTGCCAAGTGCATTTATGAACACACATGTTAGAACAAGGTGTTCATTATGGACAGACTGTGGTTAGCAGTCAGTTCCGTCTTCCGTCAGTTAAATTTCTTACTGCACTCCCACACAGATATAGACACACACTTAAAGCAGTAAAGTCTCAGAGTAAAACATATTTTCACCACCCCCATTGTATGAAAGAAGCATGGATGAGTTCAGATCTGAGTTAAGAGTGTTGGGTCATTCTGGGTGTGTTTTAACATGCTATCCCCTGGTGGAGGAGAGGCGGTTGGGAACGGGCTGTGTTAGGGATGCCCCCATGGGCCAGTTAACAGGCAAAATGTGGGACCATGGAGAAGAAGAAGAAGAAGAAGAAGAACTCCCTGGTCAGTTTGGAGGCTGCCTCTGCCTCACCAGCATCTTCCTGTAGGTTTATGGCACCTGAGCCAAGTTCCCCCAATTTGTGGGCAATTCTCACTAATGCTCGGCTGAAAGGAAGCATGCTTTTTATGGTGCTAGAGGAACATTTCCCAGTGAGTGTTATTCATGGTGCCGGGAGCACAAATAGTGCAAGTCAGGTGGGGGCGCTCATCCCCCATCTCACATTCGCCGTCATCGGCTTCTAGTGAACGCCCCCGTTTCACAGGGGCCTCGCTCCAAAATTCATTCACCGGGATAGAGAAATTGACAGGGATCAGTGAGGAAGCAGGGGGGCTCTCTGTCAGGGCCGCTTTGTGGTACTGATCACAGGCAGGCGCTGGGCTTGTGGGAGCCATGCCATGATGCAGGATTTTGGGGGGTGTCACTACAGGCAACTTAAGCACACCAAAAGAGGCCTCAGACACCATGCTGACATCCTTAAGAAACTCTTCAAATGTTTATCTGGTACAACGTTTGACAGCAGACTGTGCATAGACCTGGCAGTGCCTTGACTGGGACTCCAGCACGAGGGGGTCCCACCATGCAACTGGGCAACGTCACATCCATAGTACCAATGTGTCAGCATTTCTGATTATTGTGCCATTATCGTGTCCCTGACCTGACCAGCAGGAGGCGCTGTGCTGGAGGCCCTGTGGTTGCAGTACAGGGAGGCACAGCACTGAAGCCTCTATAGCCAAGTAGTTCATATACGGCTATTGAGTATTTTTATAATTAAATTTTTTTATGACAAAGCATGCTGTTTTTTTATATGTTCTCAACAAGTCTGTTTTTTTTCTTGCATGATGATGAATATGGCACTTAAGGGAAAAGCCTATAGGACAAATACAAAACTTTAAATTAACGTTACGTTTTGTGCAACATATGGCTTTAGTAGGAAATACATGTTTAGTGCTTGTTGTTTATTAGAAAAAATGTATATTGCTTTATATTATTTTAATGAGACATGATCTTTCCACATCCAATTGATTTAATTGCACATGTGACATAAGTCATGCTTTCTCGGAACATAAAGTGAATGTATCCATTGGAAAAGTTCAAAAAAAGTTTTCAAAAAGAAAAACATTGCAGTTGTGTGTAACCGCTGTCGATGACTTCATTTCATTCAAAGAATTATGCATAAAAACCATTAATGAGAAAACATGCATTTAATACACATTGTACATCAATGTATAACTTATATGTTTGACAAAACATTAATTAAATGTATTTTACATGAATGAAGGACACATATGTCTAATGTCACATTACATTAATGGTAAAATGCATGAGAATCATGTGTTATTTAAAAAAAAAAACTTTTTTATATGGGTAGGGAGATGCTTAGTGTGCTTTTCTTGAGTGAAATATGCCTGCACACCTGAACCACCCATAAATAATGAATGGGTACAGCTCGAGGCCAGTGCCCCTTCCAAGCACCCTCTCAGAGCACCTGCGACTGTAATCCAGGTCTGCTCTGTTCAGCTCTGGCAGCCCTGGAGATGTGACCATGATTCTGGGATGTCAGCTAACCATTTGGTCCACCGAGTGACTATGGGCTTCGTCATGGAAGCCACATGCTAATCAAACATTAATCCCAGACGACCCCTAAGGCCAGGGCAATGAGTGCATTAAGTCTCCCACTCACAGTGACAAGACGGCACATAGACAGAGAATCTGCGTCTGTTTGATTTCTGCACAAAACGAATTTGCCTAAATTAGCTCTGGAGAGCAAAAAAGTGTCATGTGAGCAATCCCCAGGGGTAGGGCGATCGGAATGTTGGGGGAGACGTAGCACAGAGTCAGAACAGGCCCCAGCGGATCCTTCTGAGCAAAGGGGCCTCAGGGTCAAGCAAAGAACATTATTAATCCGTTATTATAATATGGGCCAAATGAAAATCCTGCCTTGGCAACAGCAAACCTGCGAGTCAGCTCTGAGAGAATGATACTTAAGGGCGTTGTCAAGAAATAATTAACATCGTTAAACAGCCAAACATGACGAACTGAAGGATGCGACTTTTTAAAGTTTTTCAGAGGTGCTCAGTCATTTCATGGCTGCCTGCTGACTGCTTTTTCATGCCAGAGGAAAACAGGAGATTGTGTGTGTGGATTATATTCATATTACATTGTGGAGACCAAATATCCTCCAAAATGTGATACAAACCTGTTATTTTGACCTATGAATGCAACCAAAAAACTAAAAATACCAAAAGTATTCATATTTTGTTTAGTTAGGGCTGGGTAGGGGTTAAGGTTGTCATGTTAGAACTGAATGGAGAGTCCCCACAAAGATATAATTGTGTGTGTGTGTGTGTGTGTGTGTGGGTGTGTGCACCGAGATGGACTGCAGTCCTCTCCATGGTGTGTCCCAGTAGTGGATGAATGATGGACGCAAGAATGGAGAAGCTTACAATGAAGGTACTTTTTACAGACCAACAAACAATCAACAATCAGCAAGGTCTTGTGTTTACTTGCATCAAACAAGATCCCCCAGACTGCTAATCTGAAATCTTTATTCATCAGTGAGATACACGGTTCACTCAGCCCGAGACGTGTTCATGTCTTTGTAGAATAAGAAATGGGGATCCCAAGGTCTTTAGGGGCCAAAAGGCCATGTGTGGTGATGCTGCAGGGGGAATCCCAATATCGGGTCCCAAGGTCTTTAGGGGCCAAAAGGCCATGTGTGGTGATGCTGCAGGGGGAATCCCAATATCGGGTCCCAAGGTCTTTAGGGGCCAAAAGGCCATGTGTGGTGATGCTGCAGGGGGAATCCCAAAAGCTTTCTCCTGGTTATCAAGTAGTCAGTGTGAATCTGGGACCAGGAGCAAAATCGACAGGCAGGCGTTGTTTGTGCTGAAGTTCTCAAAAACAATGAGCAGCAGGCCAATGTGGGTAGACCTTCAGGCCATTGCGGACAGGCCTTCAGAGACCCACTATGCCTCTTAATGAGTTCACCCCAAACCCTCGCTCTGTCATGTGGATACTTATCCGACGGCCGCCCTGTGACCTACAGTCTCCAGCGCAAGAAGGACTAATAAATAGACAGTCATTTCCATTGACGTAAATGCACCTTCAATTCATTATAAAACTCAGTGTTCACTTTGTAATCTTAAAAGTCAACGTTCACCTAGTATTCAAAAAAACAAAACAGAACTTACTGTAATAAAAGTGACTATATAAAATAATTCGTACTGTGTATCAATCAAAATAAATTCTGTACGTTTCGTTACGTCCTTCCAGTCATCTGCTACATTTATGTCAACGTAAATGGACCATGTTAATTTAAGTAAGTTGTGTACATTATTTTCTTAAAGTAATTTAAATCACTACACACAAGTGACATAAATTTGAGTTTGATGTATGCCAAAATGACGTATACCGGGGTACTCACATTAACCCCATCCCCTGCCTGTCCCCAGCCTGTCCCCAGCCTGTCCTATTCCTGTCCTCTGCCTGTCCCCTGCCTGCTCCTAGCATGATCCCTGCCTGCTCCCTGCCTGTCCCCTACCTGTCCCCTGCCTGTCCCCTGCCTGCTCCTAGCCTGTCCCCTGTCTGTCCCCAGCCTCTGCCCTGTCTCATCCTTTTCCATTCCATGAGAAGGGACACTATTTGAAGCCAAGCTGCCCCCTGTTCCCTGAGTTCTGTGGTTCTATACACCTGACCTGAGTTATTCCCACGTGTCCTCTGACTTTGTATTTAACTGGGGTTATTGCTGTAAATATGGCCAGACAGTTTCTTTGCACCCTTCCTGTTATACAGCCTTTATCTTAAGTTCTCTCATTGCGTAGGCTGACAGGCCGTACGTGCCAATGTTTATATCCAACAGTAAACAGGGTCTCCTGACAGGGAGCTGTTTTATTAGCGAGACTATAGGTGTCTCCTGTCTGTCTGTTAGCCAGGAAAATTTATTGCGTCCACAGCGAGAGGACCCTGTACCTCACGTCGACTGTATGGCCGTCCATCTGCTGTCAAAGCGGGCAACTACTTCTCAGAAACTCCTTCATGGCGTGTGCGCTGGCAATGGCCCCAGAACCAGGGTTTAATTGCCAGCCCGTCGCTATGGAGAAGGGGGTGGGCTTTAGGTGCCATAATCAAAAGCAGGTCAGTCAAAGCTGTAGCGGGGCCAGTGGGCAACAGGAGTGCATGCCACCAAACAAACGAAAATGAAAATAAACAAACAAAAGAGAAACAAAAACAAAACAAAGCCGAAAAAATGTTTGATCTACAGCACAGCATCTGAGCCGAGAGCGATATCACCTCTGTGAGCTCATATTAATTATGGATCTTGCGTATATGAAGAACAAAGAGGACTGTGGGTTAATATTTTATGAGAGGTTTTTTTTTCTTGGTGGGGAGGAAAATGAACGACTTCATAATTATTTCAAATAGCTCGTTTGCCTCTTCTGTAAATGCTTCATTACACTTTTGCTATTCCTGCTCCAGTAAAAGGGCTAAAATACCACACCAAAGAATTATGGGGGGGGCAGATTCCCCCAGAACCTCCTTGGCAGGTAGGAGTGGTCCTCATCCCGCATCATCACATGTATGTCAGCAGCCTTCTCTGAGCCCAGGAGAAATAAGTTACGGTGGTACCGCGATGCACCGTGAGCTAAATCTGTAAGCGCAAAGACCATGGAAGGCCTCAGCGGGGGGGAGTGGGGGGACATATAAGGCGAGAAGGCCCGCAGCATCAGACGGGTGTGAGATGTCCTCTTAAACAGGAAAGCACAAACCTATGTGGGATCTTCTCCTCAGAAGCACGACGGCCGGGTCCCAGAAGGCCACCCCACACATCAGGCATGATACCATCTACACCCTGCAGCAGGAGGCACGTTTGCACTGAGAAAAGCTGTCTTAGAGGGAATGTTTCTGAGGAACACTCCGGGATCCCAGGAGACCTGCAATTCCTCTTAAGCACACTGCAAGTTGGTGTCACAAACTATGAATAAATTAAACCGGTCTGTCAATATATGATTACACTTGTTTTCTGTCTGAGTACATATTAATTTTGTGATTGGATCAGACTGAGAATTCCTGTTCCAGAAGTATCCCCTAAAATTTAATTACTCACAGGAAGAGACAGACTTCTAGCAGAGATTCCTTATTATTTTGCCAATATCTCTCTTTCTCAAAATGATAGCTTCATTTTCTCAGATCTCTCTCTCTCTCTCTCTCGCTCTCTCACACACACACACACACACACACACACACACACTCTCACACAAACACACACCCTCTCTCACACACACACACACACACACACACACACACAAACACACACCCTCTCTCTCACACACACACACACACACACACAAACACTCTCTCTCGCTCTCACACACACACAAACACACACACACTCTCTCACACACACACACACAAACACTCTCCCCCTCTCTCTTTCCAGTATAAGTTTCCCAAGCAGATTAAAGTTTAAGAATCACACAATTAGCATCAGCAACTGTGACAAAGTCTGGCCACCTATTTCAGCTCTTTGAAGTGAGATCTAACCATATGTTTTGCTATCTCGGAGTTCTCAGTCCGTTTCCCTCTATCGCCAAGAATGACACATAAGTGAAAAAAAAACATTATTTGGATAGATTTCTGAAGCAATTACCAGTCCAGTTTAGCTCCTAGCCCACTATAGCCAGCTGTCATACATTAAATGTTTAATAATAGATTGTAATAGACAGCCCTACTGTGTAGATGCACTGAGCTGCGTGTGATAAACCCCAGAAGCTGGTTTTTAAATGGATGGGCAGACACCTGAGTGGGATGTGGATGGGGGTATTTCACACCTTCTCAGTCTTGTGAGCACTTCCAAATAGGCTGGATGGAGTCATAAATAACACTGCTCTCCAAGGCCCAATCGACGCGTGAGATTTTCGGGTGTCTCCCGCATGATTTTGAGAAGAGCTGCCATGTGCCTAGTAGCCTGTGTGCCTCTTCTTCTCCCAACTGCATGACGGAACCAGAAAGAAAACTATGACCAGAGTAGCTGGCTTTACTGACAAACTGGCCTGTACTAAGCTATGTCTGTACGCTCAGATTTGCCTCTTTAAATATCCTTTGAATTGGTCCTGATTGTCAGCCGTTTGGCTATGGAGAAGGCATGGTTTTCTGAAGACTAGCTGTGGACTAGCCCAGCTGCTTCCTGCCAAGCTGATCAGGGAGCTTCTCTGTCCAGGCCTACAGACAGCAGATGTCCATTTGTTTGCTCGAGGCAAACAACAACCTGCAGGCATGTGACCGAAGGCTGAAGCGTGTCTCAGAAGCCAGAGGAAGCTCTCATTCTCAGGAGGAACAGGCAGCTGACTGCGGCACTCCATGTTCACTGGCTCCCTCTCTAGCCCATTGAGTGCCCTTTTTATTCATTTGGAATTGGGAGCTGTCGCATTTTGGGAAAGCCAGCCTAGCCCGTGCTGAATGTCTCCCTCCGCTTGCTCTTCCCCTTGGTTTGTTCTGACCCTGCCTCCCTTCGCTTTCCCCCTGAAAATCAGAATTCAAAATAAAAGCTTGGCAGGCTGTCATCTCTCCCTGTCACATGGCTCAGTCCTTGCAAATGTCCACTTCTGCTGCAAGGTCAAGAATGGAGAAAGTTTTTCCAAAATAATTCCTGACAAAAGGTTTTCTTCTTCATATTTGAAATTGCCCAGAAGCACTCCTGCAAATTGCTGTTGCCCACAATCTATAGTGTGGCCCTAAGGGGCCATGCCCGTTCCGTGTTTCTTACCTCTTGTTCCTGCCCTTGTGTTACTCACTCCAGCTGCCTCTCAATTGCCCCCTTGTTAGTTATTGTAAAAAAGCTCTTCCTAGTCCTTTGTTCCCAGTCCTGTCATTAAGGTCATACCTCTTACATGCCCGAGTCCTTCCCTATACCCACATCCTTCTTTTTTGACCCCACATGGTCTGTTTTGTTTCCCTGCTTCCGTTTGCTTTCAATAAACCCCCTGTTGTTCTCCCTAACACCTGCTGTTCTCCCTAACACCTGTTGTTCTCCCTAACCCCTGTTGTTCTCCCTAACACCTGCTGTTCTCTGTAACACCTGCTGTTCCCCCTAACTCCTGCTGCTCTCCCTAACACCTGCTGTTCTCCCTAACACCTGCTGTTCTCCCTAACACCTGTTGTTCTCCCTAACACCTGCTGTTCTCCCTAACACCTGCTGTTCTCCCTAACACCTAACTGTGCCCTGGCCTGCTTAAAGGTGAATTCCATTCTGCTGTGTGACAGCGATTTCCTTCACCACAAAAAAAGTGACATGGTCATGAGAAAATGCGGGAGTGGCAAGGGGGGGGGGGGGCAATCATGTAATCATGCAGGGTACAAGGCAACCAGGCCAAGTTAGAGATGTAATCTGGAGTGCCAGCACTGCATACATGTATTCAGGTGCATGAGGGCAGCTTATATCTAGTGCCCATGGCAATTGTCTCCGAAAGATAGAGCAGGCAGGCGTTGGGGTTTTGGAGATGCGCAGAGCCACTTAACCGATGGCTGTTGTGCTCCTGGAGTTTACCTGAGCCAATACATGGTACCAAACAGAGGAGGAGAGGGTGGGGGGTGCAATTCATTCTTCAAGCAATTTGTTAATGGAGACAGATGAGGTAGCCACTGGTCAGCCGGCAGGGGTGGTGGGGGGTCAGCAGCAGATAGTAAGACAATCGAATACATTAGACCAGAAGCTCCAGTTAAGGCCTCCACTCAAGCTGTTATACTATTTTGATGTTAACAGTTTCTAAATTAATAATGTGTTTTCCGTCTTGGTCGCTGGACAACATATTAATCATTGAGATTAGACTGTTAAAAAACAGAGTGACTTCAGCGGGAAACTGACGCGGCGGGATCTTTTGTTCCATTTGGCGTAACCATAGCAACTTGCCGTGGCTCAGCCCCAGTAGCACCCGCACCGCGGTAGCCTTGGGGGCGATGCATGGCTCTCGATGAAAGATGCCGTCTCACGACATGATAACACATGAAGATGGTCACGTCTGCAGATGTTTGTTGCGAGAACAGGCGGGCTCTGCTTTTCAGGGAGTATGGAGGAAAAGGCCCACATCCACATAACTCGATCTTTCTCCCTGATAGACCCATAGCCAGAAACATGCAAATCGAAATCCCTGCCCGAAGGGAACCGCTGTTAAACTGCTAAGGAAATCTGAAACGACGTAGTGAAAGATTTATCTGTATAGAAGGGAGATCGCTTTTGTTGTTTTGGGTAAAAGTACCTGATAACTGAATATCGAACCAAAATCCCTGACACTTTAATCATTAGCAATAAAAAACAACAACAAAGTGAATAGAAACCCTGTTAGGTTTTAGCAGGTCTTGCTGAGTGTAGCCTAAATTCCGTGAACCCTTCGAGGGCTCAGTGCCCAGCGCGGAGACTCGCTTGCATTATTAGTGGCCACAGCCTCTGGTCAGAGAGCCAGGTGTTACAGAAAGGCATGGGAGGCTTTGGATGAATGGCTGGGAGGAGCATACAGAGAGCTGTTCATTCTCGGGCAAGAGGCAGACTCGCCTGCCAAGCAGGGCAGCGGAAGACACTGCCGTGCTCCGCTGTATGCACTGCAAAAAAGTATGTATTTATCCCAACTACATGTACCACCTTGGATTGTTGAGTGTGTATTTATCCCACCTACACGTAACACCTTGGATTGTTGAGTGTGTATTTATCCCACCTACACACAACACCTTGGATTGTTGAGTGTGTATTTATCCCACCTACACGCAACACCTTGGATTGTTGAGTGTGTATTTATCCC
>JAODKM010000108.1:22388991-22406011 GCA_026780845.1 Petrocephalus sullivani
TGTCCGCAGGACGTGGCCATCCGCCTATGCAGTGTCCGCAGGACGTGGCCATCCGCCTATGCAGTGTCCGCAGGACGCGGCCATCCGCCTATGCAGTGTCCACAGGAGGCGGCCATCCGCCTATGCAGTGTCCGCAGGACGTGGCCATCCGCCTATGCAGTGTCCACAGGAGGCGGCCATCCGTCTATGCAGTGTCCGCAGGATGCGGCCATCCGCCTATGCAGTGTCCGCAGGAGGCGGCCATCCGCCTATGCAGTGTCCGCAGGATGCGGCCATCCGCCTATGCAGTGTCCGCAGGACGTGGCCATCCGCCTATGCAGTGTCCGCAGGAGGCGGCCATCCGCCTATGCAGTGTCCGCAGGATGCGGCCATCCGCCTATGCAGTGTCCACAGGATGTGGCCATCCGCCGTGCATAAGATGCCATACTGCCACTGGCAGGCGAAGGGGCCACCGATTCTTTCTCTGCCCAGGGCAGCCATGAGCCTAGAGCCCCTGATGTCATCCCAGTAAATTGCATTCACACAAGCACACACGATTTTCATAAAGTTACAGGCTTTTGCAGATAATCCATTATGTGGTGCTGTTATTACATATTGTTTTGAGAAATACACTTACTGTTTTGCAAATATCAAGGATGATTCAAGAAATTCACCAAAACTGTGACACATTTTAGTATTATTCAGTTATGTCCTTTACACGAGTCAACTCTCCATTGTAATAACATTATTCCACTTATGAAGGTACCTTAACCCAAAAGCCAACAGTGGACACATAGGTTTATGTTTACACACAAGCAAGTGCTCATGAGGTTAAGCAAAAGTAAAGCTGCTGACCCCTGACCCAGAGCAGAAGAGGAGCAGCAAGCACCTTCCGCGATGTGGGCGGAGACTCTCACTCAGTCTGCGCCTTTTTCCAAGAGCACAATGAGTTGTTTACATTTTAGCCATTTGAGAAGTTGCTGCTTAACAAGGGATTTGACTATGTCCATGTTGTATTTTTAAATTATTTTCTTGGTGACCAATATTTGTGATGCTTTTCTGTAGTTTCTAATGTTGGTCCAGACAGCAGATGTTTTTCGCAGGTATAAACTGTCTAATCAATTAGTAATCTTTAAACAGGCATAAATAATGATATTTTAAAATGTACATAAGAGATGCCGAATGAGATGAGTATAAATGGAGTATGCTGACACTTATCTGCATAGCTGGTAGGAGACTTTGAAAAAATATGAATGAATCAGGGCAGATTTCACTGCTCACCTCCAGGACAGATGTGAGACAGCGCAACAAATCATCCACCCCCCAGTGCTTTTCATTTCCTTGGCCCACAAATCTTGTCCTTTGTAGGGTCTGTTTGTCTAGCAGACAACACACTCTGACACTCTCTGAAAGAGACAGGCCACAGCCACAACCATGGAGCACAGCTTCAAGGTTTCTACCGCAGCTGAGGATGCTGGGAAGGCAGTGGATTGGATTCAAGACTTATGTGTCACATGCATGAATGTACTGGTACTATATACCAGCAGTGAAACGACACGACTGCTACTCCAGACTGTGCAACAAACAAGGTAGAAGGAGAACAGAGTAAAGATAAGTTGCCAAAATAAGTACTAAACATATAGAAACATATAAAGTTTATATAAAAAGTTAAAAGAAAATATTTGAGAGAAATATTTAAAGTGCAGGTTGCAGGCAAAATTTATTTTAGATTTTAATTGGGGGTGTTAATGGTTCTAATGGTCTAGGGGTAGAAGCTTCCCCTTAGTCTCTCAGTCCCAGCCAAAAGGCATCAGAGGGGCCTGTGAGTGCAGCTACTGGAACAGGGGTGCTGAGTGTCTCTGCCAATGCTGGATGTAGATGTCCGGCAGGATAGGCAGTTATGTCCTGGTGAGTCACTCTGCGCTCCATATTGTCCTCTGCAGAGTTCTGCAGTCTCTGGAGCTGCAGCAACCAAACCAGGCAGTGATACTAACAGAAAGTATTCCCCCAGCAGTGTGAGAGAAGGGTTTTGGCAGCGCTGAGGAGATTTTGAATTTCAGATGAAATAGTTGCTGCCTAGCTTTCTACACCAGGCTGGATATAAGGGTTGTCCATGTCAGGGCCTCTGAGATGTTTACTCTGAGGTACCTGTAGCTGCTGACCCTCTTGTCGTCGTGCAACAAGTTCCACGTGTGATTTATGAAACAGGGTGTACCTGGCCAAATCCGGTGGGGAAGTAAAAAATCTTGCTTACTACTATTTCTCTAAGTTCTGAGTAGCACCAAGTTTGAAGCAAATTTACCTGACACGACTTGAGTAAGATAAAATTTCTCTATTAAAGCATGACGCACCCGGAGTTGATATCAAAGAAACAGACTATTCCCATTCCTAAGAAGTGAACCCCCGAACAGAGGAAAAAGCTTAATTGTTATACATTTTTGTAAAGCCCTCCCCCCCCCCAAAGGTGAGTCTTCTACCCTATTGGCTAAAATGAAAATTGTGATGGCCTCAGAGGTGGTGATCTCATATACCTCTGTGGTCCTCCAGACCCAGGGACAGACAGCTAAACATCAGTTACATTTACGTATTTCCATTTAATTTATCCCATTCAATTAGTCAAATCAGGTTAAACAAAGCATGCATATATTCAATATTTCTGACTTCTCTTCCATTATCTTCCTCTGCTACATTGAGCAGCCTAAGGCGTCTTGTTCCCTCAGCACGGCAGAGGAGTCTCTGATTATCTTCACGAACAGGCAAACTAGCAGTTTCAGCTTCCAGTTTCAGAGGCAGCACATAACATAAACATACACATTCTTCTTTGCCTAAGGCCTAAGACATTGACAGCAATCCCATTATGCCCCATTCCCTGGCCCTGTTGGAATTTCTCTTCCACACCAGCGTACGCACATCCCCACGTCGATAAATCTGGCGGCTGGAAACAAGCGTAATTCACGTGCCGCGCCCCTATTTATTCATGGTTACGTAGCCGCAGCCACAGACTGCAACACGGAGAAACGAAACCCTGCAAAAAAAGGGAAATTTCACTCAACTGGAAGTCGACGTCATTACAGCCGAGGTGGAGTTTGACTGCTGTGTGCAATCAAACACAGGGCACCGCAGGGTATTACACTGACTGTATGTGCTGGTTGTCATGATCTTGTGGTGCTTAATACTCTGTGCAAATGGTCAGCAATTAAAGAGCAATTAAAAAGTCAATACACGGTAACATTGTTTTAAGTAAAACAGCCATCTTCCTGAAAAATCCTGAGCTCCTGCACAGATATCTAATATTTCATATTTCAAAAACTAAAAGTTTAATTTAGTATCATCCGTCCTGTGGTTTTTCTGCATAACTGTCCCATAATATTGAGGCTACTGCAATCAAGCAAGGAAGCAAGGAATTTTCAAATACTGAGGTCAATAATTGCCAAATAGTGGAGTTTATGTTTAAGTTTAATGAATGAAACTTGATGAAAAAATACTGAAGACATCAGTGTGCTCAGTGGTATAATCCAGTCCAATCCAGCTTTATTTGTAAAGCACCATAATCAACCACACCTGGGCTGTACAGAGGAATGTAAGGCATAACAGCTCTCATAACCCTAACCCTAACCCTAACCCTTATCCAGGCATAAAATACACATATTGAAATAAAAAACAGGAATAAGACTAATAAGATAACATAAGAATAAAAGGGAAAATAAGCAAATCAAATAAAATGAGTGAAATGGAATAACAAAATATAAAATAACGGTAGTCACAGGCATGACTGCAGCAGCATACGTATCGAACGTTTATAATGCAGTCTGTAATCTTACAATTGCATGAATAGATAAAAATAAAGATAATCAAATATAACCCTCGATACACATTTCACCAGCAGTGAGTCCGCACTGACAGGAATCTGCGTGCACCATCTAAGAGCAGGTGTGGGATCTGAACCCATCCTACGCTCACGTCCTAATTGATAAATCCCGTAATTTGCATTGAAATCACCACACACCCATTTTTCTGCCATATGCACGCTTGATAAATGAGTGACTGACAAACAGACTGAGGGCAAGTACTTAAACTAAAACCAGAACAAAACAAGGAACAGGTGTAAATTATGATCAAGTAAACCAATCAAGGCAGGCATGGGAACAACCAGCAACAGGTGGAGTGACTAACACTAACTAGCAGACTACTAACTACACATTAGAAAAGCTCATCTAGGATAGTGAACATGAACCAAAAATATGAACAACACAAGCAGGACAAACTAATGACAGTGAAACAAAATATGAAATAACAAACACTGGGGAAAAGACTAAATCAACAGTTGAAGTTGGCCAGGCTCCAACCTAGAGGGTCATGGTTTAAGCCATATGCTGAACCCACTGAGCTATACAACAGCCCAAGATGCAAAGAAACACACTTGGGCTGAAGGCTACACAGGGGAGCAGAGAAGTGGGCCAACCGATGATGCCTACTGGCAAACGCGTGGAGAAGACACAAAGGGCAGGATCGGATGGGCACCAACCCTAACAAGGCCAACTACAAGATTGCACCCGTACCATTCAGTCTAACAACTCACACACTGCCCGCCATTCCTGGGGTGGGTAGCTGGGGTGTCCGCACGTTGGGCCCATACACACCACTATTTACAACACTTATCATTGACCCCTATATGTGACATTGCTTTACAATACAATGGCAACACTACAGACAATGACTGCACAAAGCTACTTACCTTTATTATAAAGCTGGCACTGGTGCCAACACGTTGCACTGCCTGCCAGATCCTGCCAGTGTTATAATACTATATTATTTGTGCCCAATCAAGTAAAGTTTTACCATTCATTTTTATTTTATTATAGTCTCGTTTTCATCAATTAAAAATCTTTGTTGATGAATAATTTCTATTATAGTTATCCTCAACAAAATTAACACTGCCAGGTAAAAAACTGTGTCCTCCAGTCTAATAGGTGAGGAAACCTGAAGGTTTTTCCCCACAGGCTTGCATCTATACTTAGAGCCGAGCAAGAAGTGCAGGATGCTGGACACAGCTTTCACCCGGGGTTAGGGTTAGGGTTAGGGTTTAAGATAAGGCATTAAGATAAGAAGCAGCAGGGGAGGAATAACAGCTGGATGACATGCAAAAACCGTCTGACCAAAAAGATTCTTGCTCATGGTCAAAGGTTTAAGATGATCATTTCCTCCTCTCAGGGCAGACAACTGTCATAGCCACACGATAGGAGCAAACATAAGCACATTCCGTCTTCTCACAAAATGACTGCTAAATCACCATCTTAACTATTTAAAGTATTTCAAACAAGTCCTCTTGATCTAAGAAAAATTTGGAGAGGGATGGCTCACATCTGTGAGAATATTTACATGTCGCCATTCCTTGATGTATGAGGTGTTGGAACTATGTGATGCTTGGGATGTGTGAGACTTTTCCCTGAGGTTTGTGCTCACTACACGGTACCTCAAATAGCCCCCATTAGATAAAGACCACCGATGGGTCATGTCATGAATGTCTGATGTGAAAAATGACACATGAGAATACCACCTCTTTTTTTAGTGTTTAATGTTTGATGTTTGAGCTTTAACCAAAATGTCTCTGCATTTTTCTCTTCAACGCAAAATATGCTGATACACCATAATGAGAAATAAATTGATGTGAAATTCATAACATCATACCAAATAATATAAAATATACTGATGCTGTACACCATAATATAAAATTTGCTGATGCTATACACCATAATATTAAATTACCCAGAATTCTCTATCAGTTATTCTGCTGAAGAACTTTGAGCTGCTATTTAAGTAACTAATGAGTTATTATTATGCAAGGATGAGAAATTGATCATAAGTTTGGATACATTTCCAAGTCCTATAGCAGAGGTGAATAATAGATGTGGCACTATGCTGAAGATGCATTATGAATCTGAGGTAGCCTGGGCCGTCTTCTACGCTGTGGTCTGCTGGGGAAAGAGCCTAAACGTGGCTGATGCCAGTGGACTCAATAAGCTGATAAAAAAGGCAGGAGTTGTCCTGGGAGTGCAATTGGGTTCTTTACAGATGATGGCAGAGAGGAGGTCCAAATTCCTTTCCATCATGGACAACATCTCTCACCCTTTGCACAGAGTGGTTAGAATTAGAATAGAATTATACTTTATTGATCCCCTTGGGGAAATTGACTTTTCACCTCCCCCAACCTTGCTCTCCATGAAAGCAAGCTTGGCCGTGAGGGGCTGCCACTTGTGCGGCGCCCAGGGAGCTGGGGTTTAAGGGCCTTGCTCAAGGGCCCACAGACGGCCAGAGGCTGGGCTTGAACCGGTGACCTTCCGATTACAGGCACAGAGCTTAACCTGCTGAGCCACACTCTGCCCCCATACATTGTGGGTGTCTGCCCCATACATTAAGGGTAAGGGGAAGTGTCCTTGGCGGGGCACCGAGGGGGCATGCCTGTGGGAAGGGGTAAGGGGAAGTGTCCTTGGCGGGGCACTGAGGGGGCATGCCTGTGGGAGGGGGTAAGGGGAAGTGTCCTTGGCGGGGCACTGAGGGGGCATGCCTTTTGGAAAGGGTAAGGGGAAGTGTCCTTGGCGGGGCACTGAGGGGGCATGCCTGTGGGAGAGGAGAGGCTTTGTTTGGGTTGTCCAGCTTTCTGCACATCTGGTCTTTTCCGGGTCTTTTACAAGTTTTCTCTTTTGACTTCTGCATTGGTTCCTGGTGCCAGGCAGACATTAGTACTCATCTACATTAATGTTACATCCGTCTCTTTGGCAAGTGCGGCTCTCCGTGACCTCTTACATCTGGTCACTGATTTGCATTGTTGCTCCTGCTGGATGCTGGCAGCACTGCAGCGTAATGATGCCCGATTGTATTCATATAAACACTAATAACACCTGTTTATACCAAAATGTGTTGCGGTCCTGTCTCAGGATAAAAAACTGGCATCAATTAAGACAAAAATCACATAAGGGTCACATTACCCATGAGATCCCAGCCACCTACACAGTCCACACAAAAGAAAATGATGCCCAAAATGATGCTAAATTAATTAAATGTAATTCAAAAAATCCTTCCATTTTGGCATTCAAAGCATATGACTTGGCCCCCTGTTGGGTGTGTACAAAGGATTTCCTCAAAATTACAGTTCTGCAAAATACAGGTCTCAGTAAAAGAAGTTTAGATCGCCTGTGGACACCTGCTATCTTAGGTGAGCAAGCTAATTGGAGCTTTAAGTCTCCCAGCCACGCAGGCAGCTATTTAGACGACCAGGGACCCTAACACAGCCGGCACCGTGATGATGCATTTTATCTTCTCATTGGCAATCTGCAACAAATCTTGCACCTTTGCACAATTGCAAAAAAAAAACAAAAAAAAAAAAAAAACAAACGAGACTGTTTCACCCTAGCCGAAACTTTAAGAATGTAGAGATTTCAAACGCATCTTCTCCGTTCCCCAAGCAGTAAATCCTTCATGAGGTTGACAGGTCCCTAGCCCTTCCTCTAACCCCGTGAGGTGCTCTGTGCCACATTCCCAAACTTTTATGTCCCACGTCAACACGCACTGCAATGGATAAGGACTGTACGCATAGTGAGAAGGCCCCTGAAGGGACATCACATTACTGCACGTTTGAGTAAATAACAAATGGTTATATTAATTGTAACATGTGGGGCATGGAACTGCAGGTATTGTTCATGAAGTCACGTAAAATACTTCCCACCTTGATTTTCTTTTTTAATAAATAAAATGTTATAGTTAAAAATGCATACACGCATACATTAAGTATCACTCTCTCCAATACTTTGTACAAAGTGGATGTATCAAATATTCATATTCAGCTTTTAATGCAATGCTCTGTTTGATCTATAACATTGATGTTTATGTCAGTATAAAAACTTAACTGAAACAGGCTGCTTTGTGGGTGGAACTAATTAAAGGGTCATAGGCAGATATACATGCCCCCTACAGGTTGCATTTGTTGATCAAAGATGTTCTGCATTTGGATTATGTAGTGGGACAATTAAATTCATGCATTCAACATGATGGGGTCTTAAGTAACAGACACCTTACTCCATCAAGGGGAAGAGTGACAGGGAAAGACTAAGGCTGCCAGGTTGAGATTAGCTGTTCCTCTAAGTATGCTTTCCATGTTTTTATTGGTCGCTCTTTTGGGGACAACCCAATATCTTTGCTTTGTGGCATGTTGTGGGCGGGGTTTAGGAAACTGTCTCAAGTGCCGTCTTCTGGCAGGAAAACACGATTAAAATGCTTCAGAGAACAGGAATATTTAGTTGGGGAACTCGATAAGTCGATAAGTAATGTATGCTCTATGCGTCATTATATATATTATCTGTGTATTGACACTTAATATTGTTCCTTTTCACCATGACATAACTCACCCTTCTTGGCCAATTAAAATTCATATATTTGGATTTATATCTCAAGGAAATTGAGTTGAGTTTCTCGCAGAGAACACCTTCTTTTCTGGTCTATGACTGTTACTTAATTAAAGCAGTTCATATGGTCAATGTAATCTATAAGTAAATCTAATTCAAATGGTACTCATGATGCACATTAGGCAAAGAGTACTCATGTCATTAGGGGTTACACTGACTGTTATGGGCATAAAAGCAGCTGATGGTAGTCAGGGAATCTTAGTGATAAGTGAAACAGATTGTCCTTTGGATCAGAGGACTTCTCCATGACAGCGAGGGAATTGATGGAGCTTCAAAACCCACCACTGATGGCATTACTGTACCAGGCATTGTTTGCCACTACCAGTGAGACCCAATGGGACTCTCAAGAAAAGTCATACAGCCATCATACATACAGTGGGTTACAACAGTCCATGAATGGCAGCACAGGATAATCCCTCCTCCATGGGCCTGGCTGCTGCGTCGCTGAGGTTTAAGGGCATTCCTGGCTTTGATCTTTGACTCCTTTGGTACACTGGGGTCAGGAATGCCATTTGCTGGGATTCCTAGAATTTCCCACGTGTGAAAATCCATCTCCTTTGGCTGTAATATCAGAGGAGCCTTAGCTTAGCTTAGCTTCCACTGCGGCCGGATCCCTCACCGCCCCAAACACTTCTGCCATTACTAAAAGGTCTCTCCATCAAGGGAGTGCAACGGAAGAGAATAATCACCTTATTCTCCATTTATAGCATAACTGTCCTTTTGAATGACAGAATTTGATGCAAATGATCATAATAAAAGTGCTATCGCAGCTATCTGAGCCGTGGCCCAACTCTCCCCCAGCCACCCATCCCACAACTCCCAGGCCTGAACGCCATCTAGTAATTAGTGTAGGTGATATTCCGCTCGGCGAGCCTTGCGGGACAAAGCTGGACAAACAAGCCGATTGTGATGAGCAGGAGAGTGTAGCATAAACATTGTAAAACGCCCTGACAAGGACGCCTGCTAATATGCAAACAGTTATTGTAGTCAGGTCATTGTGTCTGGTTTTTAATTTGTAATCTGCATACCTCTTTCACTCTATATCTCTGAGAAACACTTCCTCTTCCTTTATAAACCTATGGATATCACTTCCTCTTCCTTTATAAACCTCATAATGCCACTTCCTCTGGACGGCACCTTCCTCTTCCTCTATAAACCTCTGGATACTATTTCCTCTCCCTCTCCAAACTTCTGAATACCACATCCTCTCCCTCACTATAACTGCCTTTTCATGTAAACCTCTTTATTTATATACTGTACTATAAACATTGCTACTCAATATGCAAAGCGTATACCAACATTGTTTTTCTCCTGAAGTGACTTACATAGATAGATTTTTTTATACTATTGCAGCATTTCAGGGTAAATGTCTGGGGACCTGCATTTAAAAACCACTTGATTCCTGGTCCGGCGCTGGACCCTCAGCAGTGCCTGCCACCATCAGCAATACCACCTGTTTCTAATACCTCTACATAACAGAGCTGGTTTCCACTGGATCCCAGAGCAGATGTTCGACTCACTACAAGATTCCTCACAAAAAAATGTTGAAATAAGGTTGAAAATATTTCCTTCCTTGAACTATATTTTAATGTTCAAAATACCAGTAATTTTAAATATTGCCATTTTCAATTTCAACATGCAAACATATAGCATATGTACACTTTTTAATGGCATTACATGCGCACTCTGAATTATAAAAATGTAAATGTTTTACTGTGATCGGGAAAATATGTTTTGTGTGGTTTCATGCCCCAGAATATTACCCCCCCCCCCATCCTAGCAGAGAGCCCAGGTTCACCTGCTGCCAGAAGCAGCTAACGTTGCAGTTAAGGACGGGAACTGAAGGGATTGTGCTGCTGTATCCTCAGGGTAAGATCTTCAATACGCGTCCAGGTGTATAAACGGAAGAGCGTGAGTTATGTACATTTTTGCAAAGACAGTTTAAAAGAATGGAAATTCTTTCAACAGCAAATTAATAAAAAATGTTCTTGACAAAACAAGAAAAAATGAATGAAACTCAGAAAACTCATTGTGGTTCTTTCTGCAACCCTGCTAAACTAGTGTAGTACAGTACATGCTGGCAAAGGGAGGCCTTCAGAGGGCTCGATCCTACAGATCTTCCCTGGGAGCATTACTCCAGGGTCAAGGGGGTGTGGTTTTATACTGTGGGAGCCAACGACAATAGCCTGCAGCCAAGGTACCATCCCTGGTGTAGTCTGCTGACTGAGAGTATATTGTGATGCCATTCACAAGGTGGGAATGCCTCTGGATCAATCCCGTCAACAAATCTCAGTAAATCCCAGTAGGCTTATTCATGAGCACAGATGAAGGGGTGATGTTATGAGGTCTTTCCAAATGACCTTTCTCACAGTTTGTCAAAGATCCTTCACACTTGTGCATGTGGCATGTATGATTATGAGAGGAAATGGTGCTAGCCATGCTTTTAACACCAATACTCCGTGCATACATGAAGATCTTTGCACCCAATCACATGTCATTGATGAACCTGAAAACGACATGTCTCCCTTAGCCATGCCTCTCAAAATATCAAATAGAAAAGGAAACCTTTACTGTGAAACTACAGGAAATAAAAAACAACATGGGGGAATTCGGATACTTTTCTTCCACGAAACTGCACAATAACCAACAAAAATTACTGTGCGGGCGGATGGCACACAGGACCAGGTGACACGGGGGTGGGCATGGAGAATTGGTTTTATTCTGGGTATCGGACTATAGGGAACCACCCACTGGCCCAACGATGGAATCCAATTGGGCTGCTGAAGGCTCTGAATGTGGGTAGGTCCTTCTAGGCGCTTAAAAGATGCTAAGTTACCCTTTTAAACAAAGCCAATTTTTTTATTCCAATTTATAGAACTGATTTAATATATTTTAGCCATGATGTCCAGGTAATTTTGGTTGTTGTCTATTATTTGATTATTCCTAGGCATTTTCTTATTTTTGAATACATTCATTTTGGCTGATAAAGCAATTTCTCCACTCATGTTCCCAGTTTGGTCTCATTTGGTCTCAGTCACTGCTGAGGCTGGTTAACCCCCCCCCCGGTGTGAAAGACATGGCAGGCCCAATGGAACCCTCCCAAGGTCACAGGGTTCTGTGGGGCCAGCAGCCTTACCAAGAAGTCACGAGGAAGAACTGTGAGATGGCACTGTGGAGAGACAGCAAACCAAAATAACACTTGCACAGGAAACAGGATGGGCACAAGGCAGGACCCAGGATCAGTTTGTTTACAAGTATGTACCCCCTGCATTATGATACATGCTTCTTCTTATATATTGGTTATATTTTAGTCAATTCCACTGAGAGTTAATCATTTATGTAACACTGTTGGATGAAAAAAAAATTAAGAGGAAAAATAGGTTGGGATTCTAGTGGATAATGAATAAAGAATGCGATTGCACAAATCTGTACTATACGCCCAGTCACCTGACTTTTCCTCCCAAGAGGGCCACAGACCCCTGCAGTATTAAATATTGGAATAAACAACCAAAAAATCTGTAAATGGGTGTAAAACCACAACACAGCACGGTTCCAGAAGTCTCGAGGAAGCAGACAGAGCGAGACGTTAATGAGAACCTGTGAGGTGTGATGAAAGGGAGACACTAAACATCACACCCGCGACTTGGCGTTCCTGCTCCAGATTACATTCACTGTCACACCAGCTTTACCGCTCCTTACATGCATCGTGTCGTTTCCTTAGTAAACGAAACCAGATGAGTTTGACATGGAGTCCCGCTGAAGCCAAATGGAACCATAAGCCGTCTCAGAGGATTTTTGCTAGATGATCAGCCCAATAAAACAGCACAAACAGGTCACAGAACGAGAGGCCTGAGGTACCATTATGGCAATGAAATTTTAACCAAATGAAAGCAAGTTCACTAACTCCAGTTTCGTGAGCAAAACAAAATGCACAATGATTAACACAGTATAAACGCAATAACGCACGCAGGGAATGATATCAAAGACCAGACTGGGGAGCTCAGGACTGGGGAGCCCAGGAATGATGAGGGAGCAAATGAGAGGCAGCTGGGGTGATCCACATGTGGGCTGAAACGAGAGGTAACAGGTGCACAGCCACACTAGGGAGAGAACAATGGGGGCAGGAAGGCAGAACACGACAGACATCAGTTGATATGAACATAAACTCAAAAAATACTCAAGCCTACTAGTAATTTAATTTCTATACATACGGTTGTGTGGAAACTGTTCAGCCTGACCCTATACCTTAGTGATTATTGCTGGATACAGACGACAACAGGAAATTAAAAGCTGTGGTATATAAAGTACTGGAGAAATTAGTGTTGTGAGGTCTAATTAGATGAGGCCTTTTCTTATCGGGGGTGTTGTTTTGTTTGTTTGCTTGATAAAAACTTCCAGGGCCAGCTCTACCTTTTCAGGGGCAGTAGGCAAAGCTTTCCTTGGGAAACTCCTCCCACCAAGACAATTGATCATTCCACGACCCTGTGCAAGGCAGGTAATTTGGTGGCCCAAGGAAAGAGCCCATTCTACCTATAGCAAAGGCTGACCCTGCAAACACCCCTCTGTGTGGCGTTAAAGTGAACGCCAGCAGATCTATGGGAGGGCAGAAGGGGGCAAAAGTGGAAAGACATACAAGGATGAGGAGACATGGACACGCATCATAGATTTTTGACACATTTTTGCCAACTGCTGCTGCTCACCGAGGGATTATGGGTATTTTTTCCCCTTCACAGCTGGACTCAGTTTAAACTTTATTCACTCACCACAATAGTTCGCTCCCAGGGCCCAGAACAAAATGTTTCCTGGTTCTGCCCAGCATCCCTCTTCGTTCTTCTCTCTCCTTGCTGATAATGGTGCTTAATGGTGCCCACAGCAGGGAGGGAAAACCAAGCGAGACTGACGACCACAATGATCCACGACGCAAATGGTCAATTGGATTTCATAATGGGCCGCGCTGAGCTCATTTCTGAGAATCCATTTACAAAGGCGTGAACCACACAATCGGGCTCGGCGACATCGCTTCTTAATGTAACGCCTTCATTGTGTTCATAAACCCGTCGTTCTGCTGGTTGTTATTACACGTAAAAAGGGCTTCTCTCCCACTATATCAAGGAAGCAGCTGTCAGGCGTATTAGCGACTGTCAAATACTACAGCGGTAGAAATGGAGTTAAATAACTTACACATTTCTTTCCCAAGCGCCGCGCTGTGGAATGAATGGTGCTCAGGAGCAGTGGCAGGCAGAGACTGGTGCTGGCAACATACTTGTTCTTGACCCGCTGAAGCTGTCTGGAGCTGGAAGACATGAAGCAGGAGGCGTTTGGCAGGATGCTGATAAGGTAAACAGAGCTGGTGCCACATTAAATGTTGATGCTGTGTGGCAGTGTGTTGTTACTAAAAAGCTTTAGGTTTAGCTAGAAACCCGCAGGGACCAAAAGCAGTCCAACATCTGTTTCTGGTTCCACAATCTATACCGAGAGGTACTATTGTACTATGGAAATGGGAATGATATTTCTGTCTAGAGCAGCTTACTTAGTGCCATTTCCCCCAATGCTCTCCTCTAGGGTGCACCTGCCATGACATCTCAGGATTTGAACCGGGAGTTAAGAGACGTTAAGAGACCTCAAGGCTACAGCCTTCTGTACCGTTGTGTAAACCAATGTAAACCAACGTTTCCCAACTCCGTCAGGGATTAGACGGTCCACGTTTTCACTCCCTCTCAGCTCCCCGCCAAGCACGTGACATTTTTGCTCCCTCCCAGCTCCTGTTAGCAAACACATGGAAAGTCTGAGGGTCCCCAAGGACCAGGTTGGGAAGCCAACTGGTGTAAACAATGCGGAAACGTGCTCTCGGAGCAATCCAGTGAGAAACGCTCTGTCCTGCTGCACTTTTCATGCAGGAATGGGAGGGTGACACAAGGGCCGCTGTGACCTACAGGCTAAAGACCTTTGGGTGAAAGAAACAGGCCGCAGATCCGAGGACTGGGAGCACGGCACTGGCTCTGACAGACATGCCGAGGAACTTTAAGCGGCAGGACCCACGGCTGCCCTGTGTGACTTTACATTACACGTTTAAGAAAGAGCCACAGTCCCTGGTATTCATACTCTCCATCTTTTCATCAGAATAAACTGCAGCTTTAGGAGGTGATTTAAATGTTTTAGGCTGAAATAATAAATGGAAAACTGTGAGACGCATGGAATTCATTAAGTATGCATCAGATGTCAAATTCAGCTGCCATAACAAATTTATATCAGCTCATTTTCATTATTTTGGCATGCAGCACTTGCATTATTGTTACGTAAAGATTCCTGTTTTTCATTCGCTAAGAAGAGCATCCCGAGGAGGAGGAGTCATCCGCCAGAGTCACGCGGATTGGAGCAGACGCCGTCTTCGGAAAACGGCACATCATAATCCACGATTTCCCCACGCCTGCCTGGGATGATCTATGCTCTCGACTCACACTCGACACGACTCCTGCGTTCTCTCCCTAGTCATTTTTTATACAGTTGTGTGAAATTACAAACTATAAATAACCCGGGGACGGTGACATTCTTACAAAGCATTATGTTTTATTGCAAACCACGAGATACGTTTTGGGGACTGTGTGCCGAAGAATGGACCATCTGTTTTTAAATTTAATAACTTTGGTCTCTTGACAGGTCAAAAGTCAAGGCCTTTCCTTGAACATATGTGACTACCCACGGGGATCAGCCCTGAGTGGGTGAAATGAGCACATTGAATAGCGATACTGGGTCACTATAACTGGTTTTGTTAAATACAGACAGTCCCCGGGTTACGAACGAAGTTCTTTAAGTTGAATTTATAGTTAAGTCAGAAAAATAATAATGTAATACATAATAATTATAATATTAGGCCTATACAGTGAATATAAAAGTAACTATGTACGGTGAAGAAACCGCTAAAGCCACACAATATTTTTATGAGTGCCACAAAGTAGTGCAAGTATTCGTCATTATGCACGATTTTATTCAACCCAAATTTTAAATGTAATAGGCCTTATGGCAGACCATTCGTAAGTATGAGTTGTCCATAAGTCGGACACTCTTAACCTGGGGACTGCCTGTATACTCAGATATTCTGTGCCACTTGCAATTAATTAAGAAATCAAGAATTATGATAAATAGAAATTCATTACAAAAATGTAACTGCAGCTGTGTGTTTTGAGCACCCAAACAGGCAGACAGCAGCAGGTCAGAAGGAAAACCAGAGGTGGAATTACTTACATCTGTTCCTTCGGACAAGGGAAGGGCTCCTAAGCTATATGAAATCCCGTCTTCATTATCAAAGAGGAAATGAGTTTCCCGGCTGAGTGACTGAAGCTGAGGCTCCCATCCAGCCGCCTCAGGTGAGGGGGACAGGTGACATAGTAACGGGAGAGAAAAGCAGGATTACAGACTTTATTACCGACCTCAGAGGGCATTCTAAGTGCGTGCAACCGATGCACTTAGTCATCAATCTTACACTCTTTTCCAAGTGACACTAGGAGCCCGAAGGTTAGATGGGGACGGGATTAGGGGGCTACAAGGGTCCCAACCAGAGACAGATACTTTGTCATGAAAGTTCACGCGTGAAGTTTGATTTTGGAGAGCAAGACGTCGATGACACCTCGCAAGAGGAAACATTCTTGTCGGTGCGTGGGACACGTTACGATGACCAACAGGGGAACCTCGGAAACGGAGGGCCGCTACGGGGGGAAAAGCCCATCGTGGGGGCAGGTATGCCATCAAACAGATCCCCTTTGTGCCCCCCCAGAGTTACGTAGTGACAAAATAAAAGCAGGAAACAGGATGGCGCTCGTGTTTGCCATGACTATTCAGCAGGATCAGGATGGCGCTCGTGTTTGCCATGACTATTCAGCAGCACCCAGCAGGAACAGGATGGCGCTCGTGTTTGCCATGACTATTCAGCAGGATCAGGATGGTGCTCGTGTTTGCCATGACTATTCAGCAGCAACCAGCAGGAACAGGATGGCGCTCGTGTTTACCATGACTATTCAGCAGCACCCAGCATGGCGGATAAGGAGATGTTGCCTGTGGCAGGGTGGTAAATTCAGCCTAAATTCCTCCCCATGGTAAGAGGCATGACTCTCCAGCATTGGAGAGGGCTGTGGAAGGTGCTACATTTGCAGAAGTTTGTGTGTAAGGTACTTGGTTATACGGCTGGAGTCTTCAGACTGTAAGTCATCAAGAGGCAGCCTTTGTGGTTTTACTTGCGGATGTTAAGGCTGTAATCTCACAAGAGAACAGATTTTAAAGTGGACCAAAGGTATGGAGGTTTATGATATCTAAGCTCCCCTGCACATGGTTCATGTGACTATAATTTGTACCATATTGCCTGGAGGATTAATTATGGACACTCACTTCAGCCAAATAAATGTTTTGTCTGTAGTTCTCTAAAACGTAAAGGTGCACGTGGCTTCTTTTAAATTTGCTTTTTAATCAACTGTGAAAGGTGATGCCTTTGGAAAAAATAAACAAGCATGCATAAACATCAGCGGCGCAGTGCACTCTGGGTAATTATCTACCAGAGTCAAGCTTTTTACCCTATATGCAGCCGGGTGCGG
>JAODKM010000108.1:22446730-22466657 GCA_026780845.1 Petrocephalus sullivani
GCCTGGGGGTGTGGTTGGGTGGGTGGGTGGGGGGGTGCACAAACCAGGACACAGGTTTAGCTGGTTCACAGCTGCTGCCTCAAACCAAAGATGGATCACCAAATGCTTTTTATGGTTCTCTGAAGTTGTATTTCTTTACCCAGCCTTTGGGGACCCCGGGACAGTGCACATTTTTGCTCCCTTCCAGCTCCCTTTCAGACAGTCCACAGAGGAGGAGCAAAAATATGGACTGTCTGGGAGTCCCCAAAGAGCAGTTTGAGACACACTGCGGTGGAGTACAGACCATGACAGACAGACCATGAACTGCACACTCCTTTGTTTCTTATGCTCGAGTCGCCATTAAAACCGTTTTCATTGTTTCTATCAAACATGTAATAAATTTGCTGCATCAGTACAACCAAAGTTTCCTGTCAGCCACAGCAAAGAATATATAAACCCATTTTTTATAGGATTCCAGGTTATTCTGACAGAGACTCATGAACTCAGCCATCCTGACCAGCTCATTGGCTGTTTTTGTCTCTTGAGAAACCCTGTGGGGGATTTTAGCAATGACGGTGGCATTACCACCCACACCAATAATGTTCTGCCATCACCTCCAGGGGCATATACAGTGTGAGTCAAAAGTTTGGACACACCAAGCTGCGTACAATGTGTGAGTGATAGTGTTTCATCACATGACCTGGTCACCTGATCTAAACACAGCAAAAATGGTTTGGGAGGAGTTTCACTGGAGAGTGAATGAAAAGCAGCCAATGAGAGCTCAGCATATATGTAGGAAGTCCTTCAGGACAGCTGGAAAAGCGTCCAGGAGGCTGCCTCATAAAGCTGGCACAGAGGAGGAAGCAGGGAGAGCCGGTCCCTGGAGCAATAGGGATAAGGGCCTTGCTCAACCAAACCAACAGAGCTGACCCCCCAGCATAATTCCATATATGTTTTTTTATAGTTTGGATGTCTTTATAATTATTCCAAAATATAGAGAACAGTACAAATAAATTATTCTATAGGTAGGGGTGTCCAGACTTTTGACTCGTACTGTAGTAGGAAGTGCCACGAAGTTGGATGTCATTTCTGCAATTACAAATCGTCTCGAGGACAAACAATGTTTTCCTGAATTGAGTTGAAGCCTCATATAGGAAGAATACACTGGTGAAGGACATATAGCATCTGTGCTGGCCCCCACCTCTGGGATAATTAAGGAAGTGGCGCGGCTACGTTCAGACGTCTTCCTGATCGCTCCATGTAGGTTGTGTTTTTTTGTGTTCTTTATTTATATTTTTTACCGTAGGGTACATTTCACTGCACGTTGTACTTGTATAGCTGTGTATGTGACAAATAAAGAATCGAGAATCTTGGAATACCAGGTTCTCTCTCAGACTGTCACCTGTCATATGGGCGGAGCTGTAGGTGTTTGGATGGGGCCTGTGTCCAATCAGATTCAGTCCCATCGCCGCCATCCACCATAGACTGCAATCCTACTTCTGGTATGACTCGCAGCTGCTTTGCTGCCATTAACCTTTTCTCCTTCCCTGACAAGTCAGCCATTTTTTTAAGGCACATTTTATTTTATCCCATTCCTTTCCCCTGGAGGCCTACAGGGTACCTTGATATCGCATACACTCATAGTATGACATCTAAAGAACATTCTAATTTACAATATGAAACTTCCAATGAATTTTCTGTTCCTTAAACATTAGCTGGAGTGAGATGAATATATTATTTAAGCTTTGACTTTTAGTGCTATATGTGTAATATGAAATCCCATACAACCATCTATTGTCTGCACATGCTTGTCCTGTTCAGGGTTGTGGATCACAGAAGCTATGGGTGTGAGGCAGGGAATAACCTGGATGGGGGCCCCAACCGATGGCAAGGCACAAACACCATTTACATTTTGGTTACATCAAATCACCCCAGCATGTTTTTGGACTGTGGGGGGGGGGTGGAGTAAAACACAGGGGGAACTGGAGGAAACCCCCAGAAAGAATATGCGAAGCCACACACATGCACCCATGGCAGAGACTTGAACCCTGATCCCAGAAATATGAGGCAACGGCACTAACCACCACACCACTGAGCCACCCCCACAGTGCTAAAGCCTAGATGAAAAATATTAATGGTCGATGTGCAAAGCAGATATCCAAGGATCTCTGTTTATGGAGAGAGGTGAGCTGGCAGACGCCGTCTGAAGGACAACACACAGGGCATTAAAAGAAGCGGAGGAACAGCCGACTACACGTTGGTGGGATTGCGTCGCCGCTGCATTGGAGAGAAACAGCAAAGGGAGGGGTGCATTTTAACGCCCCCCCCCAATAATCCATTTCTCACTCGTGCGGAGCCCTGGAGGAGCCCGGCTGCCTCTTCTTTCTGCTACATTTTACCATCTGCCTCCCCAAATCTCTGTTTTGGGACAAGAAAGGTCCGAGACCCGAGAAAAAAAAAGAGAGAGACCTTGTCACCGATGGCTGGGCAGCACAGTTCTATTATCGCCTCGACATCCACGTATTTGCTGGCCTGCGGCAGAAACGCGGCTTATAATCCTCACACTTTGAGAAACCATTTCTGACGTGCCGTGCAGATGTTTTCGGTGGGGGTGTGAAATCAAAATATTACAGTCCCCGTGCAGAAACACCCCCCATGGTATGTGGACGTGTCAAGCAATTTCTCCATGAGGTTAAAATAAGCATTGTTATCTTGCAGTCAGGAAGGAGAGAGATAGCGCTGATTCGGTCAAGAAGACAACATGAAATATATGCTGCTCTTAGGCCTAGCGGTGACCTCAGTGACGTTCATAGAGCGTAATTAATTTTAATGCATAATTAATTGAGCATCTGCGGAGTTATACTGGTCAACAAATTTTTACTTTTTCTTACACAAATCAAAATAAGTGAATCTTACAGTATTGATTGTGATGAATTCAAATATCTAATCATAACTGACCTATCACCCATATATTCTGAGTGACACCCTATATTAACAGTCCATGTGCATTGTGGAATGACTCATTGTAAAGGTAGACGTGTATGATTTTCTGGAACATTGGGCCTCATTCACCAATATATTCTTAAGTTTTTTCTTACATTTGCTCTTACGAAACTTGATTGAAAATCTGCTTAGGATTCATGATGTGTTCTTTAGCAGCAGAATTGTTCGCACCTGTGTTCTTAAGAATGATAAATTCCACGTCTTCATAATTGAAAGCACGTGCCAGTGTTTCTAAATTAGCATTGGGAAACACCCCGCAATGTCCCATAAAAGGGCATGAGACTGTAGGGCCGTGTGCAAAGAAGGTCAGGCCCAGAAACGTGCAAAGAGACGCAGACCATGTGCCGCTGGACGCGAAGAGGAAAAAAAACTTCAGCAATGCTGAGGTGGAAATATTGCTACAGCAGATTAATGAGAAGCGACACATTATTTAGCAGCGTTAACTGTGGGTATAAAGCCACCAACAAATCGGACACATGGAAAGACATCACTCTCTGTGTCCGGAGAACAGCGCACTGTCGAGGAAGTGTAGAAGAACTACAGCGCATATCCATGCATAAAAAACATTTGATGTCCACTGGAGAGGGACAGGCATAAAGTATCTATTACTATATATCAAAACAGCATAAAAAATAGATCGCAGAAAAACTATAGGTGAGAGCAAAATTCTGATTGCATTTCCTAAACCAGCATTAAAAACTACATGAAGGACACCCCGATGTTATGCAAAATACCTGTCTTTTAATCAATTTACAATAATTACAACAAAACTGGTTGTTTCTAAAAAATTCCATGATATAAAAGCTTTGCTATTATGGTGCATATCCAGCATGGCATTGCTTCCATGGGCTCGTGCAACATCTCAGCATTTATTTCCATCCAGATTCGCATTCGTTCCTCACCGAGATCTTGTATTGATGGTAGGGGAGTTGAACCACTCTGCAAAGTCTCCTTCAGCTCATTCCAAAGGCTTTCAGTGGAGTAAGGCTCTGTTAAAATGATTCCCCTCCGAACCACTCTTTCACAACTCGAACTCACTGAATCTTGGCATTCTCATTCTGGAATATGCCCACGCCATTAGGGAAAAAATAATCTATTGATGGGATAATGTGCCCATTCAGGAGATTCAGGTACTAAGCTGACTTCACTTTATGGCTACATAACATTGCTGAGCTGTAATAATAATCCAGTCATTATTATCATATAGGCAGTGTATGGCGACGATGATGAACTCGGTCTTTTACTCGGGAAAGCTGCAGTCACCGTGTTTGCGTGATTTCAGGCACAGAGGGACATCGGGATGATCAATAAGCAGGCGGTCATCAGCTCCCCGCACGGATGCACGAGGACCACACTACCCCCTGTTCGTAAGAGGGTCCACAGCCAGCAGGGGTGCGAGGTGGTGAGCTTAAGGAGATAGCGGGCGGCCGTGGGTGTCAGCTGACCACCACAGCGGGGGGGAAAACCTTCACACTGTGAAATAGTGTATATAAACATGCCAGAGTCCATACGGCATAAATACTACATGACATTAAACCACAACATATAAGATAAGGGTATCCGTAAAACCAGTAAAATACGCTGAAGTATGAAATTTACAGATATTAAATGTAATATCCATCCATATTTTAACCAGCAAGGGTCACAGGAAGCCTGGAGCCAATCCCTGGGGGGAACATGGACAGGATGCCATCCATCACTGGGAACTCTCGATTATACTCACACACTACGGACACCCTAGAAATCCATGTGACATGGGAAGAACATGCAAAATCCACACGCGAAAAGCAGGGATGGGATTAAAACGATATGCCTCCCACTAATCTGCATTCCATTAACCACGGTTATATATAAAATCTGTAAGTGTGTAGGGCATCTTAGAGTGTCTTAGGCCCAGGCCTCCTCCCCACTAACCCGTGATGCTAAAGTCTGGCTCATACCCAGATGTCAGCCCCAGGCTGCCAGTGGCACACGTTGTTATGTTTTAAGGCCCCTTCTTAGAACACCTTACAGGTTGCCCATTCTGAAATATCAGTGTCAGGTCTCTATACTCCATTATGAGGCATTTTGTTTTCATACCGAGGATAAAAAATTTTTTACATACAAGATACTTTCACATCAAGAGAGATATGCTGCATTATCGTAACCTTAATCCTGTCAATAAATTCCTTGTGAATTTATATCTTTCTGTGGGTAAATCCTTCCTTTAGGGAGTACTGTCTACAAACTTACTTGCTTAGCAAGTCTGCCTTTTCCAGGGCATCCAGCTATTTTCAGCCTAACCCATTTCTACAGATTCTACACAATAAAGAGCTTTTCCCTGGAATTTTACCGTAGCCAATGTGCAGATCATGTCGATAGTTAAGTGCACTGTGGACTAGGTCATTAGCTGAGCATTAGATTACCATCAGATGAGTATTAAACTAGGTCATTAGATAATTATTAGAACAGGTCTATATGTGAGCATTTGATCAGATCTTTAGCAGTGTTATATTTGGTATTTACTCTTTAGATATATATTTAGATTATATATTGTGTGCACAGAGTAATCATCTATATTATATTATCTATAAACATCTATAGTGTTTTGCTTGAACCACTGGCTACGCTGCCTCCATGATTTCTACTCCAAAACATGCACAATTATCAACGTCCTTAGCTAGAGCAGGACTATATCTAAGCAGTGGTGGATATGGTCTTCATCCAATCTTCAGAAGAGGTCTAATTCTCCCGCTCACGCTTTGCACATGCCACTTCCGAGTCGCTCCTGCTTTCTGAGCTTCTCCCCGCTGAGAGAGCAGCACATTATTATCTGCGAGGCAAACTCCTGGACGTCTCGAGGCATTGGACGAGTCCGCAGCCTTATGGAGGAGGCTGACAGCTTAATGCAGTGGCCGGTCAGATGGGAGGCGAAAGGTCAGTACCACTGGTGACCCCACCAACAAGACTGTGCCATTAAGGTCGGCCTGTCTTTTCATCTCAGGCACCTGGGGCCTGTCACTGGTGGTATTTACTCTAGGCTGGCAGTCACAGCTGATTTTAAACCAATGGGAGCCAAGTAAGAGACAGAAGTGGGTTGAGCATGCTGGTGATTGACAGCTCCATTTGACCCCGCCCACCATGGGTCTCACAGCTCCATTCCATTAGCCTTTGTCAGATATCTCACCCAGCTTTATTCCATGGCTTTGCTGTACACCTTTTATCAGCAGATAAAACAAAAGCATTGCTCTTACGTGAGAATGGAGGCAGGGTAGATTATTGACGGCATTTATCTAACAACTCAATTAATGCATGTGTACCATCATAGCGGGGTACTTTTGGTGAGTAGGTTCTACCTTGGCCTGTCTCTACTTAGAACACATACCCTACTCTCTCAATGCACTCACCCCTCCCATCTGAGGAAGGGGCTCACAAACCTACGGGAGCGGTAGCTGGGATTCATCCCCAGCTGCCCCCGCGCTATAGTGGCTTTGCATACTGTGTAAGTGCCTCACTGAGAGTTCCCACTGCTCTTCTCCCCTCTAATTTTGGCCCTCGTGAATTCATAAAGATCCATTAAGCTCACGAGCCATTTGGCGACGCTAGCAGACCTGACTGCTTGGGTAGCTTACCGAGAGATTGACAGGTGTGTCACAATCCTCCATTTAGCATGTTAATTACGCCTTTCAGCGGGATTTGGTGATAGTGGGTGTGTGCGTGGGCAGGGGGTGGGGGGCAGCTGGTGTCCTTGAAATGTTCTATTTCATTCTGACACGAGGAAAAGTCACCCCCCCCCAACCCCCACATCCCATTTATTTTCCCCTGAAGGCCAATGAAATAAACTCTGGGGAAACTTTCAAAACAGCCTTCCAAATAGTAGCTCAAATGAATCGAAATTATGAATTTGAAAATGTTTTTCTTTTTTTAACAAAGGTGATCTGAGTGCCAGAGCTCTTCTTTGGAGTGTTTTCATTTAGAAAGTATACAGGCTTTCAAATCAGACGGCGACATTGTGGCCCGTGCTCACCGATGGACCCCCGCTGAACCACTTCTCTCTGCGCTCATGGCCATTAGTAGGAAGCAGGATGGGCTGTGCCAGAGGGCTGGAAAGTTCACTGCACCCTACAGCATCACAATGCATTGTATACTACTGTTCATACTAAATATGGGAGTCCTGCATGGTTATTGTACATGTTTACGTCAGTACTCAGGATGGGGGACTGTGTGAAACGCTTATGACGTCTGTGCCTCGTTCAGCTTATACAAAAGTGTGCAAAGGGTGTCATCGTAATTAAGGATAGGGATGTCTAAAATTACTGTAAAATCATTATTCCATCCCAAGGCTGGGCTGCTGTGCTTATCCTGACTAACCCTGACACCCAGCTATATGAATCAGTGAAACTGTTAGTTACTTTGGATAAAAGCTTTAGCTAAATAATAATACAGGGAAAGACAATGTTAACTTCACTACTAATTCCTGGCTCAGCGCAAGCTGACGTCGCATGTTATTGCAGCAGAGATACCCACGTCGCATGTTATCGCAGCAGAGATACCCACGTCGCATGTTATTGCAGCAGAGATACCCACGTCGCATGTTATCACAGCAGAGATACCCACGTCGCATGTTATTGCAGCAGAGATACCCACGTCGCATGTTATCGCAGTAGAGATACCCACGTCGCATGTTATCGCAGTAGAGATACCCACGTCGCATGTTATTGCAGCAGAGATACCCACGTCGTATTTCCAAATCCGCGATGAACAGGAGAGAGCAGAAAAGGTCAAAGCCTTCATGCTCAGGCTGTGATTAATCCGACTGTGGTGCTCCGTGACACGCTTGTCCTCAAGTCACGTCCCACGGCGGCTTAGGGCGCCGTTCAGTTCAGCCAATCAGAACACTCCAACGTATCCCGGTTCAGGCACATGTTTGCATTTCCATACAGCATCCGCACTCACTAGGGGAACATCAGGGCTGTTCCACAGTGTATTTAACACCATGAAGTATAAACCTGAATTGGTCTGGCTCAGCTGCTAACTGATGTTGCATTTTGGGTATTCCTGTCTGTCTTTGTCTGTTCACCCCGACCCCACGTTATCACCGACTGACCCAGGAAGAACGATACCTTGAGCAAGGTCGTTCCCCCCAGGTCACATGGATCTGTCAGCCCTCTTTCCATCTGAGATGTTCTCACAGTTTGGTCACGATGTGACACATAAAAGCGCACATTCCTGTTGCTGGAAACGGTCCGTTCTGCTCCAGTGCTGGCGATTTGCCGGTGCTGAGTAGCGTGGCAGAAGCAGAAGGGGGTTAAGTTGGGTTAAGGGGAGCGGAGGGCTAGTCTTACATAGTATTACCGCAGTCTCCCTGGCACCCCGGAGCACCCAGCGGTCAGATGGAGCACAGAAACAGGCTTTTAAGATCATTTTCACTCCCTCCTCAACCAATGTAATTTGTCTGAACGCATCCCACAAGCACTGAAGCACAAGACTAGAGTAAAATTGCTGGTCTAATGGACTCATGGCTAGGCAGACCCCCCCTGCCCCCCCCGGCATCCATTCTCAATTGATCACTCCTGCTGATGGCAGAGGCAGGGTCCGCTTGCATGCAAATGGTGTTTCAATAGAGGCATATTGAGGTATAGATGGCTGCTACGTATGCAGTTCACAGAAGAGCAATTAACATGGGCGGGACTTAATAATGGGCGGGGCTTAATAATGGGCGGGACTTAATAATTGGTTTAACTGATGTTTTTCCCTTTGGTGAAGACCTCACGGAGCAAAACCAAATAAAGCCGTGGGGGGGGGGCATCACATAGGGCAAGTGTGCGATACTGACTCTTATGAAAAGGAGTTACTTGATAGGGTCCATTCAGAAGATGCAAAACTCATTCTCAGAGGAGAGATATTCAAATGCATGGGCATACATACCAGTAGTTTGAAAATGCTAGGGATGTGCGCTGGCCCCACAGTACACTGTCAAAAGATCACTTCACTAGCTCTTTCTGTCTTGTGTTGTTTTATAGCCATTAGAGCGGTTCCCCCCTTTGTGCTGTGATTGGACACCCAGGCCACCTGGCTGTACGGGAATATGAAGTGCATGCCAACATTCCAAAATTAATTACAATTCGCCTGTACATTAATCTGGAAACGCAAGGGGCGTGCAACAGCTGCCATTAGCTCTAAACGCCTAACCGATATCTCATTACAGCGGAAACAGGCTATTTCCATGGCTACTAACGAGATTAAACACAAACAGTGAAAAGGCTTGCATCGTGTGATGATCAGTGTGCATCGCTGTCTATGTCCTGGGCATCATGAATCCGGGATTAACAACCATCTGACTTGCCAGAAAACTCAACATCGAATATGAGGCAGAGTTTATCGCGGTGTAACAAGAATGCCTTTGTAGCATTCCAAAATGGAAATAATATTCTGCACCCCAATTATGTAGCACACAATATAATTCATTGTGCGTTCACAATTATATATTGTGTGCACAGAGTAATCATCTATATTATATTATCTATAAACATCTATAGTGTTTTGCTTGAACCACTGGCTATGCTGCCTCCATGATTTCTACTCCAAAACATGCACAATTATCAACGAAATAAATGCAGAGTACGGACAGAAGGCTCCGTAATTATACGTAATTGGCACTGAGCATAATTGATCCTGAAGCCTAACTATGCGAGGCATCTGCAAATCAGTGGGATCTGAGGGTGTGCTGGCTGGTGCTGTGCTGGAGTGGGCTAAGGTGAGGTGAGACAGCCAACAATGGGAGTGGGCTAAGGTGAGGTGAGACAGCCAACAGTGGGAGTGGGCTAAGGTGAGGTGAGACAGCCAACAGTGGGAGTGGGCTAAGGTGAGGTGAGACAGCCAACAATGGGAGTGGGCTAAGGTGAGGTGAGACAGCCAACAATGGGAGTGGGCTAAGGTGAGGTGAGACAGCCAACAGTGGGAGTGGGCTAAGGTGAGGTGAGACAGCCAACAGTGGGAGTGGGCTAAGGTGAGGTGAGACAGCCAACAATCATTTCATGCCTCACCTTCCAGGACACCTTCAGTTGGTCTGCCTACAGATTAATGTGGGAAGGTCTTGCATGTCACCAACTAAAAGTGCAATAATCCTGAGTGGTGCAAGCCAATGGCAGTCAATTATTAAATCACTCCAGCTAATAATGTTGAGCCATATGCTACCAGCCTCAAGAATCTATACATTAATCTATACACTAAATCCCGTCAAGTCGCATCATTCCAGTCACATCATGGTCAAGGACAGAGCAAGACTTGGAGTTTTGTACCAGGTTTTATGATTTTCTAAGTAGACTTGGCCACTCATCCCCTGCTAATTATGCGTGGGGTCATACAGTATACGGCCCCAATTTCACAACAATTTACTACAACTGTATGTGAAATACAGCTATAATCTATATAAGTTATAATCAATGAAGCAACAATGCAGAAACTGGTATTTTCTCTGTTCATAAATAAAGAAAGAACATTTTCTGCTGCCAAAGTCCTACTTGGGCCAAAACGCAGGTCAGCTTCTCTGCAGTACATGCAGCCATGATATAGGGCCAGAGGTGGGTAATTCAGGTCCAGAGAGTAAAGATCCAGACCAGGATTTTTATTCAACTAACCAGTTGTGTCCTCTGTGACTCTATGGTAAACTGGTGGGTTGAAACAAAATATTAGTCTGGACTCCCTCTCTGGACCTGAATTACCCACCTCTGTATAGGTGGGTCTGTATCTCTATCACGAATCATCGATCGATTGTCTTGAACCCTGAGCCTCCACTATGCACCCCGTTGACTAACCCTGACTTACTCGTTTGGTCAAAGAGAGGGTATGAATACTTCCAATAAAATCTCATAAACAGATGAATAATTCAGAGCTGTTGCCCGTGGCAACGATTGCATTGTATTTGCATCATGAGAACCAGTGCTTATGCAGGTAATAATAATAAAGTATTAATAAAGTGTTTAGGTCCTGTGTAGTTCGATAAATTATATATATATAGTATATAGTTATTTAAATGTATGCATATATATGTATGTGTATATATAAAATGCTAATAAAACGACCCTGTTTTTGAAAATGCTTGGAAGCTTTCATTGAAGTCTGAGCTTTAAGCCTGAGCTAATAGCAACACTTAACACCACGGAGCCTTCTGATTTCCCATCAGGGTGATTCATGAGATGCCTGAGGACTCCCAGGTTTTAAAAAGACACGTGCACAGGTGGACATGAGGTTGGGGGTGCATGTGCGATGGAACGAGCTGATTGGCTGCTCGGGAAAAACCCAGCACTAATCAGGGGTTCCATGACAAACAGGAAGGGGTGAGACCTCCATTTGAATTGGTTTCGGTTGCAGAGCTTACGTCACATCCACTAAAAACTCAGGGAAAACAGAGTCAGATGCGTTCCATTCGCCACAGAAGCTAGAACTCGGATAAGGTTAAAGCTAGGAATACCCTAACACATTGTGGTAGTCAAAATTAACCTAATCATCTATGACTCTAGCAATCCTCTATAATTCTATAATTTCCTTCCACAGCATCTACACTTTTTATGGGAATTTTTCGGCTCAAGTCGCAGATCCTGTGTGCCTATGGTTCGACTCGTCATTTGTTTGCAACGTGGACCAAACAATTCTTTAGCATTGCCAGTACATAAACGTGGCATTTCACGTATAACATGACCATAGCAACACATCTGTCGACTACAATAACACTGTATGGTATACACAGCTTACGACGTTGACTCAAACAGCGCTAAAGTGCTTAACAATCACTGAGCAGCCATCTTGAATCTGAAACTCGGGATACTTTGGGCTGCTCCAAGATATTTTTCGGATTTCCGAGAAACGGGAGCACGCATGTCGTCACTTCTAGCTTCACAACTCGGAATCCGACTCGGAATTCGAGGTCCGAGGGCAAATGGAATGCTCTATAACAACCCCTCAGGCTTACTCTACTGGTCTCCTAGCTTAATCATCCTTCAGTCACAATACACCAATTACTGTATCAGTAGTAGTACTGAAACCAGTTGTGATTTTCCTGCAGAAATAACCAGGCAACCTGCTCTTAAGGGGCAATAAAAAGACTCAGATGCAAATAAGACATGACATCCAGGTAAGGTAAAATGTAAGCCTTCCGTGTCAACTATCAGTGTTGGAAGACTCTGGAAGTGGGGCTAATACCACACCCGAAGGCAGACAGAAAATACAGGGAATGTGTTATTAGCAATGACTGGGCCTTTCATACTCCACACAGAGCCAAAGTGTCTCTGGCAAAAGAAACTGTTGGTTTTTTTACACTGGACTTCAGTGAAATCAACTGGAAATCAACAGCAGTTAATCAGGCTTCACCTGTAATTGACACACTCCATCGAGTACCTGAACGCAGCAGTAGTTGCGTGGTGAATTATGCCAGTGAACAATCAGCCAGAAAATATACCCACTCCCCAAGATCCACAGCAGCCAGCAAGGCACTGGGCTCAGGGGGGCAGACATTACCCCTCTGTCATGACCGGGAGTTTGGCTGACATAGAAACAAAGTTTGTTTTGGCTGCAGTGAAGTAAACCTGCAAACCACGTTGGGAGTGGTGGATTTCCCTATGGGCGCCTCCTAGTGGACAGGAGTGAGATGTGCATACTGCCTCTGGCACTCATCCAACCTCCAAAGAAAATCATTTTAGAGGTTTATTAGTTTCATTATTTAAATTTTTTGCTTTGTTGAGCATTGTTTGGTTAGTACATTGTTTCCGAATCTGGTCCTTGGGGACCACCAGCAGTCCACATTTTTGATCCTACTGGGAGCTGGGAGGGAGCAAAAGTGTGGACTGTCTGGGGCTCCCCGAGGACTGGATTGAGAAACACTGGGTCAGCGCAGCAAAAGCAGACAGGATAGACACGGACGTGAACAGCGCTAACAGGGAGATATGCAGGAGTGCCTCTGTTTGCTTCCGGTAAACATGTATTCTGCTTCTGGCCTTTCTGTGTCATTAGTTTGTCAATAACTCGTCAGAAATATTCACCAAAAAATTTATTGGAGACGCATCTACTGTATAGAATGTCTCCCTAGAGGTCATTAGGCCACCATGGCATTCAGCATCAGTTTAAATCAGTGTTTCATGGTGTGTCAGACAACACAATTACCCAATTAGAATTAATTTCATCATGATTGTTTACCTCGTAATTCCGGCTTTATAGATTCAAGCTCTATCGTGGTTTTCTAATCTCTAGCCATTTAGTAACAAATCCAGCCACATTAATAAGTGAAAATTAATCCTCTTCCAATCGGTTAATTTATGGCCATATTGCAGACAGCACTGGTTCCTCACACTGCATGACATGCATCCTGCCCCGGGCCTGTGCTACACAGGTTCTCTCCTGGCGAGCCAGTCTCCTCCCCCTGTCCAAAAATGTGCAGACTGGCTAACTGGCATCACTAAATTATTCACAGAGCAGGGGTAGGCAATCTTACGCAGAATGGGCCATGATTTTTTCCTGCAACTCCCTAATTAGCTTACTAATTAGAGGAATGATTGGGTGAAGAGTTCTCACACCTTGGTCACCCCTGCCATACAGTGTGACTGCAGGTGCCCTGAGAAGGACTTACATCCTACCTAGGGTGTACCCCAGCCCTATGCATTCTGGGATAGACTCCAGGCCCCGCATAACCATGAGCAGCATGAACCAGGGGTAGCCAATCTTATCCGCAATGAACCAGTGTGTATCAATGTTTTTGTGATAACCTTGAGGTCAGCTGTTCAAAACCAGATGTTAGGACTCTTCAGCTAATCAGGCCTCTAATTAGTAATCTAATAAGGGAAAACCACACAGCGGCCCTTTGCAGATTAGATTGGCCACCCCTGGCATAAGCAGATATAAGATGGATGGATGGATGGTTTAGCTGAGGTGTCTCATGCCCACAAGATGAGAAGCACTTGAACGTTGTGTTCCTGTAACATCCGCACATTACCAAGTGCCATGGAATGCGTGCCAAAGGAGAGGAGACTGTTACTTTGAAAACCATCGCATCTCATTGCTCTTCATTTTAAAAGGAGCGATGTGCGATGTCATTGGTAGTATTTCACCAATAATACTCAGTCGGTATCCTGATTACCATAATCAAAGTCACCCCCACAATCAATCCTGCACACAAAAATAATATGAGAATTCAAATGTGAATTTGCTAAAGATGTGGGTTAACCACCATTTTCTTATTTCCTTTTTTTACAAGTAGTCTCAGTATCTAAAGCAGTCTTATCCACAAAGGGCCATTAATGTGTATGCAGGTTTTTGCTTCATCTCCCTAATTAGGTTACTAATTAGAGGACTGGTTGGCTGAAGAGTCCTCACACCCAGGTTTGAAGAGCTGACCTAAAGGTTATCCTGAAAACCTGCACACACACTGGTCTTTTGCTGATATGATTGGGCACCCTTGGTCTAAAGGGACATCAACATCTTCAACTTATATAAAATAATCATGGAATAAGCAAAGTTAACTTCAAATGAGCATTTAGCAATTTTCCAGAAAGCAATTAAGACTTTGGTGCATGCAGGTACAGGGTGAGCCGATTACTGACTGAGACCTGAATGAAGGTCTTTGGTCTAAATCCTAAGAAGATTTGGAGGACCAGTGGTTGATACCTGTATTAAAGGCTGCCTGTTGATTTGAATGCAGGCATCGGCTGGGATTGAAGTGAATGTTTCCTTATGAGCATGAAATGGGGCTTATGGTTTTGTGTTAGCTGTACAGATTTGTGTCCGGTTTTATATCATATATGTGCTGAGGATGGGGGGGGGGGGTCTTTTCAGGAGCTACAGCTTCTTGATGGACACCGGTGGTGGTCATGCTGGGTGGGCCCAGCATGAAGATCCATGGGTGGGCCGAAAGGACAACCCAACCAAGAACCATCCACCCAGCTTCTCCAAGAAGCCCTCAGATTGGATGGAGCAGCAGCGCCCCCCCACTGTGACCGGCTTTGTACTTACACCCATCTTCAGACATGATTGCCAGGCTCCTGTTCTCTTGTCTCAGACATGCCTGAGTGATCTCTCCTAGCACAGCGCAGACATGCTGCTTTACAGCTCAAACATAATTGAAAGCACAGAATACGTGCTGCCTTGTTACACAACCGCAGGCAGGCAGTGTGGAGGCATTACAGCCTCATTAAGGAAAAAGGATCCAGCTGTGATTGACACTGGGGGGGGGGGCGTGTCGAGCGGCAGGTTGTGGGTGTGGCCATATGATGACAAATCAGTGAACAATTTATAATCATTAGCTAACAAGGCTGGGGAATCCACCTATCGGCCTTCGCTGAATGAATCTCCCTGCCTCTTGGATATACTGTCAGGCAGGGAGGAGAAACATCTAAGAAGTATGCTTCATCCCTTCAGAATAACGAATGCTTTTTGTGTAGGAGCTTTTGCTGCTGACGATTCCTCCAAAAGCACATTTGGCCGATCGAGATGGCCTCTCGCTGGCTTTTCCTGGAGATTGCTCACTACAGAAGACCGCTGAAAGCTTGTGGCATTTGGAAGGTCACAAATCCCTCCCAGAAAAAGCTTGCTCATCAAAAGAAGACAGAATGGATATCACGCTCCAGGATTTCTGCAGTCTCCACATGGAGAAGACGGAGAAGCCGAGTGCTGAGCGAGAGAGCATATGGCAGCCATTGACATGCTGATAAACAGCCAGACATGAGCAACACTGCTCATTTACCCACATCAGTTAATCGAGTCTCATTCCACTTGGTGGCTTTCAAACGTGCTATATATGGACTTGGAAAAGTCCATCTAATGATGTAAAGTAGCAGTCCAATAAATGGGATTCCCTTCCGTTTTTCTGACCACCACCAAAAGCAGTTCCTCCTAAGAAAGAGTCAAAAGCACAAAAAATGCAGACTGCACCAGCCCAAGCGAGAGACTGCAGGCAGCTTCTTGGGCTGAGATTTGTAGAATTGTTGGATAGTAAAAAAATCCAGACGACCATGTTCTCTGAGTCCATCCAGAGCTGAATGTGAAGCACACACAGGGTGGTTTTTATTCCAGCTCCTACCTTAGCTATCAACGAACCGAGGAAGCGGAGAACCACATGACGGCTTTAACAGATCAGAGCCCGAACTTGTGAACAGCTGTATGTCAGACATTTTTGTGTTCTTCACCCATATTACCGTCTACTGAATAAACTGTGAGAAGAGGACAAGGCGAGAGAGGGCATGACACACGTAAGAGTGCACGAGTGAGATCTCACTGCTCGCTGGCACTCCAGACTGAGAGCATGATTACCACTATCCTATAATTAATATGTGAAACCACAAAGCAAATCGACGTTCTTGTGGCCTCATTATGGATAGATGGAAGGTAGTTCCTCTTTTCTGCCTGCCTGTGTTACATCTCAGGGATCCTCCTCCTCCATTCTACCCAGCAGAGAAAGAAGCCAGAGGGCATAACAGCATCGCTGTGGAACACCGTGTACAGGTCATCCTTGAGCCAGAGTACCAGCATCCCACACTTACCAGATCTGCCTGAATTCCCTTAGATCCCTGTAAGGATTAATGAACTTCTATGAATCAACGGCCATGTGGAAGCGTTAAAAGTCATATGCGCTGAAATATTATGTACAGTAAGTAATATTTCAGGGGGTTTGATTCAGTCAGATAAAGATGGCGATAATGTCCATGGGTCGGCTGCGCTCTGAGAATATTTTCCACCCTTGTGTCTGTGCATAGCTTCTGTTATGCTACAAAACGAAAAATAAGATACACCTGGGAAGAGGTGGGTGGGTCACTCCTGACGGGCTGATAAAATCAAACTGGGAACAGGAGCCCTTGTCTCCAAGTGCCAGCCACAAACCAGGTAAGGAGGCTGTAACGGGGCATTTTTAAAGCCCCCAGAGCTCACAGAGCAAGCGAGCGGCTCTTTGTTTGAGATCCCAACTTACAAAAGAGTTCTATGATATCAGTGGCCCATTCTGAACGGAATATTAAAACAACAAGTATTATTGTCATTATTATGATTATTGTTATTCAAGATTATTATTATCCCCCCAGATAATTATATTATTATTATTATTATTATTGTTGTTGTTGTTGTTGTTGTTGTTATTAGTGTTGTTATTGTTATTATTGGTGTTATTGTTCTTCTGGTGATGGTGAAGAAATGGAAGTTGTTTTTTTCAAAGAATTTATCTTGCAAGGGGGGGGTGCTCACGCATGGTTTCAGGTTTTGCTGTTGTGTGCCAAACACATCAGTCAGAAGTAAGGAGGGAATGCTCAGTGAAGGAATTACTGCGCACACATGGCCCGTGTCAGATGTTGACTGTCTTTGTAATACTATTTGGACACTGACCACATTTAACTGCCGGTCTAGTCTTCGCTCCCTTTAATGTAATCCATGGGAAAGCCGTAGTCTGGGAGGCTACAAACAGGTAAATGGTGTAAACGGCTTCCCTGAGCATCTGTTAGTTTGATACTGCATTTTAATTGTGCAATAACAATGACTGATGTTTTCTCTCATTACCCCAATGAATAAATATTATATATTTATAAAGGGATGTTGTGTTTCCCCTTTGTGACTATTAGAGATATAATGTAAGCACACAGAGACCATGTTCTCTTTTTGTGAAGACCACATTTTTAAGATAAATCTCTTCTCTTTGTGATTATTTTGGGCATTAGTACAGGCTGCAGACCATAACTATGAGGTAGTTTGATTAATTCTAAGCATTCAGGGGAGGCTGTCATTTTCCCCTCAGAAACTAGCACAAGGGTCACAAATGGGAGAATCTGCACGGGAGATTCTAGACAGCTTTACAAAGAATTATTTGGGCTAACAGCCTCTCAGTGCTGAATACGCCAAGCATGGAACGAGAAGGATCTCTGTCCCACAAAGGGATGTTATCACAGAACACCAACACAGATAATTCACCAAGCTGCAGAACAATATAGCAGCAAGGGTTCTTCAACACTAAACCACTAAAACCTCAGTAAAACTGACTAAAAGTGAATGGAATACTGGATAAAATAATATGAGCCTCCCATAGAGCCAACATATGACAATAAAAACTGATCAAAGTCCTACACCTCCCAGCTGACCCTCTAAATCAGTGGTTCCCAATCCAGTCCTTGGTGGATCCACAGCCGGTCCACACTTTTGCTCCCTCCCAGCTCCATACCGGGAGCAAAACTGCATACTGTCTGTAGATTCTCGAGAACCGGATAGGGAAACACTGCTCTGAATTTCCTTAATAGGCATTTAAGTTAATGAGGGCCAGCTGTAAGCCCAGGTCTGGGGATGGCAGATGGTAAATGCTGAAACCAAATCTCAGACCCATCCCTGTGTCTCCTTCTGTGTCAAAAGGAGATATGTTTGTGGTAAACACTGGGGTGAAAAAAAGAAACCAGTACTCAAAAAAATAAAGTGTGTTTGTATACACACTGTGTATGTATATATATGTGTGTGTATATATATATATATAAATAACTAAAAAAATGACTGATGCTACACAAAGGCACCACTCACTAATATACTAGGTGCACAATAGCCACTGCATTGTGCTTTTGTCCACCAGATGACCATCAGATGATACAGTGACCCCAGATTCTTATTAAGAAGGAAAGCGGTCCTAGCCACCCTCTGTTCAGCACGAAATCCAGTGGACTGTGCACCCTGCAGGTACCTTCACACGCAATCAAAATGTACATTAACTAGGAAATGCCAGGACCCACCGCCAGAAGCTTCACAGTTGGAGATATTAAATTACCATATTCTGTGAAATTTGTTTACATGTGTGGGATTTACACAGCAGTTACTCTTGTTTCACTGTCCTCTTCATCCAAATCTAGTCATCTGGCTAGAGTTTTTGTTACTCTGATTGGCTAGACACTGTTCACAGTATGTTAGTAAATAACTGTCATTAGTTGAATTCCCCTTACGGTATTAAATATTAACATACATATTATCAGGGGAGGTGCTGTGTATGTATGAGTATTTATGTCACATAAGCATATTGATTGTCCTTAATTGACCAGCTGAATTTATTACATCTTTCTTGATAAAATTTGCCCCAGAGACACGTAGATGTTAACTGGTGGGTGTCTCCTTCTAGCATCTTCTCCGTAACCTCCATCAAAACTGCGACAGCCCCACACCTCAAATCATTATTGCCATTTGCACAGGTACAGGTCAGTACAAGTACCATGGAATTCTTGCGCCTATCTCCCAGAGTCATTTTTATAAATAGAGCAAGGGAGGAGAGAAAAACGAATAAAAACATATAAGATGAAAATAAATAAGAGCAGCAAACATACTAATTGCAGGACGCAGTAAGCAGATACACGTTGTGTACAGATGTAGGTACAGGATACAGAGTGCATGGCCTGGGTGGGGGAGCTAATTATGGCGCAGAAATAATAATGCGACAAGATATTGCTCACAAAAGTTGAATATTGCACATGTTTGACACCATCACCATGAGACCTACGAGACCATCACCATGAGAATCAATAGCCAGGGCCAAGAGGAACAACCTCCCAAAGGCACTGCAGGCAAGCTGCTGCCCACCATTGAGGCCACCTCTCTTAAACTTACCCCTGAGCCCCCGATCATACCCTTAGCTGGCCATTCTGGCCGCGGGATCAGGTACAAAGCAGACTCTGATGGACACTAGCCTGGATGTAGAAGTGTAATTATCTTAGGAGCAATGATGACAGGGAAGGTGGGAGCCGAAGCTTCACAGAGAAAGATTAGTATCATCTCCAATGAGTTTATTTTCTTGTATTTTTGTATCCTATGATGTTGACGCCTCTGTTGCAAGACGACAAGCCGAGGAACGGTCAATCAAGATCAATAACTATAAGAAATTACTTCTACAGTTGTTTCTCAACCTCATGTGTCTGGGTTTTTCTTATTTTGTAGAGAGGTAGCTGGATTGTCACCACAGCTTGAGAAGGGTGTG
>JAODKM010000108.1:22507806-22535963 GCA_026780845.1 Petrocephalus sullivani
TTAGTGAGGCCGGAATATTCCATTTTCATATTTCCGAAGGACTGAAGCGATCAGAGTTTATGCCAAATCAAACTGACGTAAGACTCGAAAGTGCGTAAAAATGTACATAAGGAGACTGTCACAATCTGCACGGGAGACGGAACGTTCCGTCTAGATGGCCAGCGGGAGTCAACATCGACTCGAAGGCTTACAATAATAATTGTAATAATACGGTAATAATAATAATAATAATAAAAAAATAATTAAAAAAGCATGGGCAGAATTTTTGTTTTTGCTGTACGCTCTTCAGAGCCTGTAAATGGGAATCCGGTGCAGGCCGCTCACATGGACGGCGTCCAAATAGCCGCCGGCCGGGAGCTTCCACGCCGAAGCGCTGCGGCCACAGATGGTGGTTCTTTGGGTGCGTCTCCGCCGGCCCCCAGCATCGCACAGCGCCGCCGCGGTCTGTTTTCTGTGACAGCACACGTTGTTAATTTCCTTTCTCGGCCGCGTCTTAGCGCCGCAAGGCCGCGAGTCCCCCGGCTCACTGGAATCGGCTGTTTCAGGCCTGACGTTCTGAAGGCTGCCTTCCAAATTAACGGGCCTTTTCAAACTTCCATTAGCAAGCCGGGTCATTCTGTGTCCATAACACAAGGTTACTGTATACAGCACTGTACAAAAGCCTTAGGCAGACAAAGAGTTGTGATGTTTAAATGATCTTCATATTGGTGTAAAATGATATGATGTCTGTCAGTGTCAGCTTAGCCATTTCAAAACCTCTCCTAAGGCCAACATCCTGAAGGGTGCCAGGAAGGGGGAGGAAGTTAGGATGATTCGAGGGGCATCTGACTGACAGAGGCCCTAAAAAAATCTGGAACATAACTGAATTGGTCTGGGTTGGGGGCCCAATACTTTCATGGGGCCCAAAATCTCCAGTGGCTCCACTGACCATCCGATACACCCATACGTTTTTGACTCGTCTGCTGGCATACCATTAACTAATAAAATTAATTAATCAACTGAGCTGATGTCCCCCTGAGGAGAGGTTTGGCGACTGAAGCGGTGTCCATCTGGCCCTCCAGCAAGATATCAGTGACTTTTTAGAGAACAGAAGAAATTCCTGTTAGTGTTTATTGTGTTATTCTTAAATTTCATATATTCTAAGGTTATTATTATTTTTTTCCTGAACAAACATACTACCCAGAAAAAGACCTTGAAAATGTTCCTTGACTGCCTGCACTGTACTGTGTATGTAACTTGCCGGTCCTAGCTTGGCGACAGAGGCCTTCCCAAAGACAGAGTACACAGTCGCTCCTGATGCCTCGCTCGCCTGTCCCAATCGGCCTGCATCCAGCACTGGAAAAGGGGGTGAGTCGTAACTAAGGAACAAAATATCAAGGCAACTCAATTTGGTGCCCTGCTAGTAAAGCATGCTAACCTGGGCCTATCACATTTCTCATGTTCTAGTAAACAGAGTAATGCTTGTTAGCTCATGGTTTTGGTATCAACTATTTAACTATTTACTTCTTTTAACTTTGGTGAGTTTCTTTGTACCTAAATACATGTGAACAGGGGTACTGTTCTTCACCAAAGATTGTAGGTTTGGGTGTGGGCATTGGGGACAATAGGGACCTGTCCCTGTCAATATTGAGGGGGGGGGTGGCGATTGGTGCTGAATTGGTCCCAACCAGTGCTGAAATCCAGCCCACACCCTTGCCTTCACCTGCAACCAAAATGAGGGATGAGTGGGCAGGCAGAGCCATGCTTTATGCAGCCAAGGTGAGATCTGTTAGGCACGTGCAGAGCGTGGCGAACTGGTGACTGCCATTTAGAACAGCATTTATTACTTCAGAGGCCTGGGATAATTGAAAGTTACTTTGGAAGCAAAGCGATGATGCTTAAATGTTCAAAGTGCCTCTGGATCCATTCTCTGAAGCAAAATTTATATATATATATATGTGTGTATGTGTGTGTGTGTGTGTGTATTTCAATTATTTTATTTTAAAGTCTTCTCACTGCAAGCATTGTTCGGAAAAATCTGGTCTTCTACAAACTCTCCAGGGACTGCCTATTCTACATTTAGAACATTTAATAACTATTATACTTTAACCATTATAATATTCAGTGGCCCGTCATAATTTCATCCAGGGACAAGCTACTTTTAAAGCTAGAGATGTGTCTACAGAAAATGATAATTGCTGGTGCTTTACATTTCTGTAAGATGTTTGACGTATATCAAGTGAACCTTAAAAAAGCTGTGGCACTGACAGACTACTGCTAGTTTAATTATAATCACTGCTAAACTCATAATTCTCATTATGCCACATTATAACCAAAGACACTACAGAATAACCCTCAGATATCAGTCGTCAGAGCGGTTGATTATAAAGATGTCGTGATTTGCCCTATCTGAATTTAGAATTTCCTTCAAAGTTCTCTAAATATCTTCATCTCAATGTATGACCTACTTAATAAAATGTGCAATGAAGCTGAGTTCTCCTATTATCATGGGCAGTATCACCAATCCAAGCACAGCTGAACCCCTGTCCTTATCAAAGTGTCTTAATTACTTCTAGAAGGATCAGACAGACGTGTTCACCATTAAACATTCCGCTATTTGGATGAATATTTCTTTCACGTGTAAGGACACCACAGCAGCGTGCCAAACGACACGCAGCGTCACTCATATTGCCATGCTGGGTTATTTCTGCTGTCTGTGAGCTTCAGTGATCACGCCTCCTCCAAGGACCCCCCTCGATTCCTGTTCAGTGTCAGGAGGGGAGTGGATTGGAGGTTGAGGAGAGCCCCAAACTTTGGAGGTCACTGAAGTCTACCTCATATCTCACCCTGTGATCACAGCCCCCCGCTACTACCAAGGGAGGGATCCATTTTCCGGCCACGGGGGACAGCTCCACAAGACCAGGCAAGACCAAGCCCGGAAAAACAAGAGGAGACATGGAGCAGATAAACAGATGAGCTGATAGCAGGAGCTACAGGGGGGCGCTGTCCATCTCAGGCTGAGGCGTCAGGTGACCGCTGTTGCTCTTGCTGGTTCGGTACACCTGCTCCCCATCCCCAGCATCCCTGTGTTTCTGTGCTTTGCTTTCGTTTTAACTGTGACCCCAGGCTGGAGCTGCTCTACATTGGAAACCCCCCCCCCCCACCCCACAGTAGATGAAAGGCGGGTTTTGTTTTGTTTTTTTGGGAGGGGAGAGGGGGTTACTTCCCTGGAAAACAGACACTAATCCCAACTCCCCTCTGCACTGAGATGGAGTTTCCCAAAGCCGTCGTGCGGCTGTGACTTCCCTCAGTCAGGCCCATTCCAATTTGGAGAATAAAAGCTTCATACTGGAGAACGAATCTGTATTAAATAAAGATATATGAAGTTTGGAATATATGAAATCATTATTCCCTTTTATTATTCCATTTTTGACGTTGCCTGAAATCCCAAGCTCTCTTTAAGGGGCATATAAATGACAGGAAGACCTGCAGTTATGTTATTTCCTGTGGGATCAAGTTTTGTGATTCTGATTCTGAATGCTCCTTTCAAGAAAACACTCGGTTCAAAAATGTGAAGAGCACAGCTCTGAAAGACCTGGGACCACTGGATGGATGGACCCGAATGACAGCATACAGAGTTGGGTGATGTGGGGACACAGCATGGTATGACTTTGGTAGTGTTATGGCTAACAAGGGCTGGGTGGAGATGAGATAAGACAAAATGAAGGTTAAAAAAATAAAACCATAGGCACAGGGGGCAAGATTAATTAAACATGGATCAGAACAGTGCTTACCAGAAAAGATTACGCAACTCCACCAAATTGTGCAGGAAAGCACAATTTTTTTAAGCCAATCACCATAAAGGACGCCAATCACATGACCCTCTCTCACTCCTCAAACAGCCACACTCCCTTATTTTCCAACATATGGGTCTTCACAGTTAAAATCCAGCAGCCCTATAAGAAAATTTCCATTTATATGGCTAATTCTGCATAAAATCTTTACGGAGCAAAATCAATATTGTTCATTTAAATGAGCACCTCTGTAAATGCTGCCAGTTTTAAAGTTATCTGTAAATCTAAGGGGTTTTTGAAAGGACTGAATTAAATGTAAAGATCCAAGCCAAATAAGCAGGACTGTTAAAATATATGGACCAATGCATCATAAATACATGGGGTTCAGGTCTAAGCATATCTTTGACTGAATCAAAGCAGATACAAGAGAATTCAGATGAATATGAAATGCATGTGTTTATGGCCTAAGACAGTACTTTGGTACAATATATATGTTTTAGGAGTTTCCCCCATTCCTATATAGACAACCTAGTTGGTAAAATTGACATTATATCTGTTACTCGCATTTCAACACTCCTAACGGAGTGGCTCCAGATACAGCAGTGTGTAATGCCAACCCGTGCAAAAGGGGAGCTGTCAATACGAGATAATCAACACCAGCACAGAGCCGGGCTGCTCCACTCACATTCAAAACAGTGAAGAGGTACACTCTGAAATGTCAGAGCCCACAGAGGATAATGTGCGTGCACGTGGCTGAATGTGTGCATGCCTGCCTGTGTGTGTGTGTGTGTGTGTGTGGCTGGGGGGATGTATATATCAGGATGCACTCCCATATCTCTTCCTCATCTTAACCTACTCACAGAGGAGTCATTTCACATCTCCAAAGTGAGCTGCATATCATGGCGATGTGCTGATAACGTGCGCTGGGCACCAAGCGGCTGGCTGAATGCATAAGTGGCCCACCGCATCTGATAAACAGAGGGGCTCAGGTGTGAGGCCGGCGGATAACCAATCCGGCCTGGCAAGAGCTTCGTTACGTAAACTCATCCATATGCACTCGACGGGACCTGACAAGGCACTGAGCGCCTATCCTGTATTCTAAATATTTGGTGACAGTGCTAATTTTAATACGCCCACGGGGAACCCAAGAGGGAGACAGGCTCTGCAGTTTGCCGCATTAATAAAGTTTAGGAGTTCAGTTCTGATCACCAACTTACATATATCCAACCATCCATCCATAACCAGTACAAGGCTTGGGAAATCAGTGTTGTCTTAAATTTGAAAGAGCTTTAATAGTATATAATTGCTTAATATCCAGTAACCTTATTACAGCATCTAAGTTGTGTTATGATTAATCTTTTGTTGGAGATTTTGGAGCTGATTTAGGACTAAATTGGTATTTAAGAAACAAGTCACAGGTCTGTGTGTTTCTGTTTCTCTGTGGGTGTGTCTGTGCGCGTACGGAGTCTGATTAAGCAAGACGACCGGTCAGTACAACACTATGAGCAGCCACACGCCAGTGCTTTGACAAAAGCCTCCTAGCCTGAGATGACAGGCCTGTTCCTCAAAATCCTTGTTAGACGGGGATCTCATTGAATGCAGAGGCTGCAGTCTGGGAGTGTTATTACAGGGCGTGCATGTGAATGAAGGTGCAGCAAATGACATGCCAGGGACCATGTCATCCATATTCTCATGTTTACAGGTGTCAAAATAGTTTTTTTTTTATTTTACTTTGCTAAGATATCAATATCCCTAAAGCTCTAGACTGGCAGATTGAAAATGACTTTCTCTCTGTAATCCTGGCAAGAACACACATTTAAGCAGTATGAGCTTACAAAACAATGAAATGTTAATATAAGTTTCTCTCTCGCCAGGGGTGACAAAGAGGGTTTTTTTACCATCCTTCTCTATTTATCATACCACAAGTCAAACCTTAGCAGCAGAACCCTAAGCAGCTTTGGTATGGAGCATTTTGATGCTGTGATTGATCGTACACTTTTCCTTTAGCCAAACTCCAGTCCCTTGTGATTGATAATGAGTCTCTCTGTGGATGGATGCTGCTGACATGCATATCAAATCAGGACTGTGTGCTGAGAAGGGAGATAAACGACCTGAGGCCTAAAAAGACCTTCAACAGCAACCAGGGCTATGAGACCCTGATTTTTGGATGGATTCTTGAGCAGAGATAACAAGCTACAGACACAACCTTGCTACGTGGGAAGATTTTAGGTGTTTCACCAAAGGTCATATAGACTAGAGGACCACAGAACCAGTAAGAAACACAATTAAAAACTCAGGATTTTCGTAACATGGGCAGTATATGGAAAATAGACAGAAAGAACATGCTGCTTATTTGCCGAACACTTCAGCGTCTCTGAGTCTTGAGCACCCTGCAGATGTATCAAAGCACAACATGAGCTCAACCCGTCCCACTGTTACACTCCTCAGGAGTTTGGCCATAACTCCAAGCAAAGATAAGGAGGCAAAAAAATGACAAATTCTGCAGATAACCAGGCTGGAAAGTTATTTAAACATCTTTAGGAACTTTACCCTGGGAATCATTACAGCTCTACAGAGGGGCTTAGCTTGTCCACTGAAGAGCACAAGAGAATGAAACACAGCCCCACTGACTTTCCGCCTGTGGGCCTTCCTAAGATGTGAGAGCCCCCAGCAAGGGCATATAATTAGGCCATTGGTCCAACAAAGGCTTCAGTCATCTGCTTAATTAAAATGACCACTTCCTCCTCCTCCTAATTAACAATTTACTAACCCATCATTCATCTGCTCAACGGAGCCGTGTAATCAGTTTAAAAAATGGCCCCCATCCAATGTCTCGGGCCCCTCAGTCACATCTACTGCAGATTAAATTATTAAAATTTAATAGCAGGAGCACAAAGGTGGCGAAATGGGGTCAGAGCACACAAAGGGGCGCGGGGGAGAGGACCTGTTAGAAGACCATCCTCAGCACCCATCCATTTTTCCAAATCCATCAGAATAAGTAACGGACTCTTGGCCAGGATCAAAGCTGTGAGCGTTTTGGCGATCAATGTGGTCAGGATCAGTTGCACAACCTGGGATTTGGAACACGTCCCAGCTAGTAGTTTTGAGGCCACTGGCTCATCTCGACAAACCACCCAGAAACAATTCTTTATCATCAGTCTCCACCATTCTGATCCTTTTGGGCTCTTGCGTTGGACTGGAACCCCCTATTTATCCCTACCAGCAGTGACAAAGGCAAATGAATGAGGAAATAATTTGATTGGCGGCTTACTGTCCAATGACGTAAAAGGAAGCGAAACGTTAATGAGACTGGTGAAAAATTAAAGACATATTTGTGAGTGAAGGAGTTTTGCATGATTGGGACAAGGAGAGTGTGAGAATAAAAAGGGTTCTTTTGTCTCAGAGCCGTGCTCCGTTACTGGAGCAGGCAGTGGGAAATGCTTGGAACCGTCCACAATGCACTGAGACCCGAGAAGAGCAGGAGCTCATCTTACAGCCAAAATAACAGAATTAGCAAGGAGTTCATATTATCACCACTCGTGACGACTTTAAAGAGGCCGGGGCTAGTGATGGACAGAACGGTCGTACACATTACGCACGGCTATCCCATGTGATCACGACGGCCCTCAGGCAGCATTCGGGGAAGCTTCAGTCAGACTATAGCCTCACTGGCCTACATATTACCTTTCAGGGGTTACACGTTAGTCAAGGAAAGTGAGATTATATATACAAAGGAAACTTTAGTGCCCTATCCTGACTCTCTCTGCAGCCGTTCAAGGCCTACATGCGTAAATCCCTACCTACTGTAAATGCATTGAATGGATGGAAGGTAGCACAAAGCTGTGAAGCTAAGAAATATCTACGGGCACACAACTGGCTCTTATTTCAAAGGCTGCTAGCATTTCCGTCTGGGTTGAAAAACCGAAAGGTAGAGCAGGCTGAGTAGGAGAAATTAAACCAGGAGGAGAGAGTCTCCTTTAAGCATCTCTCAAGAGGGTCAAGAGAGGTTACCTTCCAGTTGTTGACATTTTTTTTAGTTTAAATCTGCATATGTTCCTTTTTCTTAAGTTTTATCAAACTCTCCAAGGCCTTACCACTAAATAAATTATCCTCCTGGTTTCCTCATTCTCACGTGTAAGGATTCTCCGGTTCCATCTGGGAGAATCGTTTTTTTAGCAGAATCGGACCTGACTGGTTCCAGTTTCTCAGATCCCCTCACAGCCAGGAGCAGGCAGACTTTGAATCCCACACATGCAGATAGTGCTTCACAAAGAGAGAAACTCAGAAGGCTGCTTCATTCCACCCACAATGTGCTCATTTTGGTTTCACTTATCGTCCATCCTAGCCCTTAGCCAACAGAAATATGTTAGGGCTGGTCTCTCCAAACACTCTCGCTTACGTAAACACATTAAACCTTATAATAGTCCTAACACAATTACCAAGCCTCAGCTGATGGTATGACTACCGCTCACTGTTCGCATAACTAGTTACAATAGCCACACAGTTTTGGAGTTTTTAATCACGTATGACGATCATGGTTTTAGGCATACGGACATGCTCGTAACATATTACATGAGTCATAAAAAAGCACTTAGTTTCCTATCAAAACGCCGTGGCCTTACAGTAACTTATAAAAATAAATAACCTTTCAGAGCCCCCCCAAGACAAGATAGTAACTGTGCTTATCCTATCAAACCAACCTTGACGACAAGCTCACGTTGACAAATGTAACACCTTCAGGTTTTATCCCTCTGAGATTGAGGGTGGCGAGGAGGGTGGGGGTGTTGACATTCAGCCTCCTCTCTCTCTCCCTCCCACACACACACACACACACACATACACACACACACACACACACACACTCTCCTTCTATTGCTTCCTCCAGTACACACAGAGGACTCCTTTGATGTATATTCAGCGAAGGCCATTGAGCTGGGATTAACATTTAGCATTCATGGGCTGCTCCGCTCTGCCACCGGGTGTGAAAGAATGGGCTTGATGAATCACGGCGTCCGGCAGGGGAGTGTCAGAGGAACGCAGCTGTGTGTTGGATCAGGGACCCCCCAGATACAGTAAGGTAATCACCATCACCAACATTCTGCAATACTGGTGCCTAATTTCATGTACTAGAGTGATGATGACGACATGATGACCCATGATGGACTCTTGGCTTTCAGTCCAATTCAAATTCAGATCCCAAGGAAAACCTATTCTGTAGTATTATAGTGAAGAGCACTGAACTGGGACGGCTTCATCAAATGTTTGGAGACTTGTTTATAGGAGACAAACCTGTTTATAGGAATAAGCCGTGTGGGTTTCGTGAGATAAAAGCATTGCAACAATGTGAATCTCATGTCAATGCAGCAAGTGAGGGCCACTCAATTATACTTGCACAATGGACAATGTATTGATACCATGTGTTTACTCTTTCTTTGCGATAGTAAGCTGCAATGCATTGTGGGCTAGTGGTGTGAATTTCAGCAGCCAAAGCAATGTGGATTTCAGTAATGCAACTTCTTCAGCGAAGCCGGCGTCCCCTTCTTACACGAAGCCCTGATTCAATTTCTGTCAAATGCCCTATTAAAATATGTAAAATGCCCCTTCCCCTGTCCAATATTTCATTCTTAATTTAAGGCAGCTGGTGTTGTTTGGTTTGATCGTGCCTTTTGCATGCAAATGAACCCATGGTTCTGAATGCTGAGAATCTATAATTGACGCTTCTGTGTCTAAGACCTCGTACAGTGTAATCCTCAGTTTATAAGCTTGTAGCCGGATTCCCTTGCTATCAGGCATCTGCCACCCAATGCCAGTAAAGAGAAAATGGGTTAGTCTGTGTCTTAAACAGTTTCTATAATAATAATCGCCATCATTGTTATCAGCTACAAACCCGTTGTACCTACGTAAAATATCTGTATTATTAATGGCATATGCAAGCATTCTCGAGTTTTGAATGCAGACTGAATAATACACGCATGACTCCTGCACGGATGCTTATTTTAAGAAAGTCCTCGACTTCTCGCGCGGCGCGAGCGCGACGACCCGCGGGCTACCGGCGGCCACGCACGAGCACGAGGCTCCCTGGCACGGTCCCGCACGAGCACGATGAGTCACGCGCTCCTTGGCAGCCGCGCGGGTGTCAGCGCATATCTCGCCATGCATTCTGTAAATGTCAAGCGAGTGTGTATTAAGAGGCAAGGCTCGGTTTAAAAGTATCGTGATTCGTCGAAGTCTAACTTCATTGAATAAGTTGCAGTTGCCCATTGTGTACGTCTCTCAAGAACGTTTCATGCTGAAACATTAAGCAGCGACATTTTCACCAATGACGGTGCTGTGCAGCAGATGGGCTTCCTCTTATTACTTATAAAACACACTGTGCGGTGGCATTTCTTGGCAGTAGCAGGAGAAGAACATGATGATCCGTCATGTGTTTCCTAAACAGATGCATTGTGCACCTACAAGACGCTGCTAAGATTGCCGTTATAGCTGTGTACATTTGACTCACCCTGGCCAATGAGTCATATGTGAGAAAGTATCACTAGTATCACTAGATCCTACTAGGCTATTCAAAACTCTATTCTATTCTTAATGTGAGCACAGTTACGGTGCAACATGCCGCTGCCCTGGATCACCAAAGTAACCCGAGATACGCTCCAAACTCCACAATCATGTTAAATTAAACCTGTGTTGTCGACACAGCGTGAAACACAGTCTAATATTTCAGCATTACAGGAAAGTCTTAAAATGCGCATTTAACTGGAATCGCGGCGCCTGCATGCTGGGAAGTACTCCAAAAAGGCTGCATGCAGCAGATTTAAAATGCCACCTAGAGATGTCAGGTTCCACGCCAGTCCATAAAGGTAACCCTCGCCCCCCGTTTCTGCGCAATATGCACCCCGTTTTTCAAACCACTCTTTACTCTTTGTCCAGGGAAAAAGGAGAATTCCATTTCCCTTTATCTGGAACGGTGCACGATGCGCCGAGTAAACTTTGCAATACTAACGACTGTTATGATAATTGGGAGAGTGCGCATTCATAGGGTAATACAGTACTGTATTATTCACCTTAACGAGGCTCCATTCCAACTCTGAAATCAGTTAAATATCAAAAGAAAACTAGTCCCGATGAAATGTTTTCATGGCTATAACGCGCATTAAGTCCGAAAAGGCGAGCCGCGAACTGCGGTCTGCGCTATCCAGACGCTCCCCTCTGATACATTACAACTGCCTCGCATTTGTGTGCCCTGAAATAAACAGTTACTAAATAACAGTTCGGTAATGTCATCACATTTGTCTATGATTAAGTCAATGTGTCCCGATCTTTTTCAAAGAAAAGATCAAAGACTAGAATGTCACGACTCCGCAAAAAATAATAAATAGTCTAAACTCTGCACACTGCGCGTCACATATTATTTGAGTACATTAGTTGGCCTATTATTTTTCATCAACGCATAATATTAAATCAGTTTTTTTTTCAGTATTTATATCGATAAAATTCCCGTCGATCGCAATCAGACTGATATCGCTGGGGAAACCTGGATTCATTTATTTTTCCATTAACTAGGCTATTTCTATGTACGGGAAATAGTGGAGTACTTTCAAAACGAATTATGAATTGTGTCCTGAAATGTAGAAGTACATCAGTCTGTTGAAACCGCCTGCTCATTTTTCTATCTGCAACAGCTCCATAACCTATGGAGATAATTCCGTATCTTCTACCTACCTTCCACAACAGTCGTCTTCATTTTAGTGAAGCAAATCCCAGCAGATGGACACCCCGTCGGCGCTGGCTGGCAAAGGCGCAATTGTAACTGTAAATAAGAAATCCAGGTTGCTGATGCCTCTAACAATCGCTTCATGAAAACTTTAGCCAGAAGGTTTTCATATGCGGGCGGACGGGAGATCGGAGTCTCCTCCGAATCCTACGCACGGTCATCTGAGAAGTGTGAGGAGTACAAAACTGCGATTAACATCCAGAGAGGAGATCCTGCTCAGAAAACAGGCAGGCACCGTCCCCAAACGCGGTCACGCCGTCGCGGCAATCCGGCGAGAGAGGAAGGCAATCCACGGATGCTGAAGCATGGATCCGGCAGTCCCAGGTCTGCAAGTCTAACGCAGATACATCCAGAGGTGCACCGAGTCCGCACATGTGAGAGGGTATTGACTGTAATGCTGCGTTTTTTTGTACGGGATCGCGGAGCGAGTAGGGCGGGGTGCAAAAGGAGAGGCGCTAGTGGCGGCGGGGGGGCGGGGGGGGCATGTTTAACGGGACTGGTGGAGGGACAAACCGCTGATAAATGTTTAATGCCTGTGGGTTGTTGACGGGAGACGAAACACTTCAGGGAATATATATATATATATATATATAATCGCAGTGGTACAAGCGAAATGCATCACTGAGATGTCCGGCGTCCGGCCTGGCAGGTGCTCAGTGGCACCTTCGGTTGTAAAGGCGTTGCCCTTGAATACTTGGCCAAGGAGATTAAAAAAACTTTTATGTAGATAGTATTGAGCTCATATTCTTCATTTTTTAATTTTATTAAACCATAAACACGTATGTAAACAATTCTGGAACATAATCGAATTTCTGAAATCAAATAAAGGGTGGTAGAAGGGATATAATTGAACTCAAGATAGAGTAGCAAATGGCATACGAATTAGAGATCTGTGCACGTTGCAAGATATTACAGACGAGTGATGTATCAAGTACTTTCAGTGTTCCGGCGACGCGCATCTCCGAGAGCGCAGTACTGGTGAATTAGCCCGGTCGGGCAGTTCGCATGGGAAATGCGCCGCCTAGCGGCAGAGGACGAGCGTCACGTTCTGCAAACCTCGCCCTCCTCACCTGCCTGATCCGCGCACTAGCGTGAAAACAGCGCAATGTCTCAATGCGCCGCTGGACGCCTTGTCACTATTTCTATAGACTGATGTGCCTGTAGGCCTATAACAAAAATAAATATAGGTTCGCGACGTCAGTCATAGGTGATACATTGCGAGCTACTGTTTTCCAAGTAAATACTAAGGTACTGCCGTCCCGTCCAGGGTGTTCTGCTGCCTTGTGCCTTGGGCATTCTGGGACTGGCTCCAGGCTCACCGCGACCCTGTGCTGAATAGGAGCGCTTACTGATGATGGGTGGACGGGTGCTCAGGCAAGTCATCTGACAATGGCACTTTTAAGCACAAGGAAAGCAAAAAATCACAACCTAGGCGTAATCTGTCCACGTGCTTGCTCACTACGGTAATACTATAACACACTTCTCTCAGACATTGGCGTGTTTACCCTTATGATAATTAACCATGGTTTTACTGTGTTTTTTTTGGGGTAACTATGAGTTTATGACTATGGTTTTATCAAGGTTATCAAGGACCCAGTCTTCTTGGCTGATTCAAAAGTCATCCCAAAAGCCCGCACCCACACCAGCTCTCCATGGATCAGGTTCCCTACCCCTGGTTTAAACGATGCCCACGAAGTACTGAACTTGTCTAATGAGGACAGTGATCAGAGAAACAGCATAAGTCACGCTATGCAAATGAAGCCATGAGCGCGAAAGCAAGTTTCTGTTTTGCAAAGCAACTCGGAATGCAATATGTTGTGGACAAATGGCGAGAGATTTACAGGGCTTTTTATACGAGAGTCGCACTTCGCAGACCGCGCCGCGGACAGGCGCACCGCGGACAGACCCGGCTGAGTTTCCAGGAGTCTGGGAGAAATCTAAACAACAACAACAACAGAATAGCTAATAATAGTAATAATAATTCAGTTTATTTTTATATAGCGCCCTTCACAAAAGAGTTGTCCCAGGGCGCTTTACATGGGTGTGTAAGAATACATTGATATACATTGATATTCATATAAAATGAATACATTGATATACATAATGTTAATGTTAAAAAGAAGAAAAAGGACCTTTGACGTTTTTATGAAAGCGTACTTATTACCAAAATGAGACTTAAAATTTCGGTTTTAGTCTTACACGTTCTAATTAGCTTGCACAACCATTGGGATCAAAAAGCATGCACGTACCGTACGGGGGGCTTCTCCTGCCCCTAACCCTTCGAAAGCCATGGTGCCTTTTTTGCCTGCACTTATAAATGATTTTAATAACAAATAATATTTCTATTACTACTTAAACACGACATCCATACGCTGAGGGGTGAAGTGCAGTGGGTTTGTAACGTCATCTGTTTGCCAAAACAGCTCTTTGAATTAAGTCCGAATAAAGGATCACATAATAATTTGAATGATAAAACTCATCTGAGGTATAGGCCTAATGATAAAGTGTGACGCGGTTTATTATAGGATGTTATATTCCTTTTAAATAGCGGTAGGTTACAGTACGCTGTATAGTTGGCGTTCTGAGATGATGCGTCCATATTTAAATTTGTGGCCTTTTAAAGGTCTCTGCAAGTCTGTCAAGCAGAGTATCTATGTTCCAAACCCTTACCCTGGTCAGGGTTGGGCACAAGGCAGAAGATCCACCCGCCCGGGTGGGATGCAAGTTCATTGCAGGACACAAACTTTGTCCTATACACATAATAATTTTCAACGGTCAATTAAGAGTCAGTAACATCAACGAGAAGCTGGAGGAAACTCACGCAGCACCGAAGGACGATGCATCAGGGCAAAGAGCGGAAGCAGGATTCGTCCCCATGCCCTGGAGCGATGAAGCTACCCGCTGGTACACCGGCCGGCCCCATTAATCATTTATACCGTATACGGATATAAAATCCGTCAATGCGGAGCAATTTATAAGAGGAATATTTTCACGAGGTATTGGTCGTTGGTAGCGGAAGAGGGACAACGTCAGTGGGAGACGTCGTTATGCGGCATTATTGTGCGGGGACGCAATACATCGCAGGTTAGGATCCTGCACGGTCCATTTCAATCCGGTCGTCCTGATACAGCTGAGAGATTACAGTCAGTCTCGGAATCAGTATTAGTAACGAGGCTATTTCACAGCCTAGCGGCTGGAATTGTACCCACGCGTGGTGGTTATGTAGCCTATAGGCGCCTAATCATTTTCGTACATTTTCCCTACCTTCTAAAACAAAGAAATATCAATGTTATATTTATTGTATTAGTGAACTTTGTTTATGTTGTTTTAAACTTTTGTGATTTTTCTCGATTAGCGAACAATATTCGCTAATCATTTAACAACGAGGTATATAACCTGGTTATTATTATGTTGCCCATAATGTTTTCTGCATCTACGTGCTGAGATAATACCTGCACTGTTGGAACACTAAATTGCAGAAAAAAAAAAAATGCAATACCAAATTGCCGTCTGATTACGCCTGATTTCATTATTATAAAAACACTGGAGTCTATTAAACCTCTGCGACTGCTGCACGCAGCCATAAAGCAAGTGACGAGCAATTAGGGTTAAATCAGGTACGGATGTGACCTTTCATTCGACCGTCTACAGATACAACAGCGCGAAAGGTGATTCTATGGAAGGCGATCCGGGTTCTGCCTCAACCTACGGCAGATATGGCGCCTTCCTGCTGCGTGTATTAACGCTATTCGGAGTGTGGAGATGAAGCTTTGGGTTTGTGCCTTATATCTATACCGTGACAATGGAACGGGTATTTGGGTGAATCTTTTTCCATCAGTAGGTGTCAACGACACGACAACGTGAAAATTCCATAGACACATCCAATTCCCAATAGGCCAATAATAATCCGCGATAATCGCATGAAACACAAAACTGAATTAGGTGGACTTATGTTCAGTCTGGTGCCGACTAACCAAACGGAATAATGGATTATTAATTTAATTATATTTATTCCGTACATTCTTTTTATTAATGGTACTGGCATATTAGAAATACAATATACAGATTTTACTACTACGCCACCTGCTGGTCATTACAACTCACAGAATCATTTAGCCCTTTGCCTCCAATTAACATTTATGAGGGGAGAGACCATGAGTCCACAAGGAAGTTAAAATGTAACTTTAAAATTCAAGCATGTCTCATTAACATGACAATGAATACCACGTCTTATCGAAGCCATTTGTAACCTAATGGAAATATTTAAGCCGAGGGAAAAAAACACGGGGGATTGAATGTAATACGACGCAAAGAGGGAGAAAAAATAGGACATGTAATTACCATCCAAGATCTGGGTCACCACAGGCAGGAAGCAGATGCGTGAATCCCAGAATTAACTTCTGTGTCCTCAAAAGCAGGGATCACAAGCCAAGAAAGAGTGTCACCGGCAGGGGACAAAGGGTGGCACCTCTACTAACTGATGGCCATATAATAAACATTCGACTTTTTGTGCTCCTGTTAGTGACTGTTGATTTTGTCCCCGTCTCGTATTTTAATATCGTCAGTCGCTGAGAATTTCCACTCCATAAGCTGAATCGACAATAAATATTGATCTTTCTGAATCATTTCGCAATATTTCTTGAATCTTGTTGAATTCTCAATTTTATTGAGCGAGTCAAACGCTTCTGAAAAGACAACTTTGAGTTTAAGAAGTTTGGGGCAATAAATTGTGCTTCCCTGGCATGTTTTTCTTTCTGTCTACTGCTGTAAATTTGCAGAAGCGGATTAGGTTATGTACACCTAGGTTGCGTCAGAAGTTCGCGTCGGGTGCTCAGATTAGATTTGCCCCGAGCCGGGAGTCGGGAAGTTCGGTCTCCTTTTTAACCCCCCAGCCCAGCTTCCCAGCTCCTCACTCGTCGAAGCCGTCGTTTTTCGCTGTGTAAGTGAAATAAAAAATTAAATCAAATAAAAAGGTGCAGCTAGGTGAAATGCTGAAGACAGCCATTATCTCTAAAGAGCCGGAGCCGGGGAGGATTTTTGGCGTCCGACACAGTCCCGTCAAAGCGCACATTGCGGGACGCGTCGACCATCTCATTAAAAAGAAGTGTATTTAAAGCAATATCAAATTAGACAGATAGAAAGAAAATATTTGTAGCTTTTCAAGGCCACTGCCTGTGGTTACTGTTACTGGTTGATATATACAGATTTACGGCTATGTTTGTAAGTAATGACGCGAGGAAGACTGTCTGCACTTATGTATTTTACATAGTTCTGTCTATTTATTGTTTGTTTACCAAGCTTCTGATGAGCTTCATATTTGAGCCGTGCTCTATTCAGGAATATTTCAGTGTTTGCTGAAATACAGCTTTAGGCTCTGCCTCCATAAAACTTTTACGCTCCAGCCTCAGAGGTCTGCAGTAAGTTGTTATTTCCCGGGACCATACACAAACTCCGAACATCTTTCATTGTTGGGTATCGGTCCCGCGAAACACATCAGTTCTTTATACACGAAACCTCTAGTGACTTCTGAAATTTTGTGAAAGGCTTTACCCAGAAAGGAAAGGAAGTTATTCCGTAGATGTCTTACAACGTCACAGGCCTAAACCTTTGCCTCCGTAGCGTGGAGATCTACTTATTCAACATGAATTATACAAGATGTTGATCTACATCTCTGCACCACGTAACCCTTGTGTTTCTTTGATGTCCCCACAGCCCGACCCAACTCCAGCTCAGTCCCAGTCGTACCCACGCGTCAGAGAGAGTGCTGTAGGTGTTCCTGACGTCTCTGGACGCCGTGGAATCGGGGTACGCTTTGTGATTCATATCTCCTGTAGTTGTGTATGCAGGCATTCAAATTCTACGATGGCCACTGGGAGCAAGTGTTGCAGCTGGGTGTTTCACAAGGAGCAGGTTCCAGGTGCGTTTTAATGACATCCGTGGCTAGATTCAAAAATCGAGTCGAAAAATATATTCTATAAAGCCACTGTTAAGCCTGCAAGATCTCATGTGCGTCAACGTGATGAAAATGAGTCAACTGGCGACGCGGTTTTCTGTGGGGGAGCCAGCAGCCTTAACCACGTCCTGAATAAGCTAAGGCCTCTTAACGGTCTCTACACTACCCCCTCCAGTGCAGGACCCCTGCATGCCCACAGGTACATTGCATCAGGGGCACCTTTTGCTGGAAGGTGAGCCAATTGTAGGCTTTCATCTCACTTCTGATTCCAGTGTAGCAAATACATGGCGAGACACCAACACGGGCAGGCCAAAGGCTGTTACCAAGGGTGCAGTGCTCACTGTAATATCACGGAGAGATATGAACAGGCAACTGGGGACTGCTGGAAAAGGAACAGTGCATGTCAGGGCAGGGAGGGATCTCACGCTCTCTCACACGTACACCATACACGCAATCAGCTTTTATTAGAAGAGCGGAGCCAGAGATGAATCTAGGAAAACAGAGCCATACATACCCACACACGTACGCACACACGCGGTGCCCACGTCCAGCTGACTGCTCATGCCTGCAGCCCAGAAGCACATAACTCCTTCAGGAATTCTAAAAACCTGCTCTTTTTATGTAACTTTCCTGCTTCTATGCCCGTCCTGTGACTTATCTTTCAAAGCAAGTTTGAGTTCTGCGGCATTAGCGAACTCGCAGAGGATGAATGTAATCTGGTGGGGGGGGCGTGTTCTTGCCGCCGAGCTGCTCTCTGCGAGGAATTACCGTCACTGAAAGAGGCACAAGTGCAGTAATTCAGAGGTAGGACAGAGTTCAGGAGGCTGTTTCTGCTGCTGTGTCTAATGCCAACATCCCCGTTATGGGGTTTATTTTAAGAGATGAGTCATTTTATTCGAATCTGTAAGTAACTATAAATCCTTCTGTGGTTACGGGGATCTTAAAATCATATTCCACAGTAATGAAAAGCCTAATAAAGTCCACTTTATGGTTAAGGTTAAGGCTGGGTAGGGGTTAAGCTTGTCATTTTTGGGATTAGGGTTATACCCATAGAAATTAATGTAGAGACCCCACAAAGATTTAAATACAAACAAGGTTGTTATGACAACAGGGAAGAGAAGTCAGGCATGTCAAGTCATAACTTTGGACTAGTGAACAGTGTGGTTTAGTGGGTGGCATCGTCACCTCGCTTGGTTATGAATTGGGTGTGAATCTCGCCCACCTGTCCCCTTACTTTGGGACTGTGACAGACTAGGCCATTGTCCCCTTCACACAGGATAGGCCCTGTGTCTTATGAGATACCCTTCAAATCACTGGGAAAATAGTCAGTGCAGACCGGGGAATTGAGAAGTGTGGGTTAGCATTGTGAATTCATTGGTTAAATTAAGTGTGAAATGGTCAGCCAAGGGTGAGCTCTAGCTGCATAGAGAATGCTGTCCAGTAGGTGTCTGTCCTCGCTGGCATGGCTTGGAAAACACCTTGAGAACTTGGGAGTGGACATTAGGGTGTGGAAGTGCTCCTTTGCATGGATATGCAGATCCGATACGTAGGAAAATAACCCCCCCCCAACAACAACAAACATGGACACCCCTGTCTGCTCCAGGATCAATCCCAAGGTCAGGGGATTTGGCTCATGGTTGGTTTTTTCCTGACATCAAATAGAAAAAAAAAAAAGACAAAAGAGATGTGTGATGTAACTAACGGTAAGATCCGAGACAAAGAAGGGCTATTAGCGGCCGCTGGGCCTGAAAGGCCGCACGGTCATCGAGCGGCGGCCATCACTTTGATGCCTGCAGCTTTCAATACACCCCCCTCCCCTCCGCCATACCCACCCTTCTCTTCTGTCATCTTTCATTATTCACAGAAACATGGCTGCTTGTGAATCGTCAGTCATCATGTTCCATGTGGGCATTTTGTTATCTAATTAATGAGAACTTCCTGTTAAGGTAGCAGAGAGCAAAGACACTTATAAGGTGGAGGAAAGCGGAGAGCGGTCTGAGATCCGGGGGCGACTTGGCATCAAAAGCCGTCGGAAAGGTGACCAGGCACTCATATCCGTACCTGGAAGAAGCCGGAGGCAAAGCTGGGTCATCATCTGCAGATGTGGCATTATCGCGCAGATTGATGGCAAGGGGTGTCCACTGTACTCCCAGCCCCTCAATACTGTGATTGTACCGCAGTACAGAGCGTGTGGAGCTTTCTAAGGGTGCCGTAAGTGCCTTGATGGATGGGGCCTGGGCCCGCCATAAATTCGGTGAGCCGACCAGAGGGAGGAGGTGCGGTCCCAGGACCTCAGTGCTTTTAACCAATTGCCAAGCTAGTAGGTTTGCGGAGCCAAGCTGTCTTTGACTATGGTTAGGGTAAACTGGACGTCTGGTGAAGTGCTGAGAAAAGTGGACCTTTTACACATGAAAAAAGGTATTTCAGTTACACAGCCTGGTGATTAAAAGAAGCATTTTAAGATCAGAGAGTTCTGCTGTTGTACCATTGAGCACTTCGCCAAGTGCATTTCATAAAAGTGTCAGATGAGCATAAACTTTCGCCAAGCAATAATGGGCGTACCTGTCAGACAAACACACTTGTCTGCTGCTTCTCTTATCCCCTAAATGTGTGGTTATATCCATGTCCAGTTGCGTTCTGTACAGTATATTGCTGTATATCATCACTCCTACGACTAAATGCATTCCTTCCATGAATCTCCAGCTAATCCAGCACGGAATTGTGGTTACGTACTGAGTATGCTGCTGTGACAGCACCGTGAGATCATCGTGACATCATTGTGACATCATTGTGACATCATTAACCACTGGCATGACTGCGTTTAAGCATGATCTAGAATGGCACGTCATGGTCCATCAATGGGAAACAGCCGTCCCGGGAAGACTTCTCACAGATGGTAAACATGCGATATTAATTTGGTCTGGCTACCGATTATAGTCAAAGATTGTGTTCAGTGCATTTCCTGTTACTGCTACTGTTCTCGCATTTAAAAATTGATGCTGATCTCTGAAGGGAGCACCAAGGCTGTATTTCAATTAATCTCCTTAATCCCAAACTAATTGTGACCTTTCTTCCCCTCTACCATTTTCAGAAGGTTCAACCTAATGGAACAGTTGGTGCTAAATGGGCCATCAGCTAGGAATGAGACTCACCACAATGGATTATTTTCAAGGTTATAAATTTGGTGACACGGAGGGGAGGTTCTGGGGTGCACTAATGCCCATCTGTGTGGTTCTTTTATGAGTTGGGTCCGATGCACCCACGGAGATGTTAACATGTTGAGATGGTAACACACATCCCTGGATCATCTATGACTGTTTCTTTACACTGGAGAGGTATATAAGAAAATCAGACGAGTGAGGAAAGACGTGTATTTCTAATTTTGTTTTAATGCATGAAGGTGTCTGGTGATTGAATGGAGGTCAGCCCATGATCGATTCCAAGCGCCTGGCTATATCAAGCCAAGATAAACGACACTCAGCTCACCTGTTTGACCAAAGACGAAACTGAGAACATGCCGTTGTGCTGCTCTCTCCATCGTGCCTCCCGCAAATGAACACAAAAGGTTGACACTACTTTTGAAGGGCAACCTGCCCCCCCCCCACACACTCTCTTAGGAAGTTCTGTGTGTTCCACATGCAATAAAACTTATTCCCCCAAGAAAGTTTTACAGAAGTTTGAGATGCATTGGGTGGTCTTCCTCTTAGACATGGCAATCGAATCAACAAAATTGTGACATTGCTGTTTGAAATAATTTCAGTTCCACATATGAAAAATCCTAATTGCTGGCTAAACAGTGCCTAATTTACAATGAAATAGAGAGAGACCACTGAAGCATAATTAAAATGTCAGGCTAGTGAGCCAAGCCCTGGAGTATTTAGTGAACATTTGTTGATACAGACAACTTTCCTTGATGCAATTCCAGGTAAGCGGACATGGTTTATCCTACGAAGTGTGTTTTATTTGTAATGCGGTAATAACCCAGGGGGCTGTTATCTTTCCCTCCTATTAATTACCCGAGATCATTTCTAAAGTGTCTTTCTGGGTGAGAATTAACACGCCGCTTCGATGGGACATGCCCAAATTAATTTCTATGAACAAATTAATACATATAGATGTCAAGATGCCAGTCTTGTGATCGATTCAAGGGGAACTGCAGTTGTACCTTCATGCCACATATTTCCTCAGTGGCTGTCTCACTTCAGTCGGTCATGTTTCGCACCCCAAGGCAGCTAATAGCCCCTGAAAAAGCAAATATTTGTTTTCGCATGGATGTTGGCCTGCAGTGAAGAATGGAGGAGAAGGATGGACCCAGAAAAAAGCAGTGGTAGAAAAGTGATGGCTTTCCGACCAGAATGGGGGGCCTATCACTGAGTGCCGGGTTGCATCGAGAGCCTTGGGCGCTGCAGGCTTTCTGCCTCATAGCACCCAGGGATCTCATTAGAAGTTAATTAATCACAGGTATCGATCTGCCGTCAGCTGAAGGCTGAGAGCTTTCTGGAGCTGCAGATCTGTGAAAGGAGGACCACTGAGGGCCTTGTTGCTGCTGTCTAGACCCCAGATATGGCCTACGACATCCATGACTATGCCTGTCTATCATGTGACACTGTGATGGCCCAGTCACAGAGTGTGTTACAACTGTGTTCAGGAAAAACTATTTTCAGTTTATATAATTACACATTACACATCACTTCCAACTAAATTTATTCTCGATTTTTAATGGATGAATGAATGCTGTTTGGTGAATTAAAAAGACACCGGTTTTGTAACTCGCAGTTCTTTGGAGGCTGAGCTTTGGGTGTTCCAAAATAAGATGGCCTAATGAGGCAAATAGCGCCGGCAGAGATGGCGAACCTGCAGAGTCTGATGTTTGTCATACCGTACTTTCAACCAACGGATCTCATGCAACGGATCTCATACAAGTTACGCTGCCTAAAGATCTGAATGTTAAAGTTAAGTTTATCTTGCACAGACAATGGATGACCTACTTTAAAAAGTATAAGATTAGAGATAGGGTTTATATATCACTTTTGAGAAGAATTGTGTCCAAATAACTATGACATTTTCAGTATAAAGCTAACTTATATAACAATTCTATTCAAATGTGGTGACGCATCGGCGGGGGGGGGGCAGCTCATGCAGGAGAGGCTCGTCACTGCCCCCCGGGACACCCCCGAGGACACCCCCGAGGACGCTCTACAGATCAATGGATCAATGGTTAACTTGGCAAAGAACACGTTTATACAATTATTTTTTTCCCAATTTGTCTTCCCTGATTCAACTGTGTTGCAGCCACTGAAGATGAAGTCTTCCCTTTGGTAATTTAGTGTAAATGCAGACATACCTGGTAGACTATACAGCAGGTGGGTTTCAGTCTAGCCCCTGGCTGGGTCTCTGTATCTATAGCATTTGATAGCAGAGTGAGAATTGTTACTGTCCTCCCCCGACAGCACTGACGGCACATGGAGTTACTCCCTCTGTGATGGTCACACACGCCTGTCACACACACCGAGCAGCTTTGCAAAGGCGCGGCGCTCTGCGCTTAACCGCACTGGTGTCGGTCCAACAGCCGAGCCCATCTGGTGAGGCGGGAACACAGTCAGACCTCAGGTGGATGATCCGTCACAAACCTCGCAGGCCTACAGATGGGGAGGAGCCCCACGTGTCAGTCTCCCTCTGTCCTGCTTGTCAGTCACGTGCCAGGTGGTATCAGCTCAGGGATCACAGTCTGGACACCCTGCCATGCCACATGGTGCTGCTGTTATATAAGAAATGATTGCTTAAGCGCATACGCACGAAGACACACTCTCTATTATTTACAAAGGACTGCCAGTCTCTGCATGGGCAGGCAACTCTGCTTTGCAAGTTAGGAGAACATGACTGAAGAGTTTAAGCAGCTTCAACATCCGATCTTCGAGATCAAGATCTCACAAATGGACCGAAGCCATAAAGCTAAAATCTTGTTTTCCAAATATTACTATAAACAGAACAACGCAGCTGTTAAAGCACCAGTATGTTACTGTAATGTTTTATATATGCATGTTTGTTTTTGTACTTCAAATAAACTGCAACAACTGGACCAAACAAGATGGAGTGAAGCCTTTTTAATTAAGCCGACTAGCATTGATGTCGTGTGAATTATTCAGGAGAAAGCTGTGATCCCGTCTTCTCTTTGAATGTTCTCCTTTTGTGCTTTCTTTACTTTCTTGTTCAGCTTGCTCTCAAAAACTGTTTTTTCACCAGCCTCGTAAACGGATCGGATTCCGCATATGGATTACTTTTCCAGGATAAAAACAAACACCTCGGGAAATCTACGGGTTTTAAGACGTTCCTCCACGCCTGTCTGTCTCGTCTCCCTGCCACTTGTGGGTACGGAGCCTCCAGCGCCTTCCTGCCAGAGCACAGCCGTGCCGCTGCAGTCCGATTGCTCCCCACTCCCGTGCGGAGGCGAGATGCCTTATCTCGCAGCGACGAGGTGGCAGACAGGTACACAAACACCCACCGAGCATCGCTGCAAATAGAAAGCTGATCAGACTGCCAAAAGTGCATGGATCCTCGGTGCTGACGACTGTCGATGCAGCGCCCTAGGCCATCTTCCAATCACATTCATTTTCATACCACAACATCAGAACAGTATGACCAATACTGAACATACAGGCCATAAAGTCTTTTTTTCAGGAATGGTACTGCAACATGAGTGAGTACGGGATGAATTGCAATTAAATCAGAGTCAGAGTCGTTTGATAGCCCACTCACAGTGCTTTTGGCTTAGTCCTAGCCACAGCATGCTAAGCTAACGGCCTCATCACGTAGCTGCTCTGCATCAGCACCACAGGGGGCGCCGGTGCTCCTAGGGGTGCGAGGAGGCCAAGTACACTTTGTTTCACAAGTGAAACTGGCGGGCTCAGCTGGCGTCCTGGGCGGCCGCCTACATCAGCTATGGGACTGAGCGGCCTGCCTGTTAATAACTGTAATCATTTTGTTTTTATTTATATGGGGGGGGGGGGGCTGGCAGCACTTCCTGTTCAGAATTTGTATTCCAGTAAGTTCGTACAAAAGATTCAGGAAATAGGTGTATACTTTCACAGGGGGCAGGGCACGGTTAGAAACAATGTGGTTTTTACCATGTCTTGTCGTCTCTGTGTGTTTCTCTACTATCCTTAGTTTCTCCTGCAACATGAAGAAGTGAGTCTATTGAGCCGTTCATCACACAGTTACGTATGTGTGCCTCCTCTAGTGTGCTGGCATTGGACTGAATCGCAGCAGGGACACACATGAGAAATCACCATCTTAAGATCACATGTTAAAATTAAAAGCACCTCACTTTCCAAAAGAATAACAACACCCAGCCCTGCCCCCCACCCCTCACCACCCAGCCCTGCCTTCCACCCCTCACCACCCAGCCCTGCCCTCCAGGGTGCCCCATTTGAGAGCTAACACTGTGCTCATATCTCTGCCATTTAGTGAATTCTGTTCCAGATGATTGCCTTTTCTTATGCAGTTGCTTGTGGAGCGGAGGTCTTCCACAAACAAGATTTGATTGCATAAAAATTAAGTGTAAACCAAAACAGAGATGAGGCCACTTTGAGCACAGTAAAAAACTCCTAAAACTCCAAAATTCAACAAATCACAGGACACACCCCAGTTTTTAACCTTATCCTTCACCCCCATCTCTCCCGTCCCACTGCGCGGTCACGCTTCCTGCCGGCTCGCATTCAGCCCCACTGCGCAGTCACGCTTCCTGCCGGCTCGCCTTCAGCCCCACTGCGTGGTCACGCTTCCTGCCGGCTCGCCTTCAGCCCCACTGCGTGGTCACGCTTCCTGCCGGCTCGCCTTCAGCCCCACTGCGTGGTCACGCTTCCTGCCGGCTCGCATTCAGTCCCACTGCGAGGTCACGCTTCCTGCCGGTTTGCATTCAGTCCCACTGCGTGGTCATGCTTCCTGCCGGCTCGCATTCAGGCCCACTGCGTGGTCACGCTTCCTGCCGGCTTGCATTCAGCCCTACTGCGCGGTCACGCTTCCTGCCGGCTTGCATTCAGCCCCACTGCGCGGTCACGCTTCCTGCCGGCTTGCATTCAGCCCCACTGCGCGGTCACGCTTCCTGCCGGCTCGCATTCAGTCCCACTGCGCGGTCACGCTTCCTGCCGGCTCGCATTCAGTCCCACTGCGTGGTCACGCATTTTTAATCCTTGGAAAGGTCTTTTGTGCTGAGCTTCATATTCAAATGGCATTCACAAGATCTCATGACCACTGAGACCAAGCCCATGCATAAGAGAATGTCACTATTAAGTGCATAGAATGTACTTATTTAACAGCTCCTTTTGTCCAAAGCGAAATATGTTTCTAGCTTCATGTAAAACAGGACTATAGTTACAATGTTGGTTTTAATTTGCTTTAATAAATTCAAATCAAATCAGTTATCACTAACGCATAAGATAGCGTGGTTTTCGTTTCTGACCCAACAACCAAGGTATTCCGGAATACCCTAAAGTTACAAATCCTTTATTAAGTAACCAAAACAGACATATGAAGTAATTGACCAATAGTCCAATAAACTGACTACACTCTCCACATAATCATGTACGTCGTCACAGAATGTCAATGAGACCATTAACATGTGAGTGAGCCTACTGTACTTCCAATTAATATGTTAAATTAACTGCCTACAAAGTAGATAGTAACCCCACCAATACTGCAGCCATTCATGCTATTTGTTTTGTTTAATGTCTGCTTATGGGCTGAGTAATTATAAATGTAGACAGACACTGCTCAGTTCAGTCTCTGCGGGACTCACTTGCATTCCCAATTATTTAATACTTGATATTTTAGTTGAAAGCAACTCTTCTGTGTCTCCCCTGGAGCAACCTTTGATGGAAATTAAAAAATAAAAACAGCTCCGACCTGCTCTTTTTCACTCACTCTGCAGTCACTTGATTTGCAGCCCTGGGGCAATGTCTGGACTGAAAATTAAAAATAAAAAAGGCCCATAGATCTGCTTTTCACGCCATCAGCAGGAGATGCCTAGAGGTAATACTGTACTCTTTGTAGAATCTGATTGGACCTGGTCTGGAGTAAATGGATACAATTCAAACAGTCAAAAAGATCTAGGGTGTAGACTGTCCTGTACTTCCTGAGAGAGGCTTCATACTGCTGCGTCTCATGGGTTTCTGTGAGTAAGCAGTTATGGAAGATGGATGAGATATATCCATAAACCCATCCATCCATTTTCCATAACTGCTAATCCTGTACAGGCTCACACTAAAGCTGGAACTCATCCCAGGACACACAGAATGGGAGGCAAGTCCATCCCAGGACACACAGAATGGGAGGCAAGTCCATCCCAGGACACACAGAATGGGAGGTAAGTCCATCCCAGGACACACAGAATGGGAGGCAAGTCCATCCCATGACACACAGAATGGGAGGCAAGTCCATCCCATGACACACAGAATGGGAGGCAAGTCCATCCCAGGACACACAGAATGATAGAGAAGTCAATCCCAGGACACACACAATCGGAGACAAGTCCATCCCAGGACACACACAATGGGAGGCAAGTCCATCACGGGACACCTCCCCTCCCACACACACACAATTACACACTAATGGAAATTCAAAGGCAGCGGTTCATATTTTTCAGGAAAACAGAATGTCTGGAGTAAATGCAGGCAGCAATGGAAAAACAGACAGACTTCACAGGCAGGGACAGCATTCGGGACCCCAACCCTGGGGGAGCGATGCTATTTACTGAACCACTGTGACACCCACTGATGCATTCAAGACAATTCATCCAACACCTTTGAAAAATTATTTTTTTGTTACTGTTTCTATTTCCATTCAGCATCCAAAAGGTCCAGTTGTCTCTGCCTTTAAAATAATTGTCAAAACACTGATTTCATACTTGCTTTATTTTATGGGTTTTAGTCAGTGTGCATAAAAAAGAGATAAAAAACTGCTTTCTCGTTGGAAAAAGGCATCAGAGCCTAGTCACTGGATGGAAGGGTCACTTGACTGAAATGTCAGTGGCCTCTCCACCCATCTCCAACAGTTTCTTATTCGGCAGACGGATCACCCTGGACAGGATGCCAGTCCATCACCGGGCACACACCCTATAGGCAGTTTACAGCTACTGATTCATGTAACCTCATATTTTTAGACCACAGAAAGAAAACCACAGAGCAAATCCATGCGGCACAGGGAGAACATGCAGACTCCCCACGCACAACGCCAGGGGCAGGGCTCAAAGTCACAGCCCCGGAGCTGAGAGACGGGCGCGTTATACACAGAAACAGCTCCCGAGTTCCCAGCTTTCTGTCTTTGTACACACAGTTTGAAGGCAGTTAATAGAAATCTGAAGCCTTATTGGCGAACAGCAACACATTTCAGAAGAGTTCAGTAGAAACACATGAAGCATCACCCACTATCTTGTTTAAATTAGCCCCAACCTTATGGCCAAAGCCAACCCTAACATTTATCATTATGCTAGCCTTAGTCCAATCGCTAGCCCTGACACTAACCCTAACCCTAACCCTACCCAAACTATAACCCGAAGCATGAACATATGGCTTAGGCTAATTACACAAGTCTGCAACCAAAAAACTGCATAGGATTTTTTGACTGTTTCTTATAGATTTTTACTCACTGAACCCAGGAAAAATAT
>JAODKM010000108.1:22544966-22557430 GCA_026780845.1 Petrocephalus sullivani
TTTGTTCTTTTTTTCCCTCCCCCCCCCCCCCGCCCTCTTTTGGGTAGATTAACACCACAAATACCCACCCCCCCCCCCCCCCCCCCAAAAAAAAAACACACTGTAAGAATCAAAACTAAACCAGCGCTCTCAGCTTGACGGTGTGCCGACAGGCTTTATATTATCCTTGATGATTTCGCACTAATCAGGAAAAACAATGTGGAACTCTGTATCCTCGTGTTTGTGAGTGGCACGTGTGTTGCAGTACTTGGCAGTGTGTGTTGCAGTACTTGGTAGTGCGTGTTGCAGTACTTGGCAGTGTGTGTTGCAGTACTTGGTAGCGTTTCGCAGTGTGGCTGCAGATTGTATAGTGCTGGTGTAATTAGTGTACCGTCAGAGGCGCTATTTGATAGACAGGACATAATGTCATTGCCGTGACGTGCAAAGGAGCGATAAAAAAAAGTCGACCGCGCAAATTTAACGATTTATTTTTGGTTTCTTTTGTGCGGGCGCCCCATGCTGCCCCTGCCCATGTCGCCCACAGCGAAACCCCCCCTGTTATTTATAGGAAGGAAAAGCCCCCTTAACGCGGACCTAACCCCCCGGCCAGCGCCGTCCTCACTCCAGGCTTCGGCTTTCTCCTGCTCGCCATCCCGGCTGATCGCTTTATTTGCTTTATATCGAGTGAAGCGACGCGCTGGAAAGTGACTGATGGTCGGATCTTTACGCACGGTTGCGTGGCCGGAACCCGCTCATCTTCGGCTTAACCCGGACCAAGTCAACTGAAATTAAGGTGGAAATTAGAGCGAATATTTTGAAATGGCGTGCATTTCTGTTTATTACTGCAGGGATCTACATAAAAGAAGCGTTTGATTTTCCATTAGGAGTAAGAGCAGCGGTTTGATTCCCCGCTGCCCTGAGCTCCCCAGTGCGCCCTTCACCTCCACCCACGCTGCTTTTTAGTTAAGTGGCACCAAGGGTGTCTGGGGTATCAGCAAGCTGAATGGGGCGTCGCAACATCAGACTAGAGGAATATGGCACATCGGCTGACACAAAAGCGATAAGAAACAAAAGCAAACTGCGAAAATCATCTTTACCGAATACAGTGCAATCAATGGCTCTTTGAAAATAAAGCACTTAAGGACACAAAAAGGCAGACACCACCACAAGGCCAGGAAAACAAACCTTAATCATTATAATCAAGGACTGAGTTACAACAGGCTTGATAAATATGAGAAATGCCAAACCATTATAGGGCTGGAAAAGTGGAAATTCACACTCCTCACGTCTCAGCATTTCCCCAGTAGAACACAGTTAACAATCCACACAATTTACACTTTGTTGGAGTAAATCGGTCTGCAGAAATACTTTGATTGAGAAGGTCAGGCACTCAAATTCGCATAAATCTACATAATACAGAGGCCCCTTCACTCAGGGGCAGTATTGGCTATACACAAATCGCTGGGTCGAGCCTGTTGGGTAACTTTGTTGGGATATTTCCAGTCCAAGGACCCAGTCCCGCGCCAGCATTTGGATTATCGGCTGACCCAGTTACAGGACCGCTGCAGACCCAGCACTTGGATATACCAGTACACCTGTTGTCATGGGAACCCATGTTCTCCCACACCACATTCAAAAATATCTTCGCTGGAGGACATCCCTCGAATGGCTTTTGTAGCATAGATGAACATTTTAATTAATTGTGTTAAAATATTGATATTTTTGTAATGCAAATCTGATTCTAAATATCAACAATTCAACAGTAATAATAATGCTAGTTTTACACTTAACTGCCCTCTTTGGATGATAATGTTAGACTGTCTTTCGTGTAATATCAGCTAACATTAATAGCAACGTTCCAAGAAGCCTACCGTAGGGGCCAAAATATCACAAGGCAAAAATGCATTTTAATACAATACACCAAAAGTAACAAACATCGCAGTCTAGCCTAGCCTACCTTAAACAGGCTTGGAACACTTACATGAGCCTAGCATTCATTAACACAAAGCCTATTTTATAATATACTGTTGAATATCTCCTATAGTTTACTGAATAAAGAGACGACGAAAATACCATCGTAAAATTGAAACAGCATAACCCGGGAAGCGATGTAAATATTTATGTTTTTGTCAAGTATGTTACATAAATGACTTGACAAAGATGGTGTTAATGTGTTAATATCGTGCTAATATGTATTTAATAGTAGAAGACAAGAGAACTAATGGGACATTTAATTCAGCACTGGGTAGTTTCAGCAATCAAGCATCATCGTTAAATTGCATAACCCAATAGGCTAGGTTAAAATAACCTAGCGTGCATTCTGTCCAATATCTACCCTGCGCTGGGCTGCTAGTTATCCCAAGTTGGGTTGTTTTTAACCCAGCATACTTTAGAGTGTACATTCTGAAATGTACAATGCATATTTAAACAGAAAAGACAAATGTCTGTCATTTTTCCTGCCCAAATCGCTGGGTTGAGCCTTCTTGTACATCTATGCTACAAACCCCATTTGAGATTTGAGGGATGTCTTCCAGTGACGATATTTTTGAACATACGTACATTCTGAACAAGCATCCATGAAAATCCCACATCCGCCCTTCTGAAATGAACCTTAAACAAAGCATGTGACAGAAATCAACAAAGCAGAGTGCTTTCAGACAACATGCAACTGGATGACTGTTACCAGAGTACACAGATAATTACAGTGTGCTTGCTTTCCTTTTTACCAGAAGCCTTTGTGTTAATTCCCATCCTGTCCTTACATTTGTAGACGAGTCTTAAAACTGTTCCGTTTTGCAGCCGAGGAGCTGCGACAGGTACATAGAGACAGACTGATAACATGAGGAACCGAAGTATGTAGAGTATAAGAAAAAAGGCAAGGCACAGGGTGTCATCTATGAGCATCCAAAGGTACAGACTATACTTGTGTATTAAACCTTAACAGAGGTTTACACTGTGGTAAAAGTTTCCACTAAAGGAACCCCTTATACTCTAGAGGAACTCCAGCCCGCCAGCACCGTCTGTGAGAGACCAGGCTGATGGGGAGCGCTTAAAGTTAATACTTCCTGTTTCATTTCAAAAGAATGCAGCTCCTTTGTTATGCAGCTCACAAGAGCCATGAACCAGAAGTGTTGTCAGACACAGCCGGCCCCTCCCCTCACAGCCCCCCCCCCTTTCCCCTACAAAAACACCGCTCTTAAATAGCTGGCCTGTAGAGGATCTCCCCGCTGACCAGCCTGCGCTTCAGCTCCCCCCAAAGCAGATGGCGCTCTCGGGTGGCCCCCTTCATGATGCCGCGGTTCTCCTGTGCGCGCCGGGATAGGTACGGTATGACTTCGTTTACGGGGCCATAGGGCACATACTTGTACACCGGGTATCCAGCCTGACCTGTATTTAGTAGAAAGGAACAACAATATGGTCAGAAGAGAGCAGCAGGGAAAGCTCACAGACATTCCCATATGGAAGACAATCCATTTGACTGTACAGCTGCAAAATGTGGGTGGAAGAAACAGGCTACTTTAATGAAAGTAATTAGAACTTAATAGTAATTTCGGCTTGTTTCAAGTTGGTGATTGAGGGTATCAGAACTCCACAGACTAATGATAATCTGGAGTCTGTGTAGGCGTCTCCAGCAACTTCAGAAAGCTCTCCAGCCTCTCATGTGATGGAATGGCTATGGGCAGAGTGAGCTCAAAACTAGCCTGAGCTGCCTATCTGCTTGGACAGCTGCTGCTGCAGGTCCCTCAGGGTGAAGTCAGAAGTGTAACCGGCACCCATAAGCACCCTTGGTTACAGTCACCATGACTGCCAACTGGAATGCCTGTGCAGAAGCCTCACCGAGCGGGAAGCTGATCTGGTCGCACATGCCCAGCAGCTGACCAAAGTAGACTTTGTTCTCTGTGGGGGAGAGGCCCATCTCGTTCATCCTAAATGGGACAGAGGCACCAGTGGGGAACATCAGCGCCACTCCCAGTATCATTACAATGCATTACCTTCTAAAGCTTAGATTGTGTTGCAGAGAAGTCATAAAGGAGATGGAAAAAGAGCGCTGGTGTAGAGTCCCACCTCTGCAAGGTGAACTTGACAGTGTCTTCATTGTGAGAAGCCACCATAACGTTGGCTTTCCTCCTGTGCTCAATCTCCTCCAGCACAAAGTCCAGACACCTTCCGGAAAAAGGGTCATCGCGTTGAGCCATGCAAAGATGTGGTTGCCGTTTGCCAGTACAAGACAGAGGTAGCATGAAAGCCCACCCTTACCTGTGGTACATCCGGTTGGTGGCCTCATAATCAGGGTTGATGGGGTCCTCATAGCCGACCTCTGCTGCTCGACTCCTCTCCTGCTGCATGTAGGCCCCACGCACCAGCTTAGCCCCAAAGTACCAGCCCTCTCGCCGGGAGAGCTCCACATCCACAGTGACGTTGTCATAAGCTTCCTGTGGGACCAGGAGTGAAGTTGCAGGTCGTACTTAGTTAGGACAATCTACAAGACCTACAGGAAGCATGATACCTTCACAGTCTAGGGTGAAACTAGACTAACGGACACGAGCTATTCCCTGCCAGGAAACTGCTCACCCTGAGATAGCACTGGTAGGTGTTGAAGATGATGGGCTTTTCCTTGTTGAAAATCCTCTGCATCTCCAAGGTCAACCTGCTGATTGCCGGCTGGAAATAGGTCTGCTCTGCATCCACCATCAGCCGGACACCTTCGCTCATGGCGTGCTGTAATGCAAGGCCTCGTCAGCCAAATGCGGCACCACACCTTCAGCCTCATTCAGCCAGTTGGGTTGGTTGGAGTCCTCAACTGATGTTTGACGGGTTTAACTCGGATCATCACTAGGGGTACCATTTAACTAAAACTACGCCAACAGGTTGTGCTCAATATTCATATATTAAATTTTTTTTTTTTACTTCCTACTAGCAGCTACGCATCATACTGTAGCACCTGCCAGGACAGGCAGCCAATAAAACTGCCAGATCTGTACCAATAAAACTGCCAGATCTGTACCAATAAAACTGCCAGATCTGCACCTTGGCAAGTACGTCAATCCTCTGCAGCATCCTCTTCATCTGCCTCTCCTCCTCATCTGTGAATTTGCTAAGCAGCGGCTCCAACTGTCCAGTCTGTGGAGGACGCAAAGCCAGTGCCCATTACCTCTCTACCACCCCCTACAGGTAGGGAGGCATCTTGAGTGGAACTGCAGAGTGCAGTGTCCATGAGTGGTGTAAAACATACCTGAAGGTTTGGAACAACAAGCAGATTTGAGATCGTGGTCCTGTCATTAATCAGACTGTTCCAGTCCAGCAGGTCTATAGTCCTGCAGAGACAGAAGATGGGATTGGCATTCAGTGAAAGAGCATTTGGGTGTTTTAGAGGAGTACTACACACTGATCCACACAGTGCCACACGTCACACGCCGCGTTGCTGGTAACACACCCTGACGATCCCAGTTTCTCCCCAGTGAACCAGTTGTGGATGTCTTCCTTGCCGGCCACTCCCAGCTTCGCCAGGCTGTCCTGCAGAGACCGTAAAACAGGAGTCGTGGTCACCGTCAGAACAGCAATGCCCAGGAATTAGGATGTAGGAACTGCCATAAAATAGCGGCAGTGAAACAAAAAGCATGACACGTCATTCGGAAGACAGGGCGCGGCGTGAGACCTTTACCTAGACATGGGGGGCTCACGTGTCCCCCGAGTTATGCGCTCAAACTGCGCTCGGCCTCTATTCCCTGACAAACATTTTAATGAGTCCTGAGTTTTACATTACCAGTTATAACGATAAACAAGATCACGAGGCTTCATAAAGACTGGTCATTACGCCAGATAAGCCAGGGCCAACTTCAAATTCATTTCCGTCTGGAAAAAGCAACTTCTTTGTTTTCCTAACTTGATCATGTGATACCTTATCGCTTTCAATGCGTATTTGCTTTTCTTTGTGGTGAACATATACTGCTGACAGAGAGGGTAACACAATGCGTTGTTATCTGCCCCCCCGTCCTGAGGCGTGCTCCGCTTAACCACGTCAAGATAGCGCGGACAAACCGAATCAAACTCCCGGCTGGAGCTGGCCGGGCCAAATGCCCCTAAAGTGTAGAGAAGGTGCTCTGTAACTCGAGGTGCCCAATGCGGCAGGAGGGGGCCTCCAGGGGCCACGTGCCTCCAGGGGCCACGTGCCTGCAGCTGCTCGAGCTCCAACTGCTGCTCCAGAGCCGCCAGGCCGTCCTTCCCCTGCTGTGCCGCCAGGAACCCGAAGAAGCGTCTCCACATCACCAGTACCTCCGAGAACTGGAGCTGTGGGGCCAGAGAGGAGCCAAAGTCAGCAGCAGCGCTGGGTAAACGCGGCAGCTCACCCCGGGCCCAGTCCGCCCCCCTCCGAAACTCACCAGGAACTGGGGCCTTCCTAAAGCGGTCAACTTAATGGCCGAAAAGCCATCCTCAGAGCTTCCACCTGGGGGAGGGGGGGGTGGTTAATTAGCCATTAAAATAAAATACAGAAGGGGAAGGAACTAGATTGTGTTATTTACATACCATTCTTTTTTTTTTAACATACAAAACTACCTGGCAAATTTAATTACCGCCACACTTCAAAGGACTTAGGCTTTAAGTTTTGGGGAAAAAATTCTTTAAAATGGCTGTTGACAAGTTCACCATATTATCTAATGCCAAGCAGGTGTGGCGGATATCTGTGACTAAGTCCAGAAACGGTCACACATCGTTAACAGTGACGGTGACTGGAGGTCACCTCACCTGAGGCACTGATGCACTTGCGGAAGGTCTCCATGTGCTGGTCACACTTGGCCTCGTCAGCGTAGAAGTAGGTGCGGGCGCTGGTCACGCCCCCCCGGCGATCACCAAACCTGCGGTGGGCCTGGTACTGCTTCTCACGGTGCTCCGTGCCTGCGGGGACAAACAGAACTGGTCATACAGCCTGGAATTTGAGGGAACAGAGCCACCTGCTGACGGGAATCTGCATTACATCGGCAAACCTGAAGGTTTCCTGCCACTTGTATTCCCAAATTAAGAAATAAGGCAAAAGAGATCAGATAGCAAAAGAGATCCTGTTCAGTTAAACCTGCCACTCCATGCTTTAACCCAAAGTAAACCCTGAGCAATGTCAACCCCCCCCTCACCACCCCACCACCCCAGGTGATGGCTGGCGAGAGAAAACATAGCAGCTGCAACCCATTTTGGGGGGGGGGGTAGTGGCCCTGCGTATTCCCAGCAATGTGAGCACCCTCTCAGATTGCCCCGGTAAGGGAGACCCCCCTGAGCATTCTGCTCGCCAGAGGTCATCCCCAGCTCCCAGAGCCGGGGGTACATCTGGTAAGCACTGCTGCTACCATGCAGGGGGGAGACAGCGAAGCCCCGACACCCGCTTAATTTGGGAGGCCGGGATTTACTGTACATGCACGGTCCTGAATAGTGCTGTGTTCTCTGACATACTCTGAAACAATAAGAACATAGGCGGGGTCACTCTAAATCAATCATATTTTCATATTTCATAAATCATTTATAATTATACATACCTGGGCTTGTTTTTTCCACTTCAGACATGCATGAACTGAAAAGAGTAAAAAATTAAATAAAAAATTGTTAATAAAAAAACCCAACAAAATGAATCCTGAACTTGTGTGGCACTGGACAGTCCTGCTTGTGACATGAGTCACGTTAAGGTCAAATACCTGATAACCACCAATTCCAGTCTCTGACGTCAGCCTCTCTGTCTGCCAACATTCTGACATCACCCCGGCAACGTGGCTGCCAAGGTTACATTCGGAAAACTGATCTCCACACCGGTCGTCCGATCGCAGTCAGTGGATGACCACCCTCTAAGAACGTGAGGACCAGACCAATCCGGAATAGGATCTCAGAGGCCTCCACCAAAAGACTAACACTGCTTATCTGTTGATAAGACCTTAAACACCGTCACTATCTACAGTTACAAGAATCTGGCACATTCTGAATCCCTCTGAACTGCCTTTAGCCAATGATACTAAGTGAAACCCTTGAGGGTGAGATTGGATGCGGGATCTGTGATCCTTACAGCTACTGACATCCCTGCACTAATATGCAAATACTTACATTTATGTACAAGTAATCACATGTTTTCTCTCATGCTCAAAAAAACTAAATAGCAAATCACCAGTCAGCTTCTGCGATTTACTCTCGGTTCATTCAATAGAAAAAAAAAACCTCACAGCAAAACAAAGAGCCACTGTAATTCTAAGAAAGGCTATTCGGGTCTGTGCTGGGCCCCGGTTTGAATTCAGGCCTTTGTTTGGGTGAGTTCTGTGTGCAGATGCTGCCTGCCAGCGCAAGGCACTGACATTACACAACAGCCCCTCCGGCAGCAAAGTACCGCAGGAGTGCTCCTCATATTTCATCGCCTCCCAAGCGGCCTGTAAGGAACTTCCCTAAACAGACGCTGCCCTTTTCATCACCCAATAAGATGGAGGAGGCCTGGCCCTCACTGACCAATGAAATGACAGCAACAACTACAACTCTCAGAGGCTGGAAAAGGGGGTGTGTGTCATTAGGCCTATTGAAAATGTGGTTCTGCTGCCAAGTGCGCAATGAAATTTGAGTATGACTTCCTATGGTGCCTGTTTTCCATCAGTCCCAGAGAAGATGGCTTCTCAAAACACATCACACTAAAGAAAAACATGTTAGCATGCGTCTCATTTTAAGCCTCCCTAAACCACAAATGTGGCAGTTACATAATCACACCAGATTCAAAATGACCTGCCGCTGCCCCTATGTTAGACATATTTTTATCCTTTTATCCTCCAGGTCAACACCGAATCATGAACACAGGCACTACTGTACAGGAAACATAGGACTCCTCTCAAGATTTTTATTAAGGGCATTCGCGAGGAGAAAATAGTCAACTGAACTTATCTGGTGTACCCAAGACTAATTTATTTGCAGAACAACATGTTCCTTGGGCTGAGCAGGGAGTGTGCTGGATTGCAGGGGAACATCTGAGCACAGTATAAAGATGCCGCCTGGAGTGTAATGTAAACACACAGGCAGAGGTGGGTGGGCCTTGGGTACTGCAGGGCTCCCTGCCTGAGAAAGTTATCCACAGCTGATAAATGAACCCGAGCACAGATTGCACAGCACGGAAGCTGCATCTAGTGGCATTCCTGGAGAGTAGATGATACCTACTCCATCTCCTTCTTCTCAGCCTCCTCCTGGGTCAGGTCCTCCTCGACGCTGTAGTCCAGGACGGAGCCCACGCCAAAAGCTCGGTTCTTTTGGACCAAGGGCTTGATAGCCTCGTGATCTTCCCCAGCCACAAACTGCCCATAGAAGGTCATTTTCATCAGCTTCTCAAACATCTTCTGGCCCAAGACCTTCCTGGTCATGTCCATAAGCTTTGGGGGAGAGAGAAGGTGCATCGGCATGTGTGCGTGCATGTGTGTGTAGCCTGTGTGCGTGCATGTGTGTGTAGCATGTGTGTGTAGCCTGTGTGCGTGCATGTGTGTGTAGCATGTGTGTGTAGCATGTGTGTGTAGCCTGTGTGTGTAGCATGCAACATCTCTCCAAGCAAAGAGGTAGATGCACTTCAAAATATGTTTCTTGTTTGTTACGCAATGTCTAACTGTGGATGAACTTTTCACATCTGCAGGCAACTACATTTATAACTTTCCAGGTTCACCAGTCGTCTGCTGCTTAGCCATAAACAGAGCCGCCCACCCATCCCCGTATAGTAAGGTTACCATAAAAGCGGGTAAATAAGCGGTTATTTAATGACAGGTTGTCATGCGAACTGGAAACTCACCCAGAGACTGGACTCTGTCTCATCATCAATAACTCGAATTTGATACAGAACTAGTTCCTTAAATTGTCCCGGGACTTCGACGATCACCATAGTGTAATACACAAATATTTTGGTAGTGTCCGAACAATTAGAGCCAATGTATAATTTAGAGCAGAACGCCCAGCTTCTGTATGGATACAACGTAATACTCATTTAGTTTTTATTAGTAGTGATACTGTGCACGACACCAAGTTATGAAGCTGGACGTAGTAGAGCTCATTCTGGATGCAGAAAAATTATGTTAAATTCAGTTAGTCGTCAAGCAATTTGCATAATAGTACAGGGGATGTAAGGATGTGTACTGTGGACGAAGTTGCTCCACTGTTGTTCCAGGGATTGTCCGAAATTGCATTTTTTCATTTAAACATGAATAAAAACCAAGTAAATGTAAACAAAGAGAGTAAGCGTATGAAGGAGGTAAAATAAAACACCCGAAATGCAGTGCCGAAAACACGGATATAAGAGGGATGTAAGCAGAACTAGAACATTTCAATGAAAAAAGACAAGTATTGATCCGATCGAAGCAATTATCTGCGATTGTAGCTGAGAGGATGAAATGCAAATGCAGACCATGGGGCCGCCACGTTGTGCGGGTTAAGCAGCATACTCGCACGGATTTCACGGATCTAAGGTCTAAAAGCAGCGCTCGCACGGATCTAAGGTCTGACAGCACCGCTCGCACGGATCTCTCGGATCTAAGGTCTGACAGCACCGCTCGCACGGATCTCATGGATCTAAGGTCTGACAGCAGCTCGCACGGGTCTAAGGTCTGACAGCAGCGCTCGCACGGATCTCACGGCTCTAAGGTCTAACAGCAGCACTCACATGGATCTCACGGATCTAAGGTCTGATAGCAGCTCGCACGCATCTAAGGTCTGATAGCAGCTCGCACGCATCTAAGGTCTGACAGCAGGGCTCACATGGATCTCACGGCTCTAAGGTCTAACAGCAGAGCTCACATGGATCTCACGGATCTAAGGTCTGATAGCAGCTCGCAGGCATCTAAGGTCTGATAGCAGCTCGCACGCATCTAAGGTCTGACAGCAGGGCTCACATGGATCTCACGGGTCTAACGTCTAACAGCAGGGCTCACATGGATCTCACGGATCTAAGGTCTGACAGCAGCTCGCACGGATCTAAGGTCTGACAGCAGGGCTCACATGGATCTCACGGATCTAAGGTCTGACAGCAGCTCGCACGGATCTAAGGTCTGACAGCAGCTCGCACGGATCTAAGGTCTGACAGCAGCGCTCACATGGATCTCACGGCTCTAAGGTCTGACAGCAGCTCGCACGGATCTCACGCTCTCCCAGGAAGGTGATCGTGCCGCATCACACGAACAGGCGGCGAAGGTGCCTTACAGTAACGCCCGGCGCGCACTGCCGCCCATCCCTACGCCGTACCTCCTTGTTCCTGTCCACCAGAAAGTCGGACGCGCACAGCCGGAAGACCAGCAGGCTCCGGAGCAGCTCCGGCGTCTCCTTGCTTCTGTACGCCTCCTTGGAGTTCCCGAAGTCGACCGCAATGCTGCTGCTCCGGACGTCGTGCGCGGCGCCGCCGCTCCGGCCGATCAGCTCCACCTGGGCGGCTTCCTTCGCTACCCCGCATGTGGGGTCGGCCGGCTGCTCCTCGCCCGCCGGGTCGCGCCGTTTGGGGGCGACGCTGGAGCGCAGTCTCCGGCCGGAGGAGGCGGCGGTGCTCTGGATGCCGCCCGATGCCGCCCTGGAGAGGGCCGGCCCGAGTCTGGCGTAATACATCTGCGGTGCGGAGCGGAGCGGTGCGGACCGGATCGGGCCGAAGGCTGCGGCGCGGCGTCCGATGGAGGCGGATGGAGCTCCGGCCGCGACACGTTATACCAGCGCGGGCCGGACCCGCCCACGCCATCTCGCACGCCATTGGTCGGTGCGGAAGCGCCCCGCGTCACGTGACCCGCGTGCGCCCCACGCCGATGCGCTCCTGAAACCCGAACTTGAAAGAGCCCGAGACGTGGTGTCGCATGGAGCGCGGCTCGTATTTCTGCTATAACCGAGTTTTACTTAAGACAAAAGGCACATGGCAGAAGCAAACCTGACACTGAGTGTGGATCCGAATTACTGCTCCTATGTACTCGTTTCAATTTCACTTCTCATTCTCGTAAAACCGAGCGATTAAATCTACAGTGCATAATGTTATCAGTATCTACCAACGCCCAGTACTGGTATTTTAATGGATTCCTGAGCATTTTAGTAAAGTGCAGTCAGTTTTATAGCCTGTCACAATAAAACCGTGGTTAACAAGTAGGCATATGGGTAACAAGGAGCCTCTAACAAGATCACATGTAACCCATATAATTAGCTGCCAATCTTCCCTCCAGCGTTGCCTGCCAAGACAGCAGCCAATGATGCAATAAAATAATTCCCTTTTAACCAAAACGGAATTGCATTCTGGACTGTTTCATTAAGTTCAGTGAAGATACAAGCTGCATCGGCCTCAGTGTGGGTGCCTCAGTTCTCAGTGCTGGAGGAGCACCTGCATTGTGTGGTTTTAGTAATGGCATTTTGGACAGTTCTATGCTTTCACCTTTGTGGGGACACTTTGTGGAGGGCCCGTTTCTGTTCCGGCATGACTGTACAACAGTGCGTAAAATAATGTTTGGATGACTTTGGTTAGAAGATCTTGACTGGCC
>JAODKM010000108.1:22566800-22582406 GCA_026780845.1 Petrocephalus sullivani
TGTATCTGCTTATTGTAGCTGTCCATGGGTCATACATTACTGTATGCAGACTGAATTACAGGTTAGATATGTACAGGTACTGTATCTGTATCTGCTTATTGTAGCTGTCCATGGGTCATACATTACTGTATGCAGACTGAATTACAGGTTAGATATGTACAGGTACTGTATCTGTATCTGTGTATTGTAGCTGTCCATGACACATTACTGTATGCAGACTGAATTACAGGTTAGATATGTACAGTGGGTCATTACCCTGCTGGCAGTGCTGCCCTTTCTCCTGCACCTGTTAGACTAAGCATCACGGTCTCTGGCTTCCTACTAGACCTGCTTTCTGGCATCTCTCCGGTAGTATGTATTATTTGCTATGGACCTCGGACATAAATACGATGGAACGTGTCGAAAGGGTGTAAGTTGATGGACACCTTTATAATGTTTTGGGGGGCAGGGTGGGTGTTTTATGGCTTTAAATGTGCCGTTCATCATCCTGCAGTGACATTTGGAGCATATCCCAGCAAGGGCATAAAGCAGGGGCATGTACTGGGTAGGAGGCCAGTCCACGACTGGGCACGGACTGGCATAATAAGGGCAGACCTACCTGTAGGAGGAATCTGACGCGGTCCCCGGATCTAAACGGGCTGTACATGCAAACATGCACACAGCAGGGCATCTGCCAGGCAGGAGTGCCTCTCATCCGGCCGCATTGCACTGTCCTGTCCTGGAAATTAGAGTGCACTTGGCTTTACCCTAATTGCACACCGTAAAATGCTTCTCTTCCCCGTGACCGATCTTTGGTTTTTGGTTAGCAAAGATCGAATTTCACTCAATATGACCCGGACATCACAATGCGGCCTCAACTGCAAATCAAGTCCCTTCTCCATAAGTTGGAACTTCTGTCAAAGGAATATAACTGGATCAATGGCCTCCACTCCCCACGCTGTCACCTTACAATTGGCGAGTCGCAGTACGCAAGATGGTATCTGAAGTATCTAGGTCAGAGCCTTTGATCTGAGGGGGAGAGCCGTGTGTTCCGGGAGCAGTGTGAATGGGGAGAGCCAGCAAGGCACCGTATCTGCCGTTTGGGGCGGGAGCTCATTTTACCATTTCGGACTCGCCCCTTTAAGAACAGTAAGTGAATTTTTCAGAAGCGTCCCGTAGGGAAATCAAGGCCCCGGATCGGGATGGCAGAGAAGTGCTGACAGCCTCGAGTCGGGACGGGTGGAAATGACTTGCCATCAGAATTGTTTGAAGGCCACTGGGGATGGCTGACTATTTTTTACCCATGAGTATTTCTGCGTAGGATGTGTGGCATTCTCTATCGGCAGCCATACCACCTACTTTTCCGACTCTGTAATCCATCTGAAGCTAACCAGGCTCAGACCTGGTCAGTGTTTGGATGGGAGACCATCTAGGAAGGCTGGCTTGCTGCTGAAAGACGTGTTTGTTTGGCCAACAGGTCAGCCTGTCCTGTGGTCATTGTGGATTCCAGTGCAGTAACAGGCACACGATGCTATGCTAATGATGCTGTCCTTAGGATTAGATATAAAACTAAGGTCCTGACTCTCTGAGGTTATAAAAGATCCCTGGGTATCTTTTGAAGGGCAGGGGTGGTACTCCAATACCCTGGCAAAAATTTTCCATTGTGGCCAAGTCAGATCTGGCCTCCTAATCATCCCCTATATGGGATAGAGGGATTCTCTCCTGCCCCTTCACCACCTTAGCTACTGTGTGGTGAGCGTACTGGTGCAGAATGGCTGCTGTCGCATCATCCAGGCGGGGGCTACACAGTGGTGGTGGTTGAAGTGGCTCCCCATTGCTTCTGTGAAGTGTTATGTAAATGTAACATTATGTCATTCATTCTCGCATGCCTAGGAACACAGAGACCATGTGGAAATGGTCCCATGTTGTCTCGGGAAGCTTCACTGATCCCTGTGGGGAAGTTGTTTCTCCAGATCGCTTTGAGGGCAGAGACGTGGTAAACTCTGGAATTTAAGCTCTAGCGGAGGAAAGAGCAAAGCCAGTGTAGGTATCCCAGGCTTGTTCTTGTGTTCTCAAAGATGGGTGTTTTTCCCCCACTCAGAATGATGGCGGTCACGTTCAGGGGACCAGTGAAATGCGGTGCTATTGGCTGCACTGGCCGAAGCTTCCGGCTTCATTGACACTCTACTGGGCAGACAGGAGTGGGGGCTCAATGATGCATTCATGCTGCTCAGCTAAAGAAGGGATCAGGATTAATTGTAACATTGGCTAATTCCCTGCTGGAGAATTAGCTGTAGCTATTCTAATGAAATTATCTGGTGTAATTTAAAAAGCTCCTTCTTAGTCGAAGCTGGACTGGATCTCTGGGCCACCTAAGCCAAATTAGCCCATTTGGAGCATCCAAATCCATTGACTGACAATAATAAAGCTGGTAGCACAGCCTTTCATCGGAATCTTTAAAGGCACTCAAAGCTACAGTCTGAAAGCCCATGGCCAAGGGGTGCGGAATTTTGATGCAGGGAACCTTGAGGCCACATCTCTTCCGTTTGTCCACTAGGGGAACTCCTCTGTTCCATTTTTCTCAGAAAAGTCTCCAGATTGAGCCTGGGTAAACAAACATTCTCAACACATGCAGGACAGAAAACGTAGACCCCAAAATCAGGGCTGGGCTGTGGTAGGGTGAGGGAGGTACAGGTCTCTGGGCAGAAAGGATGGCGTTACCTTGGCGATACGGGACCCCTGCACCTTCTGTTTGCTGGATTATACCATTTGCCCTCACAGAGCTGGAGAATCTTCCAAAATGAGGTCTATTTTGATTGTGACATTATGGGTATCTGCTGGACCACCAGCCTAGCTTCTGAGAGCATGCTGTTTGATTCACCACTGATCAAAGCAACAGTGTTGTCCGGGGAACTCGACTCCCTCTAGGCGGAGGCTGTGAAACAATGGCCGCCCGCCTGCACCCCCCCAGTGCCAATACAGGGCCCCCACACAGGCTGCCGGCTCAACCACGGTGGTGTAAGCTTGTGACAGCTGCAATGACACTGCTACAGAAACATTCAGGTAAACGCCGGATATACCTCCTCGTGAATCAACGGAGACTGAAATGAAACGACCCGATAGATAGGCGCTTTAGAAAAACAATAAAAAAACAGCTTACGGAAGAAGTTTTAGGTATAAAAATATCACATAATTCATTCCCAGCAAGCAAGGCGCTCTCTGAGTTGGGCGGAAGGGCCTAGTAAATAACATAATGAGATCCCCAGCTACCTTTGAAGAGTAGTTATGCAACAGTTAAGTAAGGACAAACCACATGAGATCAGCTAACTGTTTATACCATATTTTGAATGAAATCTCGATGTGTCACATACCATGGCACATTTATTTTCCTGGTCTTGGGTTTGACCCAAATCAGATGCCAGAAAAACTGATGAAGGCCCGTTTAATGCGCCCGACTCTCCAGGGAGTTACATAATCCGCACCGGCACAGATTTTGGTTTACAAGCGGAGCAACGATCAAAAGAGTCACATGACGCTGCTGCCGGGCGCTTTAATTGCAGACGATCTGAAAATAGAGCAGTTTTTATCGTTAACAAGAGATTATCGTCTCCACAGAGACGCAGGCACCAGTACAGGGCTGCACTCCTTGGTCCCTAAAAATTGGCAGTGAGGGTCACATGACCACAAAGCAGCAGATGATTCTGCTGTTTGAATAGGACGAGAGCTCCCAATGACTCCAGTTGGGTTTTCAGGTGTTAACCCACCCAGACAAAACAGTGTAGGGCCCTAAAGCAGCCCTAAGCCCTAAGCCAATGCCTTTACAGTAGTCTGGCAGGGCCCCACTGCCGCGAATGGACAGCTGACAGACAAGGGGTAGCAATCAAACAATGAAGCTTTCACACGACTTGGCATAACAGCCTTGGGTTCGTTGCAGCTCCCCCTGCTGGGGGGCAAAGCCATCGCACTTCATTGTCAATTGCCACAGCTGTCTAGCAGCCAAACCCCAGCCTAGCTGCTGACTGCCATCAGCCCCCCAAGTTATGTGACTCACATTTCTGACGTGTGGTATTTCACGATACATTTGAAACCTGTTCAGTATAAATACATACTGTTTAAATGTAAAATACGTTCACTAAATGAGGAATATGGTAATGAACCTGATGAAAGTGCGGCGGCTGATTGAATTGTGTTTTAGATTAACGAGGAAAGGCAGGACACTGGGAAGCTCCAATTAACATGAGACATGGACGAAATCATGTCCATTTATCTTGAGATTGAGAAAAGGTCTGATGTTTAATCAGCTTGCTGGGCCCTGGGACCGTCCGAGACTGTTAATGCTCAGGGCCCGGACGCTTAATCCCTCCACAGGTTACGGGGCCCCTACCGACTTCCATTCCAACCAGCCAACACGATGGCACCTCGTCGACAAGCGGCACTGATTAATCATCCTCCGCATTGGCTGCGTCTCCAGTGGGCGTCAGAAGATTAATTAAGAGGCAAGGGACGGTGAGGGTCACCCTGTGGGTGATGCCCCTCCCCTTTGGCTGCCACAATCACCATCCCTGAGCCCTGCCCAGAAGGCGGGGGAAGGCCGTGTCATGGAAGCAGAGAAGGGTCAAACTTCAGCTGGACTTTTGAATTGTTTCTGCACCACGAATATAAACTGGCTGGGCTCCACTAATCTATGAATAGAAAGACATCGATAGCAAGGTAGCTCAAAGCAGCCTATTACAAAATACTGATGTCTGTATGAATATGAATTTTTATATAGCAACAAGCTGCCAAAGGACCCTTAATTTAAGCTCTTCAATATTATTTTTTCACAGATTGAGGGTATTTTAATGAATGCTTAGAATGAATGCACCATATTTTGGAGAATTTTTTTTAGGATGTCTGGTCCCTGGTCAAGGAATCTTCACCCATGTAACATTCTGTCACTCTAAAGTCAGCAGAGCTCACAAAATGTCATGTATTGATATTGGCTCGCGGTCTGTGGCTTCAGAACTTCACAGATGTGAACTTCACAGTCACGAAACCTGGCTATTGTTTGATACATCACCTGACATTTGATCCCAGGGGGCTGTAGAGTTCTTCATTTTTTCATCCGCGAGTAACAGGCTTGTCACTGATGGCAGGCATTTCAAACCGCTGACTGACTGATGACAGAATTGGTCCAATCACATCCAGAAAGGTTTTGAGGAATCTCCGGTCCACGCCAAGGGTCCCACATCTCCACAAAGCAGAGAGGATGATGGGAATAGGGTGGGTGGGGGGGTGGGGGTGTAATCACATGAGGGAAGGCTCATCTGAAAGTTCTGGAAAAAAACCAAGAACTGTCTTTCCTAAAGCAACCTCTGTTCATTTTACAACTCTTGAATTTGAGTGAAAAATTCCGTCACACGTCAGGACAATCAGACTAGAAAATGCACAACCCGGTGAACAATATCAGATGAGACTGCTGCCACTTGGTCCTGGAATGGCCATTGTTATCCAGGAAATGACGGCAGCACAGCCAGAAGTCTTGATCGGTGTCTGCGAGAGATGAAGCAGAGGTCCTTTCAGACACCTGCTTTGTCCTCTTCTTTAGAAAAAGAGAACCCCATTCCCGACTCAAAAACAAAATCAATTCGCTCCAGGCTGTATCTGATCTGAGCACCTGTGCATTGCCTGTGAATAGATTTTTCAATCTACTCCCCTGCTAAGAGATTTACTGTAAGAGGAACTGAGTGGGTTAGAGCTCAATAGGACATATGCTTGTGAGGGAACTTCATAATGTCTGCTATGGTGCTATGGAGAAATGACTAATGCCCAAGCAGATAAAGGCTGGGGATTTATGAGGTAAAGATCTATGCCTGGAAAGAAGTTATATAGAATCATCAGGGAAACTCGGGTAAAAAACATTAGGAATATTTGTCTCCACAAATATTCATTTCTTTGGGTAAAGGGGGCTGACTGAGTAATGGCCTTTCTCAATAGCAGAGCAGCGACTGACGAGCAGGTTAATGGAAAGAAAATGAGATTTCTGATTTACTTTGTGTTGTTTTTTTGTGGTGGTGAGGAGGTCACTTTGTCAGATTCGAGGTTATATCACGCGAAAACAATTTGACGGAGCTGTTTGCTTTTCATGACTGGCGTTATGAACAGACAGCAATATGTCCTTCGCAATGTAACAAGGCGTGAGCGGCTTCCTAAAGCCACACCAGTCTATAGTAATACAAAGAGTGTAATTTAGATACCTGCCGAGTAACATGGAAAGATCTGAGCAATAAACCAAACCAGATTTATCAGATGTATAGTGCAGAGAAAAATAACATGGGCAAATGACACTTTTAGGCAGGGTGCCTTTGATGAAGTGGTGGCCTAATGCTTAGGGACGTGAACATATAACCAAAAGGTTGTTGTTTTTAATCCCTGACCTGCTAGTACCCTGAGCAAGGAACTGCCCCTGGGCGCTGAATTAGCTGCCCAATGTCACATATGGGTTAAATGCAGAGGTTGCTGTGGTGTGTTAATTAATCACCTTTCACTCCATAAACGAGTAAAAAAAAAAAAATGATTGTTACTTTTAAGGATGCAAGAATGAACAGCAAAACTGTTAGCTTAGGCTGAAGCTGCAACACACACGCGATTTCAAGGGATGTTTATTCATGGCAAAAGGTACGCAGAGAAGGTGTGAGCGATTTGTTATTACGGACTCCGCGCACCGAGACGTGAAGCCCTGTCTAACACGGACGTAGGACCAGCTAAACTCCTTGGTTACAACAAAGGAATGCTAAGTGTTAAGGAAGTTAAGTGATAAAATGTGTCTGCCAAAAAAGGAGCCAACAATTGGCTAGTGATTCATTTAAAAATCTATTTAAAATACTAATTCCTATGCGGTGAAATCTCACAGTTTCTGCTGTATTCAAGCCAAAACCTGCTAGCATTTATTTCATAAGAACAAAAGGTGAAAATAATAAGATGTCTATTAATCTCAAAAGCCTATTTCAGATTCCTCCCTGCAGGCATCTGCAACTTTATTTCAGAGGGGAAAAGTGTGTGGAGGGTGAGAGAGACCTGCAAATCTCTCTGCAAATGGTGTGCAGTTGATAAATCTTTGGAATAGTCAGAGCATGGTTGGGGAGTAGAAGTTAGGAAACGCCGTGTGGGTTGATGGCAAGACCCGCTTTGTAGATGACATGCCTTTGGCGATTGTCGCTTCCTTTTGGAACGCAGAGCCCTTTTTTAGGTAGCTGTCAGTGCAGAAGATGCAGATATACACAAGCCAGTGTACAAAATACAGCAAGACAGCGATTAAAGATATGCGACAATGGCGATCAGCAGCAGCCCAACCACTCTGCTGCTCTAGGGAAGCTTCACAACCATCCCCCAGGGAACAGGGTGAAATTTGGGATGGGTTGCGGTAAATTGTTGTCAAGTTGAGGTAGCGACAGTAAAGGTTTCTGCCAAGGTGATGACAATGATGACCAGTTTAAGGCATGTTTTCCCATGATAGTTTGATGGTTTAGCTGGTCATACCAGCTTAAGATGGTCACTCCAGCTGGCTTAGCTGGTCATACCAGCATGACCAACTGGTAACTTACCCAAGTAAACCATCATAGAGCAGCAAGAGCTGGGACATGACCATCTCAGACCATCTTAGACCTTCTTAGACCAGCTAAAACCAGCTAGCAGCATAAGCTAGCTTTTAGCTGCTTTTTCAGCGGAGCGGTCAGGGGCACAGGGTGGGTGATTAAGGAAGTCCTTGAGTACACCAAATTATTAAACTCATGGGAGTTTTATTTACACAAACATGTTCTCAGGGCAGAATGAAAAATAATCGGTTCAGTGAGATAACCAATCTGATTGTAGAGGAGGTGTGTCCAAGCAACTAGAGTAAACAGGACCATGACAGCTGATTGGTTGATCTGACATCTAACACAAGATTTGATTGGTTATCTTTCTGAACCAACCCTTTTTTTCGTTCTGCCTTCAGAACATGTTTGTGTAAGTATGTGTATTTGTGAAACTCCCATGAGCAATTATTAAGCTGCATGCTGGGGGAACATGAATCTGCCCTTAGGCCAGGAAATTTTATAGTCGGGGGGATGGGTGGTGTCCCATATTTTTCAGCCTGGGGCAATCCTGGGAGGGGGGGGGGGCGCAAGGTGACATTTTGCCCCCTGGTTACTGTTAAAGGGCCAGTGGTTTCCCCAAGTCTGTCCCCTCTCAGAAGATGCCACCCTGGACAGTCACCTACCTCGCGCTTGCCAGGGTCTGCCACTGAGTGGAGGAACTGTCAAACTGAACATTGTTAAACCGTGTGCTGAGAATGTTAACTGGTCCAAAAGGCAATTCAAATGATTCTAACAACCCCAAAGTAATGCAGCTAAACAGGCATAATATAAAACTTTCTGCCAGTGTGACTTGATCAGGCCCATAAAGTTCCCACTTATTTACACAGCTAATAAGGTGGAAGGGCTATCAAGTAGTAGCACATTCATCAATACCTACAAAAGCTTCTGAGAGCAAGTGAGATGTTCAAGCATTTGTCTTTGGATTAGTTCACTTTTGGCACAAACAAAGTAGCTGATGAGTTCCCTTATGTGGCACCTGCTTATATGCACGGATGTTACTGATGCCTCATTAGTGAAAATTACCTACTTAATGAGTCTTACCTGCCAGATATGGCTCTTTATGGATGGGAGATAGCGAACAGGATAATTCAGAAGTTTGGTGAGGCAGAAGACTCACACTGCTCATAATCATATTACCACAAATAGCAAGGAAAATGCTACAGTGCAAAGTTCAAAGTATTTAATAATTAATGAGTAGTTACTTAATTTAAAGAGTTTCCTCCATGGTTATTGGGCTCACCTTTACCTGGAATCATTAGAGAAGCTCATTAGGTCATAATCATTACAGCATGTAATGATACAGCCGACCAAAACTGAATATATTGATGTGTTTATCTGCTTACTGTAAATTGCCCAACATCGGAGTAAGGGGGGTTTTAAATGTCACAACGTCTTGCCACAGCATTTACTGAAATTACTCTTATACTTTTTTTTTCTATTAAATACCTGCAGTGCAATTATTTTATTTATTCATTTATTTGTTGATTGATTTTTATATGATGAATATTGCACCACAAATCATCACAAGTCATGTCATGTGACACCCTGGAGTATAAATCTACTTCACCATTTTTGCACAAGGGCTGCAGCGGGTGGGTGGACCAGCTGAACACGCTACACTGTCAGTGCGTGTGTTACATGCATTAGTATAAATTCATAACAGCACACTTCACAGACCATAAAAAGCAATATTCTGCCAACCAGACATGGGGTCCATGTATTATTTAAATGTGTTTTATTCTTCAACTGCAGAGAAGACACTGCAACATGTTCTCTATGTCGTCTAATAATAAGCAAAATTATTGTAATTAATTATAAAATGGTTGTGCAAAGAATGTACTGCATATGTGACCTTAAAATAAAGATCTAGAAAATAGTAGTTAATCAATATGTTTGATTTCCTCTGAGGCATATTGAATTAATTTCTGCCGAATGAGCCTCGCATTCTGCTGACATAAAGATGACAGATTGCGTTTGGCTATGGAATGTGAGGTGTAGGTTAAGAAAGCAGGGAGCTTATGTGATTTTACACAGCATCTGTGATTCACACAGAAGCATTTTGGGTGACCTAGATAGTCTGCCTACTTATTAAAATGTTGCTGCTGCAAAACCTGCCAAAGACACACAATGAACTTCCGGAAACCATGCCCCTCCATGATTAAGTTGCAAATTCAGACAAGGAAAGAGATGCACCATATTCTCTTGGGATATAAACAACCCTCGGCGTTTATTATGACACCAGTTTCTGTTTGCATCGTGGCACCTAACCTTCCCAATGCCGATTGGGAGAAAGAGCTCTCTGTCATTAAACTGAGTGAAATCTGGAGCAGCCCCCCCACCACCCTCCCTAAGTCGATTTGCTGGATACACAGAGCTTGCTAATGATGTCTTTTCAGTTCAAAGCAGTCGACATGTCCCCCGGAGAGAATTAAAGCAACAGACGGACTAGGGTGGCAGAGGAAGGTGCTGGGGTAAGGGGTGTGGGACGGCAGAGCGGCGTGCCCGCGAGAGCACCTTCCAAAGGACCGTCAGAGCCGCGAGGCTCAGCCTTGGGAAGCCCCGAGAGCCGAGGCTTCCCTGGACGGGGCAATTCATGTAGAGCGGTGAGGGGGCTCTGTGCCGGATGTACTGCCATTCAGGCATGCACATACCCCAGTAACCACGGAAACCACAGGTAAATGTAAGGCAGGCTGAGATGGACCCAGGAAAGGCACCCGGGGACTCTGTGCGGGGCGGCCATGCAGACCTCTGTGGCAAAAGAGCCCAGATTAGTGTTATCTGTGTAATGTAACATATCAATTTAAGTCATAATGCTTTTATGTGTTCAGTTATTTTTTTTAATTGTTGGCAATACAGTGTCTTTATTACAGATGTGCTCAAACACATATGATTGTGTAACATATAAACTGACATATATCTGAAGTACATTACCAACATTCCATAACCAATTTCCACATATAAAAGGAAAATATCTTTTCATAATGCAACATACACATATCATTGGTTCTATATAATATTTGTACACAGTAAGACTTGTTTTCCACAAATGATGACCAATGGGGAGATGTGTAAAATAAATAGCATATGAATTAAACAAGAAATTATAAGAAATATGAACAGAATAAAATTCCACAATTCCTCAACTGAACAAATACACACCATTAATTTCCAGTAGTCGATGCTATTGTTACGTAAAAAAGTACCTGTCATAATAGTTGTACTTTAAGAACCTCTGTAAAAAGGAGAAAAAAAAGAAAAAATAGATATTTAATTTATGAAAATTACACTCATTTTTTTGTTTTTCATATAAGAAATAAATCTTCCAGAATATAGTTTCACAATAATGTGGAAAATGACCCTGAAGGAGAAACTCACTACATTTTTAGTGCAAAACAAACACATATATATTTTTTAATATAATAACTTCATATTCATTAACAAACTGTATTAGACAACAGATAATCATATATTTTATATTATTTATATTATTTTCATATATTTATATATATTTGTACCCATTCCCCATTTAAAAAAATATACTCACATCAAAGATTAAAACTAAACATTGTTCAACATGATATGTTAAAATGCATTTTTTTACTACAGAACTCAGCTTTGGAAACAGAGGCCATGATATGTTAACCAACTGCTGGCCTTAAAACAACATATGACTTAGTTTACAATGGTTTAATTTACTACACGTTTTTTTGCAATATACCTTCAATTTGCATATTTAATTCAAAGGAACAGAGCTCTCAAAGTCGAGAGGAACACACTGATTTCTATCATGAGAATTGGTAAAATATAATTTAGTTAGTGTTATTTACATCTGTCTATCAGCAACACTTTTTGACCAGAACCCCCCACCCCAATTAAATCAGATCGACCTCACCACTGCTAGGTTATTATAAGCTACAATGCTCAGAGGCAGTCGCGTTGGTAGAGGCTTCCTATTCTGATGGCCTTTCACATTAAATCCGAGTGCTGAGTCATGAACAGGCGCGAGGTAAACTTCCTACTCAAGGAACAACCCGGAAAATTCTACTGAAACAGGACTGAACATGATGAAGCATACGGACTGAAAAATGACGCTAATTGTGTAGGTACGTTTTGTAGGGATTCATCTGTTACTGCTAGAGACAAAGTGCTCATCTAGTTTAAATTATTCATATTATTTCTAGTAATAATAATAATAATAATTAGTATTAGTAGTAGCAGTGGTGGTAGGCCTGCAGTGCCTGACTCCCTCATCCACAGTATTGAGCCATGCCAATACTCCCATATGGTACATTCTTTGTTTCATTATTTTGAAAAGAAAAAAAATAATAAAGTGTGTGACACATTATTCTGGAGTATTTTTGGTTCCAGGCCCACAGAAAGACATGAGATTTCACTTGGGCGTGAAAGTGAGAATGCCCATCGCTGTTTATGCTGGGTGGAACACTGACCACAGAATGCTGGGGGTCTGGGAATTGAAAAGCAGCGATTTTTAATAATTGACAATGCCTTCCCTGCTTGCCTGGGCGTCGTCCCCCCACCGGCATCACCTGTCAGTACTCCTATCATTTTTTCGGGTTCATTGATTATCTAACACGTTTCTATGGTGAGATTAATGTCCATGACTGGATGTAGCGATGAAGTTGAGGTAATGTCCCTAAGTATTTCCCTGTGAGAAAACAGCAACACAGAGGAATTCTCCTGGGCTACTCGCACAGTAGTAAGATATACTGAATAATAAACATGCCACCTTCTATTTGCAGAATATAGCCAAGGTCAGAATAATGTCGCATTTGAACATTATGGTATTGTTGCATTCATGAGCAGATGTCTTCAGCAGGTACTGAGTGCAGAGAACAGGAATCCTTATCCAACCTGTTATCTCCTCCCCGTACCCACCCCACCCTCAGGTTTAGAGCAGAATGCAGAAAACTGATTCACACCTTTTAAAGCCTTAAACGGATTTGCACCAAAGTACCGTCAAGATCCCCTGCTCCGTCTCCCCAGGTACTACATTCACAATAAACTGGTTATCTTTCGCTACGGGAATTTAGGAATACAGGAAGCAGAGCTGGCTTCTCACTTCTCTGGTTCTCATGTTACAAAAAGATCTACCTGCTCATAGCCACGGTTCAAACACCCCACAGTGAGTGTAGAGTAAAGATCTGCCACTTGGACTTGTGCTGAGCAGCGGACAGGTCCTGGCCATAGAAGGTTAACCCCTGTCAGCTGTCTGGTGTTGATCTGGTCGTCTGACAATGTACATCCTGTCCCTCTGCCACATTTTTATGGTGTTGATGTAGCTTGTTTGTCCAGAGCTGCACCGTATTGCACTTCTTCTGTCGACTTCTCACAAAACACTTAGCCCTTTTTATAGTTTTCATCATGCATCAAAGACCACTTAGCCCTGAACTAATATGCAGGACAAGACATCTCACAAGAAAAAGTGCGTAGATGGATCCAAGTACAGCCAAGATCTAGAATACCCAGCCCACTCTCAGTCTGCTGCTTCTACCAGCTGGGTCACCTGACCACAATTATTCACCCGTGGTTGCTGACATCCTTGATCAAGCCATATTTATGTATTATTTACCAAATTTGTCATTTTCATCGCCACCATTTTCCAGGAGAGCATCTCCAGGCCTATCCATTGAAGGGATCTGTTAATAGCTTCCTTTTTTTTCCCCAGTTCTCTGGATCTCCTACTGTTTTGTGGTTCCTTCTGGGGAAGTTGCCATTAGTCACTAAATAAATTTTGTTGGCCTGCTTGAGCGATCAGATCATAATTTCTACTGATTTCCCTAGTTCCTCCTGATGTCAACATTCAGATGTTTCTTTAATGTGTTGCGTGTCTGCTCTAACCCACAGCGTATTCTGTGACTCGGGGGGTGGGGGGGGTGGGGGGTTTTCCAGAACGAGAATCAGGACGGGGCTTTCCCTGGCCATTTGGGTTACTGCTGTTACACTTCAGTTTCTTGTGCGTCCTGATAATGAAAGGAGGTTTTCTTTAGCTCGACAGAAACTTGGCGACATCTTCAAACTCTGGATGCCTTGCACACCATGGAGAGTACCAATGCATCCCAAAAAAGGGGTGTTGGGGGTGTAATAAATAGAGACACAGAGGCTGTGTTACAACATCTTCTAATGCATAATTTAACAGCAGCAAATACTCTGGTCTGTAGGCCGACTGGCGATGATGACATGCAGCCAGGAGGAGAATCATTCTGCCATTCTGCAAAGCATCAGTGTGACATTTAAGAATCCTCATGTCAAGTCCGTATAGCTTAATCCTCATCCTCCCCTGCACATATTAATCGTCAATCCCAGAAGCAAACCTGCCACTGTCCCCGGAAACCTGCTTCCGGACATCACTGGCAAGAAGTTATGAAGTTATACATTTAATAACAACTTATGCACACACAAATACCTGTCCTTGCACAAATGGGAGAACACCAGTTGCATTGAGATGGATGTTTCATGCAGTACATGCTTTGAATGGTTGTTTCCAGCCATATTGCCTTGGGCCTACTTCCCTCCGACTGTGACACTCCAGAAGCAGGTGTAGGTGGGCAGACGTGGTACAGTTGTCCCAAATGATCACTGCTTTTTGACTCATATGACTGTTTTTCTCACAACGAAGCCAGAAAAGTTTGTCTTTCTGCCTGGAAGGAGGCAGAACATAGGTCGCTACAGCAAGCGCGAAGACTCAGGCCCCTAGGCATGGTTACTGTTCTTTGAGTTGCATTACTTTTTTGCTGTCTTGCTCTGAGACTTCTGACGAAAGACAAAGACAAAGGGAGTGGGGGGCGATTCCCCATGTGGACATGTCCATCCCTGGCTCCTCCTACTTCATGCCTCTGCGCAGCATCTGATTGGCTGCAATGAGCATGACGCTGATGATGAACGCAATGGCGAAGGCACAAATTAGACTCTTCCGGACACAGGTGTGCTTGACCTGTTGCATCGGGCTTGCTGCAGGGAAGATGAGAGGAAGGAAGGGAGCGGGAGAGGGAGAGGGAGAGAGAGAGGGAGTGGGAGAGAGGGAGATCTGAGACAAATGTGTGATAGAAAGAATCCTCCCTAGATATCTGCAGGTCCTGTGCAACCCAAAGGAAATGTAGAGGAAGCCGCGGAAACAGGCAGACTGCTTACTGTCGATATCCACCTGACACTCTTGGCTGTCCATGTGGTTCTCCTCAGTCATGATAATGTTCTCGATGTCCTTCATGGTCAGATGGTCACAGAAGGTGTCATACAGGAGCCTCTTCAGTTCATCCACTGTCAGCTTCTGCATGTCACACTGGGGGGGGCATAGGAGGGGCTGACTACCATGAAATATTCACAGGAGCCCCTGAATGAGGCAATGGTTATTATCCTATCTGCTATCAAAGTGTCAGCTGTGTCTCACCGCCCTGTTATGGGAGCTTAAGTGTGTGGTGTTTCAGGATCTTCGGGGCTTAAAATGCTTCGCAGTAATAATTTGTCATGCAGCCCCAAGTTAGTTCCAAACAGGTCAGATTATTCTAATAAACAATCATTTAATACATCAGCAAATTAATGTGTATACCATTTAATATTATAAATATGATAGAGAGTTTGAAAAAATCAATATTTAATCATGGCTGGGGTATGTCACTGTTTCGGTACAATCAAGGGAAAACCACCAAATAACCAATTCATTCTAAATGTCGGCACTTGTTACATCCATCCATCCAATTTCTGAAACCACTTGTCCTATTCAGGGACACAGGGGGTCTGGAGCCCATCCCGGAGGCTACGGGCACAAGGCAGGGAACAGCCCAGGATGGGGCACCGTGCCCTGCCAGGACACAAGGCAGGGAACAGCCCAGGATGGGGCACCAGCCCATTGCAGGGCACAAGGCAGGGAACAGCCCAGGATGGGGCCCTGGCAGGGCACAAGGCAGGGAACAGCCCAGGGATGGGGCCCTGGCAGGGCACAAGGCAGGGAACAGCCCAGGGATGGGGCCCTGGCAGGGCACAAGGCAGGGAACAG
>JAODKM010000108.1:22587160-22597376 GCA_026780845.1 Petrocephalus sullivani
TTGCAGCCCTTACCCTACCCTGCCCTTGCCCTGCCCTTCCCCTACCTTACCCTTACCCTACCCTACCTTACCCTTCCCCTGCCCTACCCTACCCTACCCTACCCTACCCTTACCCTACCCTACCCTTACCCTAAAATCGCTTCAGTAAAAGACTGAATAAGTCACATATATAATTATTGTTTATCAAAAGATCAATTATGACATGAACATACTATCACGAAAGGAAGCTCACCGTCCATGTCCAGCCTTTGGATGATGACTTCCAATTCCACCTCGTTGGGCATGTACCCCAGGGAGCGCATGGCCATGCCCAGCTCCTGCTTGGAGATGAAGCCATTCCCATCGCGGTCAAACACCTTGAAGGCCTCGCGGATCTCTGCAGGAGGGGAGGGATCAGGGAGGGACAGGGCGTTTAGACCCTTGTAGCCTGACACATCCGAGGCTGGCAGATGCGGCCCTCGTTAGTCCCACTGTCATTTCCACTTGGAAATGGGCCACCGGCTCAACAGCGCTAGCCCAAAATCGCTGGCAGGATAAACGTCGCGACTGGCAGACGGATTCCTATGCTGTCATCTACATCGCTTCCAAAGAAACATTATTGTTTTCCCTCAGTTGAACGAAATAATTCACTACCTCCCTCCAAATCGCAAGATTTCAGGGTAGACTCCAGTTTTTTTAGATGATTTACGCTCTCCAGAAATAATACTTAAAGACGAACACACAACAATAACAGAAGACAGACATAAAATTGGCAGCTCTGTGGGTTGTTTCCTGTTCACTGTAAGGCCGAGAGGATTCATTGGTTACCATTCTCAGAAACAAAGTTAAAGCCCTAATGGGGCTGCAACACCAAAAGCTTTATCATAGGTATCATGTCGGGATCCCTCTACGGTATCGAATAAGAAACGCAGACAGGAGATGCTTGATAAAGGCACCGTAAAGTGGGGTCCGTCATTTGTATTCACTTGAGCTCATTTGTCCTTTAATGGCCAGACTCGTGATCTAAATTGTGATCTCATTTTAGGGCTTTAATCCCTTCTCCTGTCCTCCTTTCTGCTGCAGGAGACACATCATGTTACAAAAGACCATGTCAAGGGGACGGAGGTCGTGCTACGTGCAACATATTGAGAAAAAAGTAAAACAAAATAACTGCGGAAAAAAACATTAAGAAACATAAATTAATATATTTTAGGATAGCAGCTAGCAGTCCCTAATAAGCAACACTTCACGGAAAATCCATCATTATTCAGAACTCACAAAGTGTTATTTGGTAAGAGAGCGGTCTATACGACTGCTGCGGAATCCAACACAGTCCACAGAGAAACACTCAAATACAAAACATAGACCCACATCAATAACAATGTACTTAAAAGCCAGTCCTTATGGTTTTGAAGATTAATAAGCCTGAATTAGCTTTTACATAATCCTCCTCAAATTCACAATTCCCCCCAAATGGGAATAACCCCACTGTGTCTATGCCTTCAGTAGTGTACTTAAAATTGCCTTGATTTCTGCATGCAAAAACAGAGCATTAATAAAATTTAATAGAAGAATCAATTGCATTAATTTGTAACTAATCTCTATAATTCTGAGACTATAATGTGTGCAAAAACACATCAAATTAATTGGCTTACTAATGAAATTAAGTCTTGTCTAGGTTTTGCATAAAGCCCTGTAGCTATCACACAATAGCTACACACTGTACAGTAACTCTTTACCATGTTATGTGGGAATCTGAACTGAAACACACACACACACACACACACACACACACACACACACACACAGACAAGTAGAGGTGAAGGATACGGAAATGTAGAGTCATGGGTCAATTGTTACTCGTACACCTCCGCTCAAGACTGTCATAACAATGGCCCCCTGGGGTCAATCCATCATCCAGAAACCCCCTTCCCTCTGGCTCCCAGCACAACCGCGGGAGAGGAAGGATTTTCGAGTGAGCTTTCAGCACGTTTCATCAGCTCTGCCTAAAGCACCATGGGTAACAGCTTTAGACACACGCCCCCACAGCTCTGACCCCCACACCACCAGTGCAGCCAACACCTCATCGCCTGGTAAATAATCATCAACGCGAGTGGCCGGGGAAAGCGGCCTAACCCCGCCAAACAGCACAGACACCCTCGTTTCCTGCAGCTGTGACATCATTAGCAGAAGCCGGGTTTTAAGGAGACAATATACAAACAGCATTGTTCGTTATAAAAATCTTGACTGCTTGACTATAATACCTTACAGAGCTCACTCACACCATCCTGTGTAATTAAACAAAAGCTGGGTGACTTTGCGCAGCGGTCTGTAAATCCAGTCATGTCAGAAACAATTCTTTCGTATTAACCTGGCCTACATTGTACATGAGCTCTACAATTCACATTATCAGGACAAAAATGGGTTTAGCTCCTGTGAGTGTAACTGAATTCCGTATGTTGTACAGCAAGTGGAAGCTTTTTGCAGCCACCTGTTCTAATGATCTCCTTTTCCAGGGAACTGACGTTGAAATATGTGCCTAATGGCTTTGCTCCTGACCTAAAAACCGCAAAGTGATTCCAAAGAAACTTCCTGACCAGCACATACATACATAATACCCTTTCCTACAGTTTTTTTGAGATCATGTAAGAATGTAAGATGACTTTTAGACGTTACGGTGACATTAAGAGCAGTCATGCTTTCCGAGGTGCCCCTAGCCTTGTGGCTTGTACTGCCAGAGATAGGCACCAGGTCCTCCAGGACCCTAGCCATGATAAACAGCTAGAAGATAGATGGATGGCAGGATTAAGAGCAGCAGAAACCAAGGGTCAAAGCTGGGCAGATGTGACGAGCGGGAATTTCCATGTGTCGCATCTGCTATCTTCTCAGATCTGACTTGGGGGTTACATGCTGGCCTGTCTGTTTAGGAAAGATATGTAAACAGCGGCCCCTGCCCACAGTGACGGAGCGGGCGGCCAGGTGGGTGCATGGTCTGCTTTACCTTGCCCCTGCCAGCAGGCTTTACCAATGGGGGAACCCATCCCAGACTGGCACCCTGGCGTACCTCAGCCTTGTGCCTTATACTGCCTGGGCCAGGCTCCAGGCCTCCGCATCATCACTGGGATAAGAGGATAGAGGTAGATGCATAGATGGATGGATGGATGGATGGATGGATGTTCCACCCCACTTCAACTGAAAGTTTGCTCTTGTGATGCTGAAATTCCGAGGTTCTGCCTAAATGATTTATCATATTTTTTATTTAAAAATGATGGCGAGCCTCTTCGCGGATGTGTACTGCGCCGGTTCTAATGAGATGTCTCCCTGGTGGAGAACTTTGAGTTACTTATTGAAAAGCCCACATACACATATTTAATTCCTCCAGCAGATGGGACGCCGTGTTGATACAGCGATATTGGCTCTGCAGCCACCTGCTGCCCTGCCTCTCCTGTCTCATCTCCAAACCTCTCTTTTCCCATGTTTCCTTCCCTCAAAGGAGTGCAACCACTATATAAATATTTGAGTGCTTTGCAGATCAGTCCTGTGCACTGCTACTGGATTATCTGAGATGTCCTCGCCATGTCGGGGGAAATTGGATAACATCTTCACGGCTGAGCTAATCAACCGCATCCTCTGCGTAACAAAAAAAGGAGCATTTTAGTTCACACAGATGTAGCTGAAAATATGGTATGAGTCTTTTCACAAAGAGCCAGAATATGTTTGGCATAAATTCCTCGCCTGGAGCGGCCGTCTACCCTTAGCAACACAAGCTTCAAAGAATGTGGAGGGACTTTGGCCGGCGATTTCATATCGCTTCCATAAACGACAATCCAGGGCGGATGATTCAAGGACAATGTCAGTTGCTGGCTTGCGGAGGCCATCTCCCTCCATTGTTGGACAGATAAAACTGTATCCATGGTGCTATTTTTACCAAAATGGGCTCCCGGTTCTTCCGTGAAAAATGGTCATGTGAGGGGCCTTCACTGACCCCGTGCAGCAGGATAACCTCTGGCCACTCGGCCAGGAATGTGGGAAGCCGTACAGCGGGGGAAATTCGATTCGAGTGTGTGCATGCCAGCCCGGGGTGAGGTTTGACGTGACCTTCTGTTTCCACATGATCCCAGTTATCAAGCCCCCCCCATGCAATATTCAGACCTGGAGCGGTCACTAGCCATTTGGAGTTAAACATTCAACTTTGTGATCGACCTTTAAAAGAAAAAAAATCCATCCTTTTTTTAGAACATTTACACAGACAAATGTGCATGCACGCACACTCCAAAGCTGGAGATCTTCTCCACTAAACTCGACATTCTCTTTGAAGACGGAAAAAAGGGCAGCCTGCAGCCCCGCTGAGGTTTTGACTGAGACCACAACAAACCTCAGGCTTTATGGATATTTTTTTAGGAATAAACACAAACCTGTAACATTTTAAGACCAGGCAATTGTGCTAAATCAACGCATGTATCTTTGGCTGTTTTTTTTGTTCCCGATGCCACAAAAAACTATTGGCAAAGGTATATATGATAAATATCATTTTACTGAGATTCAGGACTGTTTAACATAGCCACAATTTTTAAATAGTGGAAACCGCTTATAGTGATCACACCTGTCTGGGTGAGATCGATCACTGTAAGTAGATTATCATTATATCCGATTTTTTACTTTATGTCTCAGGCAGATTACCATCTAATCAACATTTGTATATTTATTTTACGGATATAAGGTAATAAAATGGCCAGCATTGCTACTTGGTGACTCTTTGAAAACATGGTACAGCTGTTCTACACGCTTTTCAAATTTCAGTACTGTACAGATTAAATGACACAACTGTGTAAAATTCAAATACGCTATAACTGTCATGCCAAACAGGAAGGGGGACCCAGCACAAAAACAAACCCTCGTCAGGGTATTTTATTCAGGCGAGGATCCAAGACCAAAAACACAAACAGCTGGAAGCACTTATATATACAGACAACTGGGGCTAACAGGAAACAGCTGAAGGTTATTAATATGAGGGGCAGGGCGTGGCTTGCTACAACCACGCCTCAGAGGAACATAGGAGGGGCCTGGCTTGCTACAACCACACCTCATAGGAACATAGGAGGGTCCTGGCTTGGGACAACCACACCTCAGAGGAACATAGGAGGGGCCTGGCTTGGGACAACCACACCTCAGAGGAACATGGGAGGGGCGTGGCTTGCTACAACCACGCCTCAGAGGAACATAGGAGGGGCCTGGCTTGCTACAACCACTCCTCAGAGGAACATAGGAGGGGCCTGGCTTGGGACAACCACACCTCAGAGGAACATGGGAGGGGCGTGGCAGGGAACAACCCAGGATGGGGCGCCAACCCATCTCAAGCCACCCCAGTCTGACTACTATAACTGAACTATTTAAACTGTTTTTCTAAGTATATAATTTCCACAAGGAAAGAATATTTTTTTTCTGCTATAGTCATCTGAAAATGCAACACATGTCATTTAAATCTCATTCCTATGCCATTTGTATTACTGGAAGAGGAAGCCGTGAAGAGTAATGGAGGCTGGGGGCATTTTCCACATGGCACCTCTGATAAGGAGTGTACATGGGAAGGCCCTCTGGGAGACTGGGGGCCCACGAGCAGGGCGAGTGCTCAGCACCCCTCTGCAGGCAGTCGCACGTGGTCCTGAATGACTGTCAGCTTTTATTTGCTTTGTTGCTGATTTTATTTTGCATTTAAGGTGATGCCTCATACTCGCTTTAAAAAACAAAAAACTGTCCGGTCTGGGGCCAGCTTTAATCCGTCCTCAGCGGCCTGAACCTGGGCATTTCCAGCGGGAAGCAGGCTTTAACGAAGACCAGGAGGACCCTCCTGGGGCTTCACTTTACCAGAGCAGGTGCTTTGCAGACACTGTGGCTCTGAGGTCCTGTCACCTGTGACCGGGCTGCCGTGTAAGTGGTTACCACTGAGATGGCGATATCACCAGGCAAGTGAGGTAAACAAGCATGATGAGCAGCCAGAACCAGTTTGTCCAGTAAATAAATTAGTAACCAAGATATTTTGGTAAATGTGTAACACTACATTCAAAAGATAAATAAGCTCAATAAAACATATGATAACCAACAAGTGACCATGAAAACCTGAAATGCGTACATTCCTGCTGCTATAATAATGTACCTGCATGACTGCCATGTCTTATATGATGTCCTATGATGGTATTTCTTTCCAAAACTATAAGGAGAGCATTGCTAATTAGCCCTACATTTAAGCCTCAGTTCATTTTTAGAATTCTCCAGGTTAGAAAAACAATTTTTAGTTCACCGTTTAGCCTCAAGACTCAAGCCTAAAATTGTACCTGTGTGTTTTCCCCATTAATGTGCAGATCCAGCTCAGTGTTAGATAGTGTTACCGCCGCATTAGTTTAAGTTAATCAACCCTCTGAAAACTTTAGCCTGCTTAACTTTGCACGGATAGCATGAAGGCCAGCTTTGTCCCGGGTCTGAAGCCAATCCCTCATGACGACACACTGCTGGAGATTTTTGTTTGACTTCATCGGCAGATAAATGTGCTGCCTTCCTCCCACTAAACAAACACTTAAGATTCAGACTGGCACACTTTCGTACTCATCATATTTTTATGATTTTTTTCCCCCTAGAAGATGCCATTAGCCTGACAGACGTGACATCTCTCAGCCTGTTACCGCTGCCTGGACCGTCCACGGCGAGCAATTCATGTTTCGCCATAAATTACCTCACCGTTTCCCTGACTTGCCGTTTGTTTACCTCATTAGTGTAATGTCAGCACCCTATTTATTAATTCCCTGGAAGTATAACGGAAGGCGTCACTCCGCTTTAAAGCAAACGACCTGGCGTGACAGCTTAACGAGGGCGACGCCAGCATTAGCAAGGTTTTTTTAAGGACACGCTCAATCAAAGCTGGCGTGGAGTGTAGCCGCTCATTTATCTGCCGTGCGGCGCGATGTGACACTCACGGCAGACTGACGCTAGCTCACACATAAAACACCAGACTCACAGACTTACATCCCCTCTGCATATCTGTAAGTGGAATGCCAATGTCTGCACCCTGCACCCCCTGCTGCTATGGGCTACCTGTGCTCGTTTTACCCTAAAAACACATGACATTATACTTGATTGATTGTATACTGTGGCTTCAAAGGGTAATGCCCCCTACTGGTAGCGGCCATTGCGGTGACTCGATATTATTATTAGCTAACTATGTGCCATTTTACGGAATGCTTGCACTTTTAACTGATACTGGAATGTTGGTCACTAACTGATCTTAATAAACCATAGAAGAATTCTTTACTCTCTACAACCGACCAATACAGACGTGAGGCACTGTGATCCGGCCTGGATATGAATGTCAAACGTATGAGTCTTCATCACCATCTGGCATCGTCATCAGTATCACCATATGATATTTCAGCAATAAATGCTCCCATTTTGAAATATCCAGCCCTGTAAATGTAAGATGGCTGCTGAATGCAGGTAGCTTTTTAAATTAAATGAAGCGCCGTCCCCTGCCGCCCCACTCAGTGCTGCCTCTCCTCATTCCCATCACCCCCTCCTCGTTTTCCACCCAGTCACCTGCACCTGGGGCACCTCTGCAGTTACTCAGTGATACCCCTGCAGAGAAATCAATTACCCCTCTGCAAGACAGCTGCTAAAATGACCTGTTCTTTGTGCCGGGATCGGTGCTTCACAAACCGCAAAGTCCATTGCCCCCCCCACTCCTTGCAACTGTCACACCGGTTACCGTGTGACCTGGCGTCTGCGGCCGAGTGCCAGCTGCTGTCTCTTGGACAGCCCTGCCTGGTCGGAGTACATCCGCCTCCCGCTGCCCCCAGTGGCAGGATCAGAGGTGAGGCCACGCGGCCACACTGCTATCCAACATCTTCGCTTTCCTTTACTCCTCTGTCTCCCTGGTCTAACAATAAAGCACTTAACTGCACAGGGAGCCTCAGTTGCAGAATGCAAGATGCCGTTTCCTGCTCAGGCCGCTTAATTTGTCACCCTTATTTATGACCCAATGAGGAGCCATTTAAACACAAAAAAGAAAAGCACTGAAGAGGGCTAGGTAAATCGGGTTCCAGAAAATGCTGAGTCACAAGCAGGGATCAGCATTTGTTAATTCTACAAGTTTATATTCCACAAGAGGAAAAGTTGAATGGGCAGGAATTACATGGATACATGGTTTAACAAAGGTGATTGCTATTTTTATTACAGCTCAGTGTACTTTAATGCTGATGAATTGATGAATTAAGGAGCTAGAATCAGCATGCTGCCTTCATCGTAGATCTGTAGGATGAAAACTTTCATTCAGGGTGCGTGCCTGCAATGGAGGACATCTCCCGTCCAAACGAGCCCAGTCACCCAGGCCTTCTGCTATTTGCTATTCGCTGGTGCCATCCAGCCGAATGACGGGCTTGTCGAGCTTCCCGGACACAGATCGGCCGGCCATTCGCCATGCCGCGGTAAACAGGAGCATGCAGTTTCTGATGCTTCCCGGGGGACCATGAGTGTGGGCCAGAGGAATAGGACACCCCAAGCCCAGCCAGTTATCAAGATGCTATATTTATACACCCAGATGTACATAAGTACCAACTGCCACCAGATCCACATTACAGGGACCCATTATAAGGCATGTCTAACCAGAGCCTGGGGCAGATCCAGGACACACTGGGGAGACTATATCACTCGGCTGGTCTGGGAACGCCTTGGTGTCCCCCCAGAGGAGCTGGAGGAGGTGGCTGGGGAGAGGGAGGTCTGCTGCCCCTGTGACCCAAACCCGCATAAGTGGTGGAGAGTGGATGATGGATATGAGGTCTTACCCGTCTTCATACTTTAAATGACAGTAGCGTTCCTGGGCTCTCTTAGGTATTACTTTGGCAGTATATTAACTAGATAAGAGTTAACAGTATTGTTAGCTTGGTTACTCCTTGATACCATTTTTGACAGGAGGCTGTATTTAACAAACACTACTCCCCAGTACCCTGACAAGCAGGCAGAACGTGGATGGATGGATGATTGAATGGATGACGGATATTCCTATGACTGTTTGATAATACAGTACACTGGCCACCGGTGGACCAGTGCACCACAAATCTCTCCCTAAATAACCCCCCACAGCCATTCCGAGTCTCATTCCTCCATCAGACAGTCCAAAGACACTAATCAGCTAACCTCCAAACCTGTAATTGCCTGAATCAGGTGCACTGCGTGTAACACAAAGGGGGGGGCTTGAAAACCTGTTATTACACGGGATAGTAGAAAGCCAAAATACATGATTGGCTCTCTCTGAGGGAGATCTCTGCATTTGCTAAGGACACATTGCTGCTTAAACCCCAGCGTTCACCCCCCGCTCATCAAGGTGATTTCACATTTCAGTCAAGCCCTGCTTTAATAGGATCAGGCGTGCAGCAGAGTCCCTAGAACTGCAAAACTCTCCAGGAACAGAACACGGAGAGATCTGAAAAACATACAGGACTGCGGTGGAACCAAAAGTATAATTGGCTTTTAGAAAAAGTAAGAACCAAATATATTCTGGTTCCGGGAAGGAGCTTGCTGAGTAACCAATATAGCAGAATTATTAACCTGAGTCATCCCGATGAAATATCCTACCACTAGACAAAAAGAAACGCTTCCGACAGGATTGGCACATGGCTCCCTGAGCTGTGGGCACACTGCAAGTGGCATCTACCTATAGGGCACATGGCTCCCTGAGCTGTGGGCACACTGCAAGTGGCATCTACCTATAGGACACATGCTCCCCCGTTGGTTCTGGATGACCACCAGGTTGCAGAGCACAGCCAGGTGTAGCGCTAACAAAGAATCTAAAGAACCAAAGCAGGAGACAGGAACCAGTATGATGCAAGCAGTCAAAACACAGAAATAAAATAATCACAAAATGTTCACTGGAATTAAAAGCAAAATGCCCAAGGTCTACAGCTAAGCAGAGAAAAAAATCTCCAAAATAAGTATAAATAATTTAACACCAAAAAACAAGAATCCTTGCCAGACTGTTTATCTCAGCAGCAGAGTTTAACTGGCAGCCCTTCCATGTCAGGTGGTAGACCATGGATGGTATCCATGACAACTACATCCATTTATTCGCCCCCTACAGGACTGGAGGAGACATAACACTTATTCCCCAGAGCATGCTGTAGTGCAGAGCTATTCAAATCACGGTCCTCAAGGGCCGAGCCCTGCTGATTTTCCAGCTTTCCTTTACCTCTCAGCC
>JAODKM010000108.1:22602914-22617433 GCA_026780845.1 Petrocephalus sullivani
GAACACATTAAATAATGTGCTGTTGTATTGTTTTCAATGTAATACAAGTCAAAGTAAATTTAGAAATCGCTACTTTCCTTTTTTATTTGCATTTCCCATACTGTCCCAACTTTTTCTGATTTGGGGTTGTAAAGTAAAACCAATTACACTTTATTAAATCAATCACTTGATATTAACTGGTCTTCCTTCCCTTATCTTGTAGGTATTATGGGGTGTGGGATTTGTTTTATGAAATGCGAAGCAGAAACACTGCCTTCAAAAGGCATATATTTCTTAAAATGTCAAGCTTGGGAAGGACTTTTAACTAGACAGTGACAGCAAGATTTAAATGAAGACGTTCTTTAAAATTTTACATAATCAGTGTACAAAACTGATGGTTGTTACTATTACAGTGAATATTTGTCAAAATCACCCCTTCAGGCTTAACAAGGCTGAAACTTATAATATATTTAGATAATGCACCAGTTCTTCTACAAAAATGCCTCTGTGATAACATGTATTTCCTTTATCTGCATTAGAACAACACGAAAAGTGTGTGTGGGGGGGGGGGGAGCCAAATCTGAACATATTTCACACAGAACTCCAAAAATTGTGCTGACAAAATTATTGGCACCGCAAACTTAATGTTTGACTGCAAAGAAGTGCTTTCTTAAGCTATCAATGACCTTCTTTCATTTCTCTATTGGAATTCCGGGATGCTTTTCTTCTGCAAATTGCCTCTGCCTCTCAGATTTGGTGGTGATGGGTGCCTTCTCCCAAATGTTCTTGCCAGGTCTCTCCACAGGCGTTCTATGGATTTCAGATCAGAACTCATTGCTCACCACTTCAAAAGAGTCCAGCACTTGGCTTGAAACCATTTCTGGGTGCTTTTGAAGTAGTCCTTGGATCAGTGTCCTACTGGAAAACCCATGACCTTCAACAGAGATCAAACTTTCTGACACCAGGTCCTATACTGCGCTCCAAAATGCCTTGGAGATCTTTGTATATCATTTTGCCATGCAGAGCTTCAAGGCCCCCAGTGTCAGAAGCAGCAAACTAAACCCAGATCATCCATGAACAACCTCCACATCGGACTGTAGGGATACTATACCTTTATTTGAAGACGTCTATTTATTTTCTGAAAACATTATATATGTATGTTAAGGATTTTAGCAAAAAGCTTGAATTTGGTTTCATTTCATTCTCCCTGTGGGATTTTGGCTTGTTCAGGGGCGTTTGGTGAACTCCAGTCTGGTTTATTTATATCTTTGTCAGCAGAGAAATCCTCCTGGGTCTTCTACCACTGATTCACCTTTCACTAAGATGCAAGAGATAGTGCGAGTTGAGACTGTCGTACCTTGTGTCCAAAAGTCAGATTGAATCTGTTTTGCAGTGGATTGAGGTTCTCTCTCTATTATCTGGGCAATCCTTTGCTAAAATCTTTTATCTGCTTTTTGTTTCCATTCATGTCCAGGGAAGTTGGCTGCAGTGACATGGACCTTAAACTTCATGATAATGTGATGTGCACTGGACCCTGGAATGTTACAGTGCCTGAAGGAAGACCTGTAGTCATGCAAATGCACACACTGTTTTGCAGTTTTGATTCTTACCTTCTCAGACAATTCTTTACTGTTCGATCTTCAGTCAGATCAGATTTTCTCTACTTAAACAGCTTGAATGTGTGACTTATAAATTGCCATCAAATATAGTTTGTCACAGGTGAATTTATGTAAAAAAAAACTAATTACTTGACTATGATATAATAGGTGCCAATATTTTTGTCAGTACAATTTTTGGAGTTCTTATTAGATTTGGATTTTTTACTGATTTTTTTTGCATGGTTCTAATACAAAAAAAAGGAAATACATAGCCCTATGATAACAGCAAAACATTTGTAAAGCTAACATTTTTATGAATCTGACAAACTGCAGGGGTGCATAATTATATACACCTGCATTTTTTGCAGCTTTTCCCTTTTGCAATCTCACGCACACACAGGCTTGTAGTCATATCTTTGTGAGGACCATCCATTCATTTCTATAGTCTCCACAATGAAGACTAATCTATGCATGCTCTCACACACACACACACGATCCTCAGTGTGTTGCCGATGAAGTTACATATCTATGTATAGTTATGCCAAAATATATATTTACACATGACCTATATTTGCACGATGCTCGAAACATGAAGAAAACATGCCCGTTGAAAGACGTCTAGGTTTCTGGATATAAAGAGCCTAGCCAGTCTCTCTGCTGCAGGTACGCGGGGTTAAACATCGAGCCCTGAGGGTAATGAGCTGCGGTACGTCTCTGGCCATCTGACGGGTAGACAGAACCCGATTTTATCTCCTGCGTAACGGTAAGGGAAGCTGCTCCGTTTACTGTTTTCATCTCACATAACGGCTTTGAATCCTTCAGAATCTGGGGTCCCCCTTAGTCCAGATAAGGAGATCCTGGATTAAACTTCCTCGAGTGAATGTGTAAACCGGAGTATGTTCTTCTCGACTGATAACCTCCGGCATATTCTGGATCACTCTGACCCTGACTGGAGAATAAACTTGTTCTACACAGATACAGTACCTTGTTCTGCATTAAAATTTACAGTTGTAGACTAATGCATTAGTACTTCAATCGCATTTTTTTCTGTTACAGCTCAGCAAGCCTATTCTATCAGACAAACTATTAAAACATTTAAAAACTTCTTAAAAGCAGACACTAAACAACCCATTACATTGATATTAACATTTGTATCTACGAAAATACATTTTGACTCCCAAATAGTAGGCTCCACATAGCGCAATACAATTCAAATACACACCTTAAGTAGTCTGGTCGATTTAAAAACTCGTCGACCTTATACGTGCGACAGAAATTTTATAACTAGGTCAGTATAACGACAAATCGATATGTGTTTTCTCAAGAAAATGTAGGCGCAGTTTCAATTAAGTAGCTATCTAACGGCAGAATCAGATTAACTGCACATTTATCAATATGCATCTAATTTGTATCGCTCTAATGCAAACATGCCACTTCTGTAACTGCATTATTTATTTTCCAGTGCACGTAACTATGTCTAATTCACCTTGATATTGATTGGTTTGCGCAATTTGTTTTTTTTTTTTTTTTTTTTTTTGCGAGGTATAAGTTTCTTCTGCGAAGTTTGCGGTACATTTACATTCAGTACTGGAACCTGAAACGTTACTTTTGCATATCTGTAAATATAAGTTGATTTCCGATTGTTGATTGTAGCCTTTATTGCTATGCGGTATTTTAGGGGTCTAAAGGCAAAAATTAGGCAGAGGATGCTTTTGATTATGCACATTTCCATAACCTGATAACCAGACCGAAATACTCCCACGCCAGACTAAATACTGCGAAAAAACTGCTCTTCCTCGAACAGAAAAGTGCAATGAGACTTCGCTCTGGGCTGAAGTGCTCTCGCTGTAGCCTTCAGCAGAAATACCAGCTGTAGTGGAAAGTAATATGAATATGCCATGTTTTCCCTACCATAAACAAATTAACAAGGGACATGTGTAAAATTATAGTTACTGATTTCTGCGCTGTGAACTTTTTTGGGTGTGCAGTGAGTGTGTAAATATTGCCCATCACAGAGCCAAATAGCCAGAGACACTGCCCATCTCACGTCCGCTGCATACATAATCAGTAGACAACGGTCTGTGGAATAACATGCAGGAGCGTTGATAAATGCACACCATTTTAATTCAGTGTTGCTTTCCAATGTTTTACCGCACTTTCCAGCTAAGTATTGCAAAGATGCCAGTAATTTAGTCCAATTTACTGACTTGCATCGATTTAAATTCCAGCCTTATTTGATCAAATTCCAGTAATTTGATCAGTTTTGCTTTGCTCATACATTGTAGTTATGTATTTCAGATATGAAATTTGTCCTGATATACACAACACCTTCGTCTGTTCATCTTGAAGAGCAGCATTAAATATTAAATGCACTACTAATCGCATAAATGATACGCGCTTTGTTGGCAGTTGCAAAATGGAAACAACGTATTCCATCCTGCGTCGTTTCCCGTGGATTAAACCAACATGAAATAGTTGCAGAAGTCGTAATGCTTGGATCGAGTTTGGAGTAAATCTCCCAGACGCGCAAATCGCCTAAAGGAATGCATGCGGATCGGGTCGGAGCGGTGCTCTCCATGGTGCTGAAGACAGATCTCACATCATTTTGTCTGCACAAATAAATCCCTCGCAATTAACGCCAATACCTGCATCGCTGCCACTCGCTACACCCCGGGTCCAACCCCTTGATATTAACAGGTGTCCATCGCTATCTGAGCGTTGAATGCAAGCCAGTCCTTTTCAAGCCCATTACAGCACGATATAACGGTTTGCAGTGAAATGAATGGATTGACGCAGAAAAGACTTACCTTCTACTTCGTCCTCGGGAAGGGTGATGGGGGTCCGGTAGGATAGGATATCTGGTATAGTGCAAAGGCCCCTGTACATTAACGTGGAAGTCACGGCGCGCACTGGCATTTCTGCGGGAGAAAACCAAGAGCGATGCGGAGATCTTCATATAGCAGGCTTCACTTAGCACAACTTTGGGATACTCCACTTGTGGTCAAGGTTGCGGAAGCTCAAGTAAACAGCATGAAGCTTGTTTCCAGCCTTTGGTTTGATATGTGTTATTTTATTTATTGGTGTCAACGGGCAAAAAGCTTCTCCCAGCGACAGAGGACAGACAGTGGAAGGTGGCACTGTCTTAAGTTCAAGGCGCACACTAAGGGGCTCAGTCGGGGGGCGCACTCCAGCACAGCAGACGCGTACCTGCGACAGATAAGGTTACATGCTCATTGCTACTTACTGAAGATATTGCTCCAACTTTCAAACTCAATGCAAATTAGCGCACAAGTACAGGCATCGTGCATTATTGCGCTACGCGAATTAACGCCGGCTGCATTGCCCATTGAAAAACCGAAGTGCATATTTCACGGCGGTTCCATAGGCGGGAGTCGCAGTCCTTCTTCATAAAAGGGACAGATCGGTTCTTTAGCGATCCCAAGATCAGTGTGTGGATGCCGACTATTTTTGTTCTGTGGCTGTTAATTTGCGCTCCATTATACTTCGAAAACGATATTTCGCAAGTCTTCGCGGCTTCTGGTCGCCAGGTCCTACGCAAAGTGATTATTGATTTAAATCCTACAGGTAGTATAGCGCCCGGCTACCATCGCTGGCAGGGCGACGTCGTTTTCCTTCTCAATGGCTCCCATCACGGATGATCTCCGTTCTCGTTTTGTCGCATGTCATGGTCTCCTCGTCGAATAAAAAACTGACTACGATTTAAGCGAAGTTTTCCTGCTTGATAATGGCACCAAGGGGAAAGAGAGCCCCCAGCCCGAATCCTTCCAAGCCCTTCTAAAGTGATGACTGTGGATTGCGGTCAGGGGGAGAGCCGTGCCTCGGTCGCCCCCTCCTCCGTTCCTCCCCAGGTGAAGGAGCGCCCCGAGTCCCTGCTGCTCACGGTCTATCCCCTTCTGGTCAGCGGGCCCCCTCTCTCCGACAAAGAGATCGGGCTTCCCCCTTTATCGCCTTTTAAAGTGTCACGTGTGTAAGATTATTTTACACTGCCTTTAATTGACGCGATCGCCCGTTTCAGTCTATAAGACAAATCAGTGTTTCATTGTGTCTCCGAAGAGTGTCCACTAGGCTGTATACTGTAGGCGGGCTGCATAAACCCGTGTTACAACACGGAATAAGTCTACTGCTTAGTCTGTTGAATATTGCATTTGCCATTTTATGCGTGATTTCGACACTGTTTCTGTGACACCCATTTCATGCACGTCTGCTTCTTTACATTATATAATAAACAATCCGCATAATGTATTTTTGTCGGCTTTTCGTACGGATTTATGTATGGTTACAGATCTACACAATTTAACAATCAATAGAAAAATGCATGCAGCGTTTAAAATAATAATAATAATAATAATAATAATAATAATAATAATAATATGACAATAATCACCTCAGTTAACACCTCAGTGTTTTAAATCTCGACGCAAACAAAATATCGGCGCGGTTGCTCATCGTGCTGGCAGTGATCCAGGGTGTCGGGACTGTGGACGGCTCCCCGGTCCGTGTCTGTGGGGGTCAGCTCTACCGCCTATCCTTTCTGCGTCTGAAAGTGCAGCCCTCGCCCCCTCTTTCTTAAGTAAACTTTTTAACATGCTGCCTCTCAGTGCCACCCAGGGCTTCGTTGGTAATCGTGGACTGCTGCACCTTTTTGTCACAGAATCAAACTGAATCCGAAGGAGAGCGACAAGGACAAACATTTTGTCGCATTTCTGCCTTCGGATCCCCAACCCACATTGTCAATTAAAAGGGCAGCTTTTCAGCCGCATGCGTAAGTAATATCAAAACCACATGCTTTAAGATGTCTTAAATCCTTTTGCATTCAGAGTTACACAATACTTACTAAGAAATTCTGATGTATATGACAGTACTATTTTCACTGCAGAAAAAAACATCGCGATTTGAAGCACACTACGGCTCTTAGGTTAAAGCCGTGACTGTTTTTGCAAGTCCTCTTGAGTCGGTCAGAGGCACATTCATCTTAATGCTGCTCTGAAGTGCTTCCATCGATTAACAAAAATTGAGATCGCAGACATGCCAGTGAACACTTTAGGTAAATATATTCGGCTATGTCACTGATTTATTATTCAGGAGACTGCAGGGGTGATTTAGTATACTAAGACAGACTCCTCCAGCCCACAGAGGTGGAGTCTTTTGCAGAAGCCATTAAGTTCTAGCTTTTCACCAGGAGAATTCCCCCCTTGACCTTACTGCATCTGAAACAACTTTAATTAAGCAGTGTACTGCATGGGTTGGCAATGGTATTGGTCTCACTTGGGCCCTGGTGCATTTGAAATCAATGTGTAATTGGGGTTTTACAGGATTTTACACAGCTGTTAGCAGAAAGCACTCCCACGCCGTGATCCACCCGGTGTGTGCAGACTCCTGTTTGCGGGGCACTCCCTTCCAAACCTGTGTGCACCTCTTCCCCCGTCACCCCCAGGCCCTCACTGGAGTAGACAGGCAGACCTACTGCCATCGCTGGAAACGGGCTGTCTGACATGGGACTGCTTCTCTCGGCTGTGCCCCTACGCCTCACCCAGAGGCTTCTCCTGCGGCCCTACCCCTCATTCCAGGACATTCCAGCAGTTTTTACAAGCCACAGGAAGCCAAGTAGTGCGGCCATTTCTATTGTAGTTACATGGATTTTTTCTCAAGATACATTAATCCAAATAAACTGACCCTTCTTATAATATGGATATCTTTGGGGGGGCTTAGGGCTTCCAGGGAGATTGTGAAATAAAGTCCCTTACTTATACAGGCTGTTACCCCTGACCTTACTGCTAGTTATTTACCGAATGCCAGGGTTATCAACCAGGCCCATGTCCTGTACATTTACTGCCCATGAGAATCAATACATATTGAACTGTTTGTGTTGTTTAACACGCAAGGACGCACCTCGAGGCAAAGGGGCAAAGCCCAGGAGGTTCTACGACCGGGACAGGTGCGAGGGAGGGGCAGTAATTTACCTGGGACGGGCGGCGAGTTACCATAGCAACACATGTCGTAAAAATGTCAGATAAACAGATATTCCTCTTCACACAGGAACCCTCTGTGGAAAAAGTCAGCTTAGGGAACAGAGTCACGTGATCTGAGCCTCTGTCAGTGTACCAGAGATTTCTCTCTGTGCATCCTTTTTGAGTACAAAAAACTACCATTTCTTAAGGGTTTTGGGTGAGTATGGGGAAACACCACACATGCAGATTCTCCATGGTTCTGGTGATCTGTTCCACGCAAGGCAGGGCACCCTCTCCACCACACAGCTTCTCTACAGAGGCTGCGTGTTTGATTTCCACATGTCTTAAACCCTCTAAAACCACAACCACGCATTTCACCAGTAAATAAATTGTTGAGACATGTAAGCTTCACTACAATGAACTCATGAGGACTCAGGCTTGGGCTGAATAAAAATCTTTCAATCATCTCTTTTGTTTTAGCTAATGTTGTGTTGCATGTCGGGTGGGGGAGCGGCAGAGTGGGGCAGCAGTGCATCGTAATGCTTAAATCTGGTCTTGACCGCAGGTCAGAAATGAAATAACCCTTCTGGAAGGTCGTGTGACTCTGAGGGCCCTATCCACAGTCAAGCACGAGTGACTGTCTCCTGGCTACCTGGACGTCCTTAATAATTTATGAGAGTGGCACATATGCCCAGACCTCCAGCAGTGGGCTGTGTAGTGCATGTTCCTCTTGGATCCGCTCTTGTCTCTGTTCTTGTTAGGTCTTAGTATGCCAAGGTGCAGCTGCCTCTCAGTCCCCCACTGAACACTCCAGGACCCCACTCCCTGGAGTGTAACTCACCATCCATAAGCTTTAACCGTACAAAATGCTTCCAGCTTGGATTCTGTCAGTGTCTCTCTGGTTCACTCTCTATTAGCCGTGACTGCTCGCCTCCATTTGTTGAGCTGACAACTTAGGTCAAAGCAGCTTAGATACATTAGATTTATAAATCCAGTCATTGAGCTGGACACCGCCCCACCCCACCCTAAACCAGCTCCTCATCAGAAGGCTATTTCACCCCCAGACCGACCTTGTAACGATGACGCAAACCCTCAGTTTGTGCTCTTACTCCTCTTCCTAGGATGAAGGGGCATGTTTGTTAAGAGCTCCTTGAGCCGGACCAACAGGGATGGTATTTAAAACATTCCCCTAACAATCAGAAAACAAGATGCCCGGAGAAGAGAGATGTATTCAGTCAGCTTGGGACCCTGCGGCACTGTGCCACCTTGGTAGTCTTCCTCAGAACGCGGCAAGCTGATGAGTCAGACGGCATGACGAGGTTTCCGGTCCTGACGCCCCACAGCTGGAGAGGCAGCCCTGCCGGCTCCTTCTGCCCGTCTGCTGTCCACGCTCCCGCAGCTGTTGTGGGGAGCGGCCCGCTGACATGCCCATGGCGGCGTGACACACAAACGCACAGCGTTTTTAGAGCAGGTAACCCGAGCCATAAACAGACACGTTTCTGGGGTGTGGGTATTGAATGTGGGGCTCAGTGCCAGAGAAATGGTCCGGCCGTCTATGAGAACACACTGGGTGGTTTTTCTGTCAGTTTCTGTTGTTTGTTTCCCCCTGCATCACAACAAACACAAAAATAACAACAGGAACAAAACTAAAAAGCCCAGAAAGAACCCCAAAAATATATGCAAAATGCACTTGTTTGCTCTTAATTTGCTATTTTGAGTTTAGATATCTATAGTGCCTTATAGATGACAGTGTCACTGGAGTTTATTAAGTATTATAATCAACACTATAATGCCATTAGACTGTCAACCAGAGATGCTGTAATGCTTCATAAATGTTTATGCTAACCATTATAATGCATTATGAAGGTATCTACAGTCCATTATAGATTACAGATCAGTTTCTATCTTTTATTTAAAGTGATTTTTTCAGTTTCCCTTTTGATGTGCTATCTGTCACTGTTAAAATAAACCTACCATTAAAATGATACTGTTCTGAGACTTTTCATTTCTTTGTCAACGGACAAACTTACAAAATCATTGAGGGGTCAAATAATTATTTCCTCCACTGTATATGCCTTTTATCAATAGAAGATGCTGTAATGCTCAGCCATTGTAAAGCATTATGGAGGTATCTATGATTCATTATAAATGATAGCACTAAGTAAAGTGACACCCAACTTATTTGCAACTAGAATTCATGCACTTCAAAACTATGTAAGGATGGTTTGATTGCAGTTCCATGATCTCCAGCTTCTGGCTCGGCAGCCAGGATTTCTTTAGGCAAGAACACAAATAACCAAAACCAAAGGGCAACTTAATTAATTCAAGAGCTCGGAACAGCAAACTGAGAGCACAAAAAAAGTAAATTGTGTGCAATGTCAGGGATTTTGTGAGCTTGAAGTAGTATATTGTGGGCATGTTAAACTAAATATTGTGCATGATTGTAATATGATTAAAAAAAACTGTCTGTGGCCCCTCCAGGACCAAAGGTTTCCCAGCAGAACATTGCCCAGACCATCACACTCCTTCTGCTGGTTTGCCTTCTTCTCATAGTGCATCCTGGTGCCATCTCTTCCCCAGGTAAATGGCACACTCGCACCCGGCTGCCCACGTGATGTAATATGAAATGTGACTCATCAGACCAGGCAACCACTGCTCCATGGTCCAGTTCTGATGTTCATGTGTCCACTGTAGACGCTTTTGGTGGTGGAGCATGGAGACTCTGAGTGGTCTGCAGCTACACTGCCCCAGTAGCTCTCCTGTGGGGTCAGACCAGACCGGCTAGCCTTCGCTCCCCACAAACTTCTGTCAGCCTTGGGCACCCTTGACCCCATTGCTGGTTCATGTGTTGGCCTTCCTTAGACCACTTTTGGTGGATAGTGACTACTGCATACCAGACACAAGACCTGCCGCTTTGGAGATGCTTCGGACCCAGTCATCTAGCCATTATAATTAAGAACCTGTCAGAGTCGCTCAGATCCCTATGCTTGCCCCTGTTTCCTGCTTCCAACACATCAGCTTCAAGACCTGACTGTTCCCTTGAATAATATATAATGGCACCCATAACGGGTGTTATTGTAATTAGATGATCAATGTCATTCACTTCACCTGTTAGTGGTTTTATTGTTATGACTGATCCGTGTATAAAATCTATATAATGTACCAGGTCTCAAACTTATGAACTGAACTAAAGACTAGCAAACAAACAGAGTTTGTATATTATAAAATTGTGTCATCTGTAAATACAATATAAATTGCATCCCATATGAGTTAAAAATGGGACACAGCATATTATTTGTCAGTGCAGGGCATTCGAATAACATACAGGTTGGTAATCCTCAATTTTCCCGAAAGACTTAATTGAATGACTCCACTGACAGGTTGCATTTGCACAAAAAAATCACTGAACAAGAAATGAACATTCTTATTCCCACTATATACACAGTACTAGCGACAATCATTACGAATAGTATTTACAAATGAAAGTATTTAAAACTCTTGGTTCTTTCACTTAGAGATCACTTCCAGATCGTCACCCAGACAATGTGCCTGCAAAGTCTGAAAAAGATCCATCAAAGACTTTTTAGGGCCTCTTTTAATGATCTGCACTAGCGCATGGTCTGAAGCTCACAACCCGAGTTCTTTTATGTGGTCAACTTACTTTGGTTAGATTGACAACAGAAAACACGGTAGCAGAATAGAATCGCCTCTTTACAGAAGAAAGCGGTCCGCTCGCATGCCAAATGGAAGCATGTGAGCAAACCATATACAGCAACAGCAGGATTCCCTCCAAACGAGATTTATAGTAAATAATAATAATGATTGCAGTAGTCTAATCCCCCCCCCCCCCGTATCTGCAGACCATACGTATAACGTGCTTGTCATGTGCATACATGGCATATAGTAACGTCTAATCATTTTTTTTTAAGACCAGGGTGCAAGTACCTTAACTGTTTAAACAGCATAGGTGCTAGAGGGAAACATGGCAGCTGCGTAGGCCTCATGCTAGCAAAGACGGCTGTGTCACGCCTGTCACTGCTATGCAGTGGGGTGTAAATAGGGCTACTTACTGCATTACTTACCGAGTTACTGCGTTAACAAGAAAATGTCTGTGGTGGTGCAGAGGTTGCTGAGCCTTTGTCTTAAGGTGCCTGAAGTGACGTTCAGTGGGGTTCCCGTATTCAGGGGGGTGGTACGCTTGTTCAGTGAATGGGGCAGGGGGGTGAGGGAGACAGGAGAAGCTACAGTCGTAAAATGTATCAATCACATGTGCAGAGAGGCCTCCAGAGACCAGGGGTGGTGCAAAGGGAATTAAAAGACCTGGGCCTTCAAAAAGACGCCCGGAATGGGCGGACGCAACCTTTCACGCAAAATCCTTAATTAATCAAGCGTGACGTGATGGCACAGAATGCTTATATATTTATGGAAGCTCATTGGCAGGTGCATGCGGAATTCTGAAGAAACTGGGAAAAGGCGACACCCACAGTCAAGCGGGGAACTGCAGGTAAACCGGCGAAATGAGCCACAATTCATACCGGCAACCTGCGCCTTCACACGGAAAACTGTAAATCTAAACGTGTGAAGCGGAATTTATTGATCTGCCATTTATCCGCGTAATCCAAAGACTATGTATTCGCCTTGGAGAATTTAATTTGCTATTTCAAACATTATGCCTTTTCACCTGTTCCCATGAATGGAAAATATCTGTGCATTTCACTAGTTGCGCTAAATGTAAATTAGGAGTCAGACACTCGGGTACAGGGATTCGCGTTTAAGCATATGGAGTGTGACATGGCGTAATAGCGCTCTTGCTGGTAATTAGATAAACGGAACAATCAGAATATATTTCACCACTTGTATACCGCTCGTACTGTGTGTAATGTATTTGCATTCAGTGGATATTTCCCCGTATTGTGGGTGAACATGCAAAAGTAAAAGCTATGTTTGCAATGATGTCCAGTTCTCCTAATGTAATCGGGAAAATCGACCCCACAGACATTGCAATATGGGCACCTCAGATTATATCAAACTTTATTTATCAAATGCACAACAGCATACAGCAGTAGATGCAGGCTGGGTGCTAATTAAGCTACCTTCGTCAATCGAAAGCCTTTTCATTCTGTTAATGTGCAAGTAATCTGTACAGCTGATGAAATTGATTGCATATGTGATGTGTTGCCATTCAACGCACTTTTTGAGATTAAACTTTATTATTATTGCACAAAATACAAGGACTTTGGAAATTAAATGAAGTTTGGCATTTAAAGTGCAAAATAGTGCAAATTTACTAGAAATATTCTTGGTTTTACATTTACAGTCGGTATCATCTAAATTTGCAACCAAAAAGGTTTGCTTTGCATATAATACAAGCATGCAGCTCCTTTGCAATGACCATTTATGGTTGTTTGTAGGTGGCAGTTGGGCAGGATCTCAGGCTCGTGCACGTACGCACGCTTACAAGATAGGATGCGGAAATGTGCCTATGCCAACTATGATAAATGCATTTAATTTTTGCACAATACACATTTTTTTTTCTTTTTGCACATAAACATATTTTCACAGGGAAATTTCCACCGAGTTTGATAATGATGGCCCTTGGAATATGAGCAGGACAGTATTCCTCTGGCTTTCTAATATTCAAGTTCAGGATAGTCTCCCCGTCAGCCCCGCTGAAAGCCTTGGCCTGTCGATAACAGAGGAGCAGCAGTTGTTTGTTAGCCCGCTCGCAGTAATCCATCACACAGCTGGACGGCTCTCCTCGCTCCCCCGTGCACCAGCTTCTCCACTCGCCCTCAGGTGAAGGCTCAAAGGTCGCGTCCTCAGGCAGCAGGCCTGCTGTGGTAGAGGAGTGTCCAAAGTGATCTTACATATAGGGGCATGCCGTGAAAATCTGGGCCCCCCTGACAACATTTCACCTTGTCCCTCGAATCCTACATATTATTTTACAAAGGACAAAGGTTTAATTCCAACATTGGGAGAGACCAAATCAGCCTCATACCTCCCACCTTCTTAAACACACAAAGTACTCCCAAAATATTGACAGGGACATATCCTGAGCATCCATAGCCAAATGTACCCCATCAAATTTTACGTATTCAGGGGCCCTTGTGAAGTGCTGGGCCCCCTAAATCTGCCAGGCTATCCATGCCCCATACCTGCATATCCGCAGAGAGCTTAAATACAAAGTGACTTTTATTTAAACACTGTGACTTTGTTAGCAAATGACTTACAGAAGCCATGGAAATACTCCTTCGTGGGGAACAGAAAAAGCTGAGTACACTAACACAGCTTATGACCTCTGTTACTTAATTCTACTGCGGCTGGCGTTGGACATCAATGTTGACGGAGCATAAATGCGGCTGTGTTTCACCCCACTTCTGCCGTCAGTGCTGCTGGGGTTCCGTGATGCTGTACTGGCGTAGCAATATGGACCCATCTCATGCTGGAGCTGGCTCAGATAGTGGAAGATCCTACTGATCCTCCGGATCACGCCTCCCGCATTCTGGGAGTTCCGTGTGTTCTATGCTCAGGTGTCACTTTCACCACAAGGATGACACACATTCAAATTGTACATTCAAAATTTTTACTTTCAAAATATGAATAATACTAGTTTATATTGAATGTACATTCTATCTGAAAGCAAAGAATCTCCCTATAATAATAATGATAATAATAATAATGCTGTTTTTTATCTGCTGTTCCTTAAGAAGTCCTCATTCTGCACCCTTATTTGTTTGTAGAATACCCATCACCAGTAAAATTCATTAGTGTCTCTCTCGCAGTGATGTTGCCCTGATCACCCCATCAGTATGCAAAAGGAATCTGTGAACACATTTTCAAACGAGGAATCAAATCAGCAGCATTATAATCTGAAAAAAGCGCCCCCCCCCCCTCCCCCCCACAGACCGGAACACCACACCAAAAAACAGAAAGCAGTCACAACAAAAAAAAAAAAAAAAAAAAAAAAAGAGAA
>JAODKM010000108.1:22617533-22631457 GCA_026780845.1 Petrocephalus sullivani
AACACACAAAGGGGTAAACCACATAAACACTACATACAACTAAACATGAAAACCATGGCTAAACCACAACTCCCCCCCCCAAGAAACTGCAGCCATGGAATAATTAAGCACTGTTGTCACAGAGACAAATATAAACAAAGACCAATCTGAAATCTGAAATTCCTGTTACGGAAAGCAAAATATTCCAGTCGTAATTTTGCATGTGACATCACGCGCCATTGGGCCGTGACCTTCCTAGGAATCTGATTTTTCCGGAGACATCCTTCGCATCTTTAGCTGTGTCGCTGAGATTACGGATGCCAGGAGAATCCTCCTGCCTGGATATCCCAATGACCTTTTCCGCCTGTAACAGGAGCACACGGTTTAGGTGATAATCCATCGGTTGATTGTATTGTCCTGGTGACACAAATAATTTATGGAAACGAAAACATTCAAGGCAGAGACCCCGTCAGTCTCGTAGTGAGACAAATCAATACTCCCCCTTCGAATCCGGAGCGCTGGCTTGCAGCAAAACATGCTGTTGCATTGTGATCTGGGACGCTCTCTGGCTCACCGATCGCTCTTCTTCTCTTTTAGAACAGATTCACTCGAAATGCTCTCTTCAAAGGAATTACAAAATTTTGTCTTATTATCATTTTTAACAACTCTGAAGCAGCAAAAGTCTATTAAATGTTGCACTGATCCCTGCTGGAGTTGGTGCTGCATGGCAAAGTCACACTGCATCATTCGCAGCTCTTATCTGTGCCGCTCTGTCCGCATATTAGGTACTGAAATTTGCTGCATTGGTGGAATCGGATTAGTCTTCGGAACAAAACTTCTTTATGTAAGAAAGGGCTAGGAGCAGTAGGAGGAATATTAATATTTAGCAGCTGAACATCCAGCTTTAAAGAAAAAGTAAAAACATGAAAACCGTGAAAACTTAAGTTTGTTATATTAGGCAAACAATGTGGTAAAGGGTTAAACTGATGTCTGTCATCCCCAACGCATCAACACAGAAATTACAAGAAGACATTATCGGAAAATCCACGAGGGCTAATCTGAGTCTTACTTACAATACATTAATAATCTGGTAGGTCGATATTTTTCACTTTAGAAGCGCCTCCGCTTTTAGCTAAAATAAGGAAATGACAAATGTGGAAAAAATACGGCCGGAGGTAGAAACAGAAAGCATGCCAAGATATCATAGCAACATTTAGTTTTTTTCCAAAGAGCCAAAAACAACAAAAGTGACCGAAAAAAACCCATTTAATTTCCTTCTCCTGTCACGGCAAAATAGTGACTGCTAGAGGTTCCAGTTGGCAATAAGACGCTATAGCCCGCAGCTCAGGCTGACAGTGATTAAAGGCCTTCGTCGTTTATATATTTGTAAGCAAAGGGAAATATGCAGCAAGGGCCATTCTGGAAGGTTCCTGGGTCAGAGCGAAGACCAAGCGTAGAGTTTGAATGAGTATGAGTATGTTTCGCATGTCTGTCAAGATAAGGCAGGGTTTTTAACCGAACACGGGCTGGCAGGCAGACCCACAAAGGCCTTTGGGTAATTTGCTTTTCTGTTACAAAGTGTGCCAGCGGGGTACAGACAAGGGCCAAGTCCTTCTGCACACATATAAACAGCAGGCTGGCACTGGGAGTGTGAACCTGCATCGCTGCAGGATGAGGATTAGGCCTCTGAACTCAACGCCCTGGTTCAAGGCAGGAATCAATCTTTTGTCAAGGTCATGTAAACGGTTGCAGCAAACTCAATGATGTTCAATCAGGCCACGTCCACACCTATCACCTGTGTGCCGATTTGTGTTTGCTATAACCCATTCACCCATTGTGTTACTGTCTCGTTTTGTTCATTTGTTGTCATGGCAAATGAGGGTTGCTGTGAGACAGGGGGCGTGGCCCTATCAGGAGGTGGAGCCAGGTGACATTTTGAGGGTAACTGTACCTGTTCGTCTTTCATTTAGCTTGGCATCTCTGTCCTGTGCACCAATCACTCTCAGTGAGGTTTTTACGCACCAGGACACAAGACGCAGTAGGACAAAGCAAAGCTTATGTCAGCCAGCTGCGTAACAGACCCAGCAAACACTTCCACAGCTGTCTGCGTAAGTCTGGATGCAGTTTAGAGGGGGTGCTCAGGGCTATAGTCCAACTTGACTCCAGCATCTGCTGGAGAGGCTAGGATCATTGAGGATTTCTGATGCGTCAGAAGTGATGTTTCTGCAGTGGGGGAGTTGTCTGTTTTTGGCAGCAGACAAAGGCATCTCCACGGAAATGGAGTGAGCACATCTGATTCAACTTCAGACACTTTTTGGAGACAAGCTAATCTCCATTTCCTCCTTTTTACCTAGCTGGAAGAATGTGGTGCCCGTAATCATCAGCTGAGGAAATGAGGCCATATTATTACTTTCTCCTTGTTTCCTGCTCTTTTCCTCAGACTTCACAGGTCCTGAAACACAAGGCGCTCAAGGAAAGGTGTGGGCATAGGAACCAGATGAAGCACTCTTGGCCACACAGTCACATTGCTCCATAGCAGAAGTGCTGCCCACTATTGTGTGTTATGTGATCCTGCTTTCCTTTTATGCCAGCAGATTTCACAGAAATACATTTTGGCTGTGTGCTCAGTATATGCTTTGAGCACACCAGTGTCTTTCAGTGTAACAGCACACCCATGGGTGACAATGCTTTGTGCAAGATAATTCTGAACTGGGACCTCAGATGATCTTTCTCTGGCCTAAATTAAAAAATAATCTTTATACGTTGGGGTGAAATCCATATGGACTCTGTTTATCTCCATAACTAGGGACACTTTTAGTAATAATGGATTCGTGGATAAATGAATAGATCCAAGCTTTAATTGCGACTTGGTCAGAAGAAAAATTCAGGATTGCATGATAAGATATCAAAAACTCTGCTTATTTTTTAGAATATAATATACTAGGACTGCATGGTATTGGTATTTTTTAATGTATATTGGGATGTTTATGAAGCAAAAAATCAGTTCAGTTAATTGAAGACTAATATTAATATTAATATTGCACATATATCGCCCAGTACTTTAGTTCACTATAGTCATTTTTCGGATTCAGTACAAACACCCTACCGGGCGTTGGGATGGCATTCAGCGGCAGTACCAGTTTTTACACCGGGGGAAATCCAGCACCTTGAAGTACCGACCTTGTGGTAGTTCCTTGAAGTACCCAAAGCACGTTACCCGGTGCGGTAGAAAAGCACCCTAACAAGTAACTGCACTTTGAAAGTTAAACCAAAAGCCTGCAAGAATTAGTATTGGGACTTTAATGTCGAAAAGATGGAGAAGCCAGCCCCTGAAAGCGCTGTGCTAGGTGCAGCTGCAAGAATCACCCCTGTGTTCATTTTTTAATTTATTTTGAGGTGTTATTGGAAAGATTAGTTAGTTTCTTCTGTAGTAGCAGGTTGTGAATTTGTTGTTCGGTCTGGACTAGACTATCACGTGGTTCCTGCTGAATCGTTACGCCGCCATGCCTGTCTGGGCTTCTCACCACACACACTGCTCCCCCATCAGCTTGGATCTGACCAGGATGACTCTTCCTACCAGGACCGGACCGGCCATCTGGCATTTGGGCATTTCCCCGATGGATCCATGAGTATGTGGGCCAGGGGAATCCCTAAGTCCCGGGTCGAACGTCCCTCCCAGCCCAGCCCTGTTTCCTGCCCCTAGAGCTGGACCTGGCCGCCTTTCTGGCAGGACTCACGCCGCGGAAGTGTCACATGATTGTGCTCCGCTGGTAACATCGACTCTCCGCATAATTATCAATAGATTCGTCACTCGCATGCTGACATCGGTTTTCTGCCAATATCTTGTTGCGAGGCTTTTCTCTACCTCCTCAGAAGCGTAGAAAAACAAAAGCTCATCCGAATATGAATTTTAATCAGTCATTTTCTGCTCCCCACCCAGAAGCAGTTGTTCGACGAGTAATGAAGCCAGCCATCTCTCTGTAACAGAACAGGCACCCAGGCGATCGGCACTAGCAGTTAAAGGTGATCCAATTAGAGACAGAGGGCTGAAATCCTTCTGTTGAGGGATTGACAGGAAAGGCGGCTGTGTGCAGGGGAGCAGCATGCAAGCCTTCATTAAAACCCCCAGCCACTTTGCCGCAGTTAAGTGAATTCGGAGTGCAGTCTGGTCCCCCGATCGATGCACATCTCCCTCTGCCGTGGCACGGCGCGATGGGAAGCTACGGGGAACCCCGAAATTGAGTCAGAGCCACTCGCGTTTCCGTGGCAATGCCTTGCATGCTGCCAAAGCTGAGAGACGGAGCCCAGTGCACAACTGGAGGTGTGTGGGAGGAGTGGGGGGGTACAAACATCTGTTAAATTGTTTCTTTTGGGCTCTGAAAAAATACGGCCTTCGCGGGCTTGTCGAAGGACGTTTGCGTAATAAAAACATAGACTTATCTCCAATCTGCTCCAAATCTTTGCAGAACTGCTCTCTACCCACGTAAAAGCGGCCGCCATACCGAAGGCAGTGATGCCATGAACATTTGTCTCTCGGGGGGTTCAGCTGACATGCAGGAACCAGAGATAAACAGCCCGTTTCCTCATCAGTCTGACTTCTGGGAATCACTCTGACATATGCAAAGTGCTCCTGTTTATTGCAGGTGCATAAAGGTAGTTCTCAGTCACCTGAGGCAATCGCGAATGGGGAGGATAGAGGGCCTTCATGTATTATGTATTAACCGGCCGAGCTGCTTATATTAAGTTGTTTTTAATATCTCTAAACTGTACAAATCGATTAAATCTAACCATGCCTAACTATGTTCATTGAACAAACACAAAGCATCCATCCTGATTATGGCAAAGAAGGATGCAGTCTCTTCCGTTGGGCTCCCCAGTTCTGTAGTGCTTTATATAATTTGCAGAAATAAAAATGACTATTAAGGATGACAGACTGTAAAATTAACATATAAAGAATTATTATTAAGAATTATTATTACATTATATATTATTAAGTTTCTTGTATTTGACTTTAAGAACCAATGTCTTTGAAAGACACAGCTGAGGTGGGCCTGGTTCTCCACATACAGTCTGGGACAGAGGTCCTGGTCTTCTTTATCAGGTTGAATGGTAGGAATGCAGACTGAAATAAGGTGGGTTGAGGGTGGGGCAGAACCCCCACCATGTGTCAGTCTGTCAAGACATAATGCCCTGGCTTCTTGTTTCCACTGCCTTCATCCTGACCTCCTAACTTTTTGCTTGAATGTCTTGAAGTGCCCCAGAATGGGTTGAGGGCAGCAGTTTGTATTCCTAAGACGCACTGGCAACATAAGCAATTTTTTCTCTCCCAGTTAAATTCCTACAATTTACAGACCCAAGAGCCCATTTCACTACAGCCCACGCCATAATTTATCCCAGTAAACATAGTAGCATTCATTCAAAACACCCAGACAGTCTGTGCTCACCTGGACTCTGGGCAGAACTGTAAAATTTCAATCAGAAGGCAGAAAACAAACATTGCCCTGCATGCTGATTCCCTCCACTCCTCGTGGGCCACGGGGCATGCTGATTTACCCCCAATAACTTCCTAATTGCTTCCACAGTGCTTCTCAAAATGGATCCAGGAGGTCCTGTTGTATTGCACATTTCTTTTTGGAAGAGCCTTTAATTAACTATCCTTGACAAAATGAAAGGGAACATTAAACGAAGCTTACACTAAACACAGGCGAAGGCTTACTTGAATTTTTAAGTACATGAGTATTATGCTCAATAAATGTATATGCTCAGAAGGGAATGTCCTACATTTTTTTAGCCTAACATTATCGCCATCTAGCCATAATTCTTCTGTCTGTTCATCCTGGTCATGGTCTCGGGACAAAAATATCCCAAAATTCGCACCACGTGTTAAAGACTGGGTTTTATGTCAGCTGCCAATGGATGCTGTCATAAGTTTTGATGTTTAGAGAATTAGTGCTGCTTCTTTGCTGCGCCTTGGACAGTCCTCATCAAAAACAGGAAAGGGAAACATTAGTTCTGTTCCTAAAAATCCCCCAGTTTATTTGGAGAAAAAGATTATGTTTCTTGCTCAATAAAGACGATATGTAAGCTAGGATTTTGGAGGTTCAGTTATACTGGATCCCAGTCTCATCAGACTGCTGGGCCTTATCTCAGCAGCAGGAAGGCAAACTAACCCTGTTCTGAGATTTCCCAGCATGCACCCCGGCCGTTCTCCACAACACAGCCGAGCCTCCAGGGTGCTTCACACCTGGCCTCAGCCACATAGCCATGTAAAGCACTCTGGCTTCAGCGGTCTAGCTTGACCCTGCATCCCACGATCCCACGAGCGCTGCTGGGGCGGCAAGTCCACACAGTGGCCCGGAAACAGCTCTGCGACACAGCAAACAGGATGCTTTTCCAGTAGGGCAAGTTGGACAAGGACCTGATTGACTGGAATTGATGTTTTGTGATATATATATACGTGTGTCTTTGTTCATGTATGCGTTTGTCTGTGTACTTGTGTGGGCATGCGTGCCGGAGCTTCTCCGTGCATCGCACATGTGAGAGAACGCTCTAGGGTAACGTCTTAATCAGTAACGGAGCTGGGCAGATAAACTGGGAAAAATTACTTTAATGTAGAAAAAAATCGGGTTTATTAATTTCTCCAATACGATTAACGTCAGAGCTTATCAAGTTTAGGTACTCATCCCTACTCATGACTTACCAGATGGGAAAAACTAACAAAATGGATCAGTACCTACCTCCAGTTACCAGACCACTACCTTCACTGTTCTGGTTACAATAATGAGCCACCCACGTAAACTGCTTTCTGAAAATCTAACCCCTAACTGGTTATAATCATCAACACACCATGAGCTTCTAGCCATTGGACCATTACTCCTAGTCAGACATCACCACTCGGAAGGCAATTCCTAAGAAAAAAATGACATAAAGCATTTACATCCCCCGCAAAACCTAAAGCACGCTGACCCACCTGGTAGTTATTATGTGCTATATTCCAGACTGTTACAATCCACCGTAACGCCCTTCGTGATAATTACACATTGCATGTTTAACCTTAAGAAGGAACATTTCACACTTCTGTGGCTGTAGGTATGACCTTTCGGAACCCCCTGCTGAAAATCTGTGCTTTGTGTGACCATACCATCATCAGGAGCTGGTTCACCTGTCCTTCCTGGCAGTAGGGTACGCTTGCTGTTAAGATAAAATGCTGTCCTGCTAAGCAGATCGAGTTCACGCGCCATGGTAAACAAAGCTTTTCTTTGATCTCTATGTTCAACCTACACTCGCCAATACTCCCTAGCCAGATCAAAAGAGAACACCACCCAGCTTGTTTGTGACTTGTCATTCATTCCTCGGTCCTGGGCAGAGTGTAGATGCTCTCATGCGTGATGGCATTCGGCCACGCTTCGTACATTTTGAGTTTCCAACAGACACAAACATTCTCTCTAAGCATGAGGTCACCTGTACACACAGTTCTCGAGTTTCATTTCACCAGAAAGAGTCAATATGGAATCGCAAGCACAGAGAAGACGGCTAAACGGAGTACAGGGTCTGATTCCATAATCTGGAAATGGTATTCCTGCACCTACACTACTCCTCGTATAAATCCGCCCAGGAAGGGACGCTCATCTCAGTTTGGTCCTGGAACTTTCCCTGCCACATGGCAGACAGACCACGCCATTTCATCTTGCGATTCCAAACACATTTAACTTCACTGGCCCGATAGTTAATCCCACCCTTCCCGGACTCCAGGGGTTATCTGCAGTCTGAACACTTGCTAGCACAGCGAGCAGCCATGTGTGAGGTAACGTATTGCGAGATGGGCTCATTTATCAGCTAGTGTCTAACATGAAGGGACCAGCCTTCACCCCTAGACTGGGGACAGTGGCCTAGCACATCCATCCAGATTCCTGCCTCTTCTCCATCCCTGATTGTTTGCTCTACAGGGCTGGTCGCTTTGTAGCTCCTGATATTCTGCTCCTCCTATGGCCAGCAGTGCCAAAAGCGTGCAAAACATGATCATTTGTTTGATGCTGGATATTTTGCAATCATTTCTTTGACACCACAAACTTGTTTTAACCCCCAAACCTTGAATCTCCCCATCAGTAGCTGCTGGTTGTTCTCCAAAGCAAGAGGTGAGCACCTCACTGTTTAGCTAAAAGGATCAAGGAAGTGGAAAGCCTCAGTGACCTCTCCCGTCTTCCTGAGACTGCATCAAAAAGAAAACCAAAACTCCCTCCATTTGATGAGAAATTCTTTCTCTTCATCCTGCCTCCAGACCCTCCACAGACCCTCATTATACCATTTTCTGCCCCCGTGGTGATGAGGAGAGAAACCCGCCTGTGGTGATCCTTCAAACAGCTGCAGCTGGTAACACGTGTCTCTGTCCCTCACTGAGCGGAGGACAGTGCTCAGTGTGATGGGGAGCTGATTCTCTCTGAGGGGCCACAGGCACTTACTGCTGTCAGTCATCGATGTAGGACACAGACCGTTCAGTTGGGGATGTAGTGGGAACTCTTGAAGTTCTTCCTTATCTTCACAAGCTATTAAAGAGACTTTCAAAGCTCCTCCCACTGACATAGGCTCGGTCACTCACCTCTGAGTACTGACTGATGGGTCACTCACCTGAGTACTGACTGATGGGTCACTCACCTCTGAGTACTGACTGATGGGTCACTCACCTGAGTACTGACTGATGTTGCTCGGAAAGGAAACTGCTTGGTATTGCTTTGGTCAAGCTGTGGGTTCATTTGTCATGATTCTCTCACACCTCTTGGGATATTCTGATCACAGCATCTCCTGGTTATGTTTTTAAAGGGTCATTTAAGTCACATCCCACCCTTTCTGACTATGCATCTCCGGGTGCTTTTCCACCGCACCAGGTACCATACAAAACTTCGGCAAGCATATCCAGCACCCGGAGTTGCATGTTAACATAACCGCTCCGATGTTAAAGCCTTGACAAAGACCTGGCGAGCCAGCTCTTCCTATGCGGCACCGGGGAACTGCGGGATAGCAGCCCTCAGCACCCGGGGAAAGAACACCAGCAAAACAGCCCGAAACCCTGCCCAGAGCGAGAAATATTGTAACATCACAGCGGGGCCGTCTACCGAGACAGTGCAATCTGTGCAGGAGGTGTGGCAGCGTAGCAGCCAGGACCTGACGGTGGAGCAGTAGGACAAGCTCATAGCTCTGCTGGACTTGTTCCGAGACATCTTTACCACCAGGGTCAAATACTACCGACCCACTTCCCTGGTCCAGCACCACATCAACACAGGGTACGCCCCACCTATCTGCCTTCGTCTGCGTGGACTGCCTCTGGCAAGGCGACAAGAGGCAGAGCAGAAGATCAGGAGTCACAGAGCCGTCCGACAGGTCGTGGGTGGCTCCAGCAGTTCATGTCACCAGAAAAGGATGGGTCATGGCGCTTGTGCATCAACTACAGACAGCTGAATGTGGTGACAAGGAAAGACTCCTACCTGCTGGGTCAATTTGGTTCAACTCCTTGGACCTCCAGACTGGCTACTGGCAGGTCGACCCGGCGCCGGAAGCTTGCCCTAAGACTGCTTTCACCTTTGGCCACAGACTATGGCACTGCCGATCGATGCTGCTCGGCTTGTGCGATGCCCTGGCCACATTAGAGAGGTTCTGTCTCGCTGATCTGACTGGGGTAATCCAAAACTTAAGAACTGTGTTCTCCATGATCTGGCAGGCAGGGTTACAGCTGAACATCCTCAAGTGCTTCCTCCTCCAGCACCAGACGCACTACCTGGGCCGTGCCATCAGCGGGGAGGGCGAAGCCACTGACCCAGAGAAGACGGCGGTGATAAGGGGCTGGCTGATTCTGTGCAATGCGAAGCAGCTGCACTGCTTCCTGGGGCAGGTGTCCTACTAGCGGCACGTTGTCATTGCAGAACTGCACTGTCGCACGAGTGTCTTCCCTTCATTCTGGACACGGACACTAGTGATGAGGAGCTGGGTGCTGTGCTGTCGCAGGCAGGACCCAAAGGGCATGTGTGCATGCTTGTGTACTTCAGCCAGACACTTGGCTGGCAGGAGCTCGACTACTGCATGACCCGACAGGAACCGCTGGTATTCACTCAAACTCCTCCTGCACCTGAGATCACTTGTGACCTGCACGTTAGCTGTATCTCTTGCACATTACAGCAGAAAAATTGCCATCACTTTTAACAGGTCCTTCTTGTCGAGAAGTGATACATACATTGGGAACTAATTCACCAGTGAGAGGTTTATGGTTTCTCTGGACTGAATTTGTTGGCAGAACCATCCAGCGGAATAGAGACAGTGCTAAAAGATTAGCTTCTATTGCCGTCCTGTTCTTTCTGAGAGGTGCGGTAGGTTAATCCCACAAGGTGGCTTATAAGTTGCCTAATAAAAACTTTCTTATAGGGAGGTGAAGGATAGATAGGATCCGTCATCCAATAAGGATGGACACATGTTAAGATATGCAGATATAACAAACAGCAATATCCACATGTGTAAGACGAGACCCCAACTCATGTTAAGCTCTATCCCATGTCTAGGGCAAACATCTGTCTAGCATACTTGAAACATGATTGGCTAGTGGCCCACAGAAAGTTCTGGGAGTGTTGATAACTGGCCCTGAAAGGCAAGGGGGCTTCATATAATCCCTCTGAGTTCTCGAAAGTCCTGAAAAACCTGAATTAGTTAGGCCTGTTTCTGCTGTGATGTGGAAACAGGGCACTCCCCCCATGGTAAGGGGGTGCTTGGTGTGTTACGGCTCATGCTAATTAGGGTTGAGCCTGCACCCGCTCGCCAAACATCTTCTCACGTTTTGCTTGCCATCTTATTCTTTCAATAGTACATTAATATGGCAGAACTGGGACATGAGCTGTAACTGGGGATGTACCTTTCAGGGACCAGTTACTTGTCACTGAGGCTGTACCCTGAAGGGTCTGCCAATTACTGTAGGTAAATGTACCTTTTAAGGTACAGAAACGGGCTCTGAGGAACATTTTTGTACCATTGGAGGTAGATTAATGTTTGTACCGTGTTCAAATCTGTACCGGGGCTATTCCGCTTTTTCTGAGAAAAAGGTATCAGGTGTCTCTGATATTCACGGGACTATTTCTTTCATTAATTTAGCTGAATTGAGACATGAGTGTATCCAAAGGGGGGTGGAGGCTGGGAAGGGTACAGGGCAAATCATTAAACTAATAAATTACTTTCAAAGCAACTCCCATAACATCCAGACTAAAGAACGTTCTTCCCCTCAAGATGCTATTATGCCGTGTTTTACACACATAAAAGCTTTACAGCTGCGTATTTTACCAGGTCAGAATCGATTCAAGGCTGCATAAAAACTGTGTCCCCCTCAGCGATCACCGATCCAAGGCTGTTATTGGCCCTCGCACCCACAACACAAATCCATCCTCATTATTGTGCCAATAACCTACACATACCTAATTCCCTTGAATCCGTATCACAGAATTTCCTTTGTGTATGTCTGGCCTTTGATGCAGAAGTACTGCCACAGCCTAAATGGAGTGGGAAGGTTCAATTAAGTCTGACTGAATAAATGGCCACAGAGCGCGGCCCCATGTTTGAGAAACGCGTACGCGTGCCGCACCCGCCTTTCCCTGGCCGCATGTGTCCGCTGCGAGAAATCGCACGCTGCCTTGGGAGCAGATGTGAGAATGCTTAGTGCCACCACTGGGGAAGTTTAATTGTAACTGACATTAGATTAGCCTGTTGGCTGACCTGCTAAGTTGGTTTTGTGTCAGGTTCAAAGCCTTTTTTTATCTGCGCAGGGGGATTTGGTGGCGGGGGGGCTCTCATTATTCTTTTAAATTATTCATCTTGTTTATCTGTATGTCTCTCCCTTGCGGGAAAAAAAAAAACTCTGTAAATGACTTCTCGCTGCTTAGCTGTGTGGCATGTGTGCTTACAGTATGCTGGCTGTAGTACAGAGTCCGTGTTTAATGAACACTCAGATCCTTATTGCACCAAGATGCCCAGCCCCCTGGAGGAACCCGTGTTCCGGACATCTAAGCGTGCAATGTGCTTCCTCTCGGGCTTGCCCGGCTTCTACACCATCTCTAAGGCTGTACGTATTTCAGATGTCAACTACATCATGGCTCACTATAAATCTCGCAAATAATCATACACGATATGTAAGTGCTCGTTGCATTGTTCTTCGTCGGCCTTGAGGAAGCTTTTGCATTTCTGAAGAGGTTATAAGGAGAATGAAGCCCATTTCACTACTAAGGGAAATGGTGTCTGTTTCCATTACCATGTAGGTTTGATGTGGCGTGCATGGAGTATATGGCAAAACTGCGTCAAGAGAAAATAGTACAAATGACTGGATGGTCCGATCACTGCCAGCATCACATAACCGTAAGGCCCCTCCAGGGCTGGGAACTTCCTCTCAGGTCCGGAGGAATTAGATTTTTCAGCAGCAGATCTGCATGATCACCCCTATAGCTCCTGCCCCCTCTGTTACTCTCCCACTTCAGGATATCTCAGAATGTGTTGCTGTGACCAAGCCTCAGCAATGGCTCCTGGCTCCCCCATTACCAGGTACTGGGGATTTCCTCAATCGGCATGCTGGTCTTGTCAGCATTCCTCTGTAGCAGAATGGGTGTAACACCTCAGCACACAATGCGTCTCTCACGGCGACAGGGTGCATTAACATCCATGTTGCAGTTAAGGAGCCAGAGAAGGTGCCAGTGGTTCAGCTGGCTGCCGTGGGGTCCTCCAGAAACTCGTGAAGCACCTAAGAGAAGGTGGCATGTGGAAGGGGTGGGCATGGGCAGGTGGGACGTGGGCTTTGGCAGGGGTACGGGGGCACTAAAGTGGTGAGGAGGAGCTTAAAGAAAAGATGTTTCAGGGTCAAAAGACAGGAAATGCTCTGGGAAAGAGAGCAGAGACTGGGCTTGGGATGGGCGGGCATCGGACGTCAGGGGCCGGGGGTGTGAGAGCAAGAACAGCTGGCGTATTTCATCCATAAGGCACGAGTATAGTGAGAGATCCTTTCCCTCTATTATAAGCATATAAACTTGGCCTAACGAAAACATTAAAAACTGAGTAATGTTCTGGGCCGACAGACACTCCAAATCCCTAAATGTTTGCATACTGCATTTTATACACGTTCAGGGATCATCTAATATCATTCTGGAGTGTCCAGGGCCAGCAAAATGATGACGAAAATAAAAAAATTGAACAGACGATTATGTGAGCAAATAGTTCTTATGGCCTGCCAGCTGTTCCTGACGATTTATTAAAAAAAAAAACTAATCAGCCTTGGGTGCACCCACGGGGGGACGTACCTAATGACTGCTCACATGGTGGCTGGGATGCAGTTTAATTACTCCACATGCTAATCTCAATGTTGTGGAGTGTAGTAAGAAAACGTGAGACCAGGGAGGAAAATGTGATATGAAAAAGTGTCCTTCTGTACATCAGAAGGAGGTGGTATGGGGGGCACATACTCTGCGGCACATTTCCCGGGCCCCCTTCCACACGCCTTACAGCCACAGCTGGTCTGTGTAGTCCGTCCAAATGCCACTGGAGTTCGTCCAGGATGGCGTCTGCATTCGATATTCCTCCACTGAGCAGCTCATCTGTGTGTCTCGGAGGGAGTCTATCCTGAAGATGACTGCGTAATATTCCACGGTTAAAAGAAAATAATGCATCCCGTGTATAAACAGAAGCCTCACTAGCGTCACTGTCCCACATTTTCCTTCCCCGGTGTGTCTCTCTCTGAGTTACGAGCATATCCCTGCATTAGAATCAGTCGGGGCGATAATGAGACCCGCATGGGGGCCTAACCGAAGGGCAGGTTCACCTTCCACCCATCCGACAGCCGTCACGGCCCGGCAAGGTCACGCTGCTCCCCGAGAAGTCAGACCTTTTGAGCTTTGAGCTAGCCAGCTGTCACTCCAAAGGCTCCCCCCCCCCCCCC
>JAODKM010000108.1:22635027-22645955 GCA_026780845.1 Petrocephalus sullivani
TACTGTCTCGGGGCTTTCCTCTGTGTTGTTTGCCATCCCACCCTCACAGACGGCAGGGAGATACGGCACGCTACTGTCTCGGGGCTTTCCTCTGTGTTGTTTGCTGTGTTGTAATTAAAGTTGGTGATCATGCTGGGTTTTATCCTATCACATTAAAATCTCCAAAATCACTATTAGAAAACATGCATTATATGACATTATAAAGTGTAAAATCTCCAGATAAATACTGTAATGAATTCTTTTTAATGAAAGGGGTTTTTAATACAATAACACTGACTGTGTCAAAGGACTTTAAGATTATTACAGCTCCCAATTAGATAGTGTAATTGCCTGAAAATTTGATAAACAATTTAATTTGTTTATTAATTGCTGGGCTGACTGGAGGTACAGAGAAAAAAAACACACACACACATAAATAAACGTTTTCTAAATGTAATGCCAGGTGTCATCCTTCCTAATTGACCGTGATGTGGAGTGTGTGCGACGTGCACCGCCCGCAGAAGCATGTGACCTGTCCCCAGACAGGGGCACGTCCGCTCACAGAGCAGCCAGATTGCAAGAGAGAAGAATTCATCTCTCTTGTGAGGCTCTCTGCAGGAGCCACAGGCCGGCAGGTCTGAGCCCTGTCCTGCACCAGGCATGGGAGGATGTCACATTTCTGACAGCAGGCTTGCTTACTTTTTTTGGATTTTTCGGCACAGCGCAAACCTGAAAGGTAGAGAGCGGGCGAACCTTTGAGATAGGAGTTGCGGGATGATCCAGTCGTCAGAAATGGTGGAAACAGAATAAGGTTTTCAGAATCTACGTGTAAAGTCCAACAGCTTGGGTGTGAGCAGGTGCGCGCCACATGGTAGCGGAGGCCTCTAGCGCGCCGGTAGGGCATGCCCTCACGTCCTTCAACAAGTCACAAGCAAAGGGGCTTCTTTTAAAGTAGAGAACCCCCCCTCCCCGACCAACCAGCGGACTGCACGCCCTTCACATGTATGGACGGATTAGCGACCCCCCCCCCCCCCATGCACCCGCATTCCATTGCGGGGGGAGGATCCACCATCTCAAACGAGGAAGGTCAGCTCTCAAGAGGATTGGAGGTATTAAGCCGGGTCCCCCAGACGGAGCGGGATGCCGTTTGTCAGTCTCATCACGCGGAGAATGCACAGCGCTGCGAGCTGTGTGTGTGCCACAGGAATTGAGTTAGTGAGTTTGTGAGATCACTAGGCTCTTAGCACAGGACGGGAGGGGCGCAGCTCAAGGTGGCAGTGGTCTGGGGTTGAGACTCAGAAGATCATACCAGGGGCTTCTGCTTGGGGAGTGGTTTTCCTAACACTGGCCCAGTCAGTATATGTTTATTTTGCAGGTTCAAAATCCGTTGCTGGGCGGTCATTAAAGCATCACTTCTCAGACTCTAATTGAGAGTAAGCCCCCTGTTTTGGGGCCTAGGGGAGATGCAATGTCTCTGCAGCCCATTCCCAACCAGGTAACTGAAACACAGAACCAAATCCAGCTCCGACCAAAATGACCCACTTCATCCATGGCTTACTGATTCTACGGCAATGAGGAGCTGGCCAGTCTCAGGTTGGGGCTCCCACGTCGTGCAATCTCATCTCCCTGAGCACAAGGCTGGATTTCTGGATGCAGACCAGCAGCTCATGAGTTCAAATCCCATGGAGTGCAGGATGTTTTTTAGTCTGGATGCCACCTTATCCACCCCCACCATTCCAAACAAAGCACAAAATGCTCCAAATAAACATACTTAATTTTCGCACCGTCACCAAAAGAGAAACAGAACAGGTAAACTTCATGAATCTGGGCCTGATTACTATGTCTGCAAACCTCACAGCTGCTCGCTTTCTCTCGTGTCAGAAAATGAAATATTTGAGCCAGTACGTCAGGTGACCCCCGTCTCCAGTAGAGGAGATGTCAGGAAATGAACCATCTTTCGAATTAACAAATGCATCGCGCCTGCAGCTCCGTAATGGGGCTGCGACTTTAGCTGTTACACACGCCGCCATCAGAGGGGTCCGGGAGGAGCGCGCTGGGGATCTGCGTACCATCTCCGCGTGCTACTGACAAATTGGGACGTAAGCATTGGCTGAGTGGCTGGATCCGGGCATGAGGGAAAGTAAAGAAGATGTATGGTTTGGTAACGATGCCTCATTAAGATTTTCGTTGTCTGGAATTGAGACAAATATAGATGATGGTGAATAATCCATTGCTAGACTGCTAACAACCCTCTCTTCCATTACTCTTGGCTGAGCCCCCACCCCGTTTGCATTTAATTAACAGCCTTCCAAGAACATTACAGAACAGTGGGGAATAAGCGGACATCCTACGGACCAGGCGAGCCGGCAAATGGAGTTTCTTAGCCGTTTGTTTGACATTGCCTTTTTATTTTTGACTGTAGCGTGAGATGGAGCTGGCCAATTACTGTCACTCGGACACCCCGGGCCCCTACTCGAAGCTGACAGCGGCGGGACGGTGAATAAATGGGATTTCGGAGTCCCAACTGTCCATGTCACATTAGGCTTCACACCCCGCGCTTCCTTCAGCGTCTGCCTGCTTTTAAAAGGTGCTCCAATGTGCGCAGTTACTGTGTCATTTAAAGACACGCGCAGCTGAATGATTCTTTGAAAAGACAGACATTCTGAAGTTCAGCCATCTTCTGTTTTAAATCAGGGATAATTGCCCAAACATAACAATCATACATGGCACTGGTAGTCACTGGTTTCTTCTTGATTAGTCAGCTTTAAATTATGACTGTGACGAACAAAAAGTATATGTAGTATATATCGAGGAAAGGGTATCAGTTTTACTGGTGGTTACAGAATTTACAGTACTCCTTCCTTGTAAAAGTCTGTATTGGCTCGGACGTTTGGGCCAAAGCACTATAAACCACTCTCATGCCCTATCTGGCTGCTAAACCCCATTTACGATGTCCAGTCTGGAGAAGAACAGCATGACCAGCCAGCAAGGTGACTTTCAGCAGACTCCAGGCTAAAGACAGCTCTCCTAACATTTATACACTAATAACTTATTATTATATTACGCTTGTCAGTGGAGGTTCTAACTTGCATCAAGCCCTGGGGCGAACCACCCCTTCCGCAGAAAAAGTGTGTGTATATCTCCCACTCCCCTGTCCCCCTTGCATAAAACAAAGGACAATTCGTTAATTTTAAAACTGATTTTCCTAATTGCATCAGTACTATACAAAGTTAGGGGTGCACTATTTGATAGATTCCATGCTCCCCCTTACCTTGGGCTTCCAGTGGGGCACCCTGAGGTCAGCCCCACCCCCCCCCATCTCCCACTCCTAAGTGCTAGCCTGCCTAGCTCACAAGCTAGAATCAGGGCGCCCGGCCGGTTCATTGATATAACAGTGCAAAAGTGACGTGCAAATGAGTCATAGAAAACCAATCTCACAAATATCATACTGCAGTTTTTTTTTTTCCGGGCACCCCATACCATCCCTGGACACTTGCCCATGTCACCCATCCCTAAATCAGCCAGTGCATCTCGTTTACATACATATTTAAAATGAACAGCTGATAAACAGGTGAACAGCTTCTCGGTAACGTTGAACTTTCGAATGCTGTTGGATTGATCTAATAACAGTGAACAGCTGGTATATTAGTTAGGAACACTGACAGAATTAGGCTGAAGTGTAAGATGATGTGGAACTCCCAGGAAAAGCTTTTTTCCAGACGCTGATGTCACAAGCTGCCACAAGATTAGCTGCGGCACGCACCATTCCAGCATGGGGGGGGAGCTGTGCAGATGCTTCTGACAGGTTGCAGAGCCTGCCTGGAGGACACTTCCCACATGACAGCTGATCTCCACGCAATGACCCCCCCACACACACACACACATACACCAGGAGCTTACTCTGTCCGGAATGAAAATGTTCCTCCTGGACACCAGCCGATATTGTCCACTTTCTCTGCCATCCTTCTCTCTCCCTCTTCCTCTGGATGTAGTGCTCTCGTTATTTTCTCCAGAGCCAGCCATTAACGTGCTACCAGGTGCTGTGGGTAACCGCGGTCTCGCTTACACCTCTATCTGAAGGGCTCTTATGCTCCCACTTTAGCCCTCATTTAGGAATTATGCACATTTAAAGTCAAGAAATGTCTCCAAGAAGGTAATGCATTACTTTTCTGGTTATTGGGAGTAATTATGTTTTCACAATATAGCACCCCCCTAACCTCGGAGGATAAATGGGCAGCACCTGGGATTCTCGTGCTATTCCCTAACTCTAGGCACTCACCCAGTATACAGGAACCGAGCCGTGCCAGAGCCATAACAGACACCAGTTACACTGGTTACGGCACAATACCAGCTCACTACAGTTTTCCACTGCAGACGGGTCGGTTTGGTAAAGGCGTTGCTGGGTTAGGAGCGCAAGAGCGATGTAAAACCGGACAGACGCTTATTTCCTGTTCACACAGTGTGCATCATGATTTGCTGTGTGCTAAGATCCAGTAGCAAGTGCGTGAGTATCACCGCCTGGTATTAGCATCAAACGCTAGTGGAATTAGCATCCAGTTGTGTAAATGTTCTACAGTACTTTTTATGGAGACTGCATCAATACATTCTGTTGTGTGATACTACTAATAATGAATAATATGTAGAATGTGCCCTTTTTCCTTCAGATAATCCATGCACCGGTATCACCCTGCATTTTGATCAATCAAACCGAGCACCAATGCCACCCCCCCCTCCCACTGGGTCTGCCCCACCACAACTGTGGCTGCCGCGGCTGATTAGTCGTCAGTCACAGAGGTAATTTAAACTGGTTCCTTCTGTTACTTCATTGCAAAGTACTAAGGCCATGTTGCCACTCATACTTGGACGAGAAGCTTACATCAATCTGGGGATTAAATATTACGTCCACTAGGGGGCAGTGTGTAAAAACCATCTTGGTTGGCTCCTTCATTTCTGGCCTTCCTTGTTGTATGTGAATGTGACATGAATATATATATGTCATACTGGTACTTTGCTTTGCCTCATATCACTTTACTACCTCATAATGTTGCATTATATGTTAGAGATCTCATAGCGGGTAGTATTTCAGCTGCACAATACACGGAGAAATTCCATTATTTTACGATAAATATTGCAATATTTATAAAGCAAAAAGGAGTTAATAAATTTGGAAGCAGAAGAAACTTAAACTGCCATGAAATTTTAAAGACGCCTTCACAGAGGCACACAGTAATGTTTGGAATATTTTTTTCTTTGCCATTGAAAATATTTTATGTTTTGAATATCTTCTGGCCCCTCATTCTTTAAAAAACAAAGATTAGATGCTACTTTAATACTAAATGGCCGAGAGTTTTGGTGGTACTGTATCTGGAGTATGAATAGTGTTAATTCTTCCCATAGGTGCCCAAACAAATGAATGCGGAGGAAGCGTGGCGGCCATGATGCGTACGCGGACAAATGTTACATTGTTACAATGTAACATTTGTTACAGTTACAATGTTACAGTATGAACTGGCCCTTAGTGACCTCTGTCTAATTCTCTCTGCTTTTCCCAGGATGACTGATCGCCAACCTGATTGGTGGTTGAACTCAGTACCTTCACATATACCTTTTTAAATGGAATGCAAACAATGACAATATTTATTTAAATAAAACAGTATATTAAGCTGCATAGAACAATGCTGTATTCCCATAGGGCTACTTACACATATTACACTGCCCCGCTGAGTGCTCTTACTTGGTGTCTTAGTGTTTCAACCAGCCGATCTACCAAAGCTGTCTATAATTAGTGGTCCACACAGCTGCCTGCTTAAAAGAAGAAATTCAGGGTTCGTCCCAGCTGAAAGGCACAGCTTAAGGACCTCTCCTGGGATTTTATGCCTTCGAGTTATTTGTGCGTGTCTTAAACATAATGCTTTCTCAATATTTTAATGTAAAAGGATGACTGTATAAATAAATTTTCATCACAGTGCATTCAGTCATACCATTAAGGCTGACTGAGCTGAATGTTGATTCCGTTGACCGGCAGACGCTTGTTCCAGACTCATTTCAGCCGCAGGGACCTCAGGAAGTCAAGTTCACCTCTGAGGGGGACGCAGACCTTCTGGCCAGAATAGCACATTCCCAGGCAGAAGCCCACAGTGTGCTCAGCAGGACCGATTCTCCAGCCCTGTGTCAGATTCAAGGTTTGGTGCTTAGTCAATGGTCCTGATTTTCATCTATTGTGACATCATTGGCCGGCTGAGTCCTTCGTCGCAAAGATATTCAATGGTACTAGCGCAGGTAGCAAAGTGGCTGTTTGCCAGGAGAAGCTGAAGAACCGCCACTCTCTGCTCTGGTGTGAAAATCTGCTCTGGTGATCCTCAGCTTCACGCCCAAGGCGGGACAGAGGGGCTCCACCAGACTAAAATCATGGGACAGATGAGACTGTGTCTGTGCCTGAGCGTACATGTCTTCCTGTAGATGTTTTTGGAGGAAAATTGGTGATTTTCTCTACATATTCACTTTAAAGAGTTTTGCTGACATCTGCACTATGAATGGTAACAAAATACGTGTGTGTGTTATTCTCTGATAATGCTAGTGAATGGTAAGACGTATTCCAGGATCTGCTGTGATGTTTACTGAGAGCGAGCAGAAGGGTTAGTGAGCATTAAGCAGAAGATAAACAGCTAAGCCCCCTAGACGGCCAGGCCTGGCAGGCTGGGGGGGTTGGGGGGCTGGGGGGGGTGTAGCACTTAAGTAGGTGTTTGGAACTATGTAAAGCAAAGACTCCAGAGTCCATAAACCGTGTCTGAGATATAGACATAAAAATCACAAAGCTGTTATTTTTCTGTTTTAGATATTCCAATATAGTATAAAACTGTTGAATGGATTTCATTGGGTGCTGAATGATTTTAAAGACTCTTCTACACAGCTAATGAGCTTATAACCCCCAGCCTCCCCCCAGGGACATCTTTGGAAAGGAGCCCTTTTGAATTATTGCCAATATTAAAGCTATGCACTAAAGTGACCATAGCTGTGACTTAGTACACTTAGACCAGGAAAACTTTGGTCACCTTCACCCAGTGCTAAATGGATTTAGAGAGCCAGCTGTTGTCTCTCTACCGTGGGTTAATTTTATCCAGGTATTTTTAAAATACGTTGTTACCCATCACACACCGACTATGCACAAATGAGTTTCAACAAAGAGAAATTATGTGTTAGGTTTGCCACAGACTATGGTGTTTATGACTCTGTGTCAGTGATTCAGACCTACTCAGATACATTCCTGCAACAGCGTCGCTTGCTCTATTACAGTCTGATCTGTACACACGGGGAGTGTTTTTTGGAAATTCTAGGGACATGATAACCTAAACTTACAGTTAGTCATTTGGGTCATCACGCATACTAATGCATTTGACACCCTTGGCTTATACCTAGAGAGCTATCCCAAAGGAGATACTGGTTTCTTTAGAAGTTTAGCTCTTCACCTAAACCCTCATGGCCCCCGCCTTCCGTCACACCCCCACATGACTGGCGTCAAATTCGTTTCCAGCCTTATTTCAATGACTAACAGGCGAAATTACAGAAGTTCAGACACTTATCGAGAGTAATTTGAGATTAAAATTAATGCAAAACTCCTCTCCCTACAAATATTGGTTCAATGGCATCAGAATCATTCTGCAGTTGATATATTTCATGTTTCTGAAGCATGTCTCAGCAAGAATTATATCCTTAGTCCCTTTCTGAATGAAATTTCAGATTTAATATAATTTGCAAGGATTAGTTTGTAATTTTGATAGGCTCCGAACTCCCTGCGACCCTGAATGGGATAAGCGGTTCCAGAAAATGGATGGATGGGTGGATAGTTTGTGATTTCCAGGAAGGGGTCCTGAGATCTTTCGTCCCGCAGTGCACAGCTCCTTTCTGTCAGTTGGTTATCTGAGCAGTGTGGCTTCCATCACAATATGATGCCACCGGTTTCTGTCTGCGTGTTTGCATACCTCTTCTCGCGTGCTTGTGTCTGACAATGAAGCCACTCTCCGCTGTGCCCTAAATCTCCTTCCCTGGGGTCTCTGTGTGCCTCAGAAAGTAATGGATAATCCCCACCTGCTGGTAGTTCCCCATTAAAATTCTGCTCCCGTCCTGCTCGCAGCCTCTGGACCCCGAAGGGAGATCCTCCTGGCCCTGTGTCCATAGGAAGATTCTTGCTGTCCTCTCTGAGTGTTCCTGCCAGGTGCTGATGTCACCCCTCACCCCTGAGCCTCACACAACACAGGTCCTCGCTACTGACCCGGGCTGCATTGAGTGGTCACCTGACAAGCAGGCCAATCTCACTAGTCGGGTTGGAGTGGGGGGGGGGGGCACTGCCTTTCAAGTCCTACTCGCCTTTCTGAAGAACAATACATAATTAATGAAGCAGATTCCTATTGGGCTTTAAGTTCTGCCCGTTCAAATTTGAAAATATGCAAGACGGCAGGGTGTTGAAGGGGTCTGTATCTGTTTGTCGGTTGACTGCTCCGCTGCAGGATGGGAGAAACAGGACTTTTATTACAGGCACTGATTAAGGGGGTTTGCTGACCCTTCAGCCTAATTTCATGGGAATTTGGTTTGTAATTGGTTTTGTGATTGGACAGAAGTGGCCGGAGAAGTTCTAAGCCACACCACATCCGTGCCACATGATGCCGCTGCCGATGGGGTCCACCGGGAAGCTTCCTGTGAAGGTGTGGGTGGGTCACTGGGTTATACTGCGGTACCGGGTGTCCATCCACCCAGACCCGGACGATGGAGGGGCAGGCAAGGGGCGACTAGAGTGTAATGGCCCCGCGGGGGGCGCTAATGGGCCATGAAGAAAAGGGGAGCCGTCCACGGCTCTGGGGCGAAGCGGAACTGAATTTCCACCATCCAGCTCCACTGTGGGAATTCGCCAGCCCGCAACGGTAAAATTACTCGCTGAGTGGTGTGAACCGGACCATTATTCATGCGAGGCGGCCCATATTTCTGTCGTTAAATGCCTTGTTAGCATCTGGAAACCGATCAAATCCCATTTGTGTCCACCGTGATTTCAGGTCCCCCCAAGAAAAAGGCAGCAATTGGAAGCTGTCACTAGGGCGGGATGGAGGTGCGTTCCTGCAGACATCCGTCAGGAGCAACTGAAGCCAGGCGGCGCCATCATCTCCACAGGAGCTCCCACCACATTGTTTGTGTGCCTCACAGAGCAGACGGTGTTCTGTAGATAATGCCCTATTTAAGCTGACAAAAAGCTCCCACCAAGCAATGTAAGTCTTATACTGTAATTCCTGGTCCCTTTCAGCTTCATAGCCGCCCTGGCCGCCTGTGCCGTATGTAATAATGTATTAGCACATGTACACAATGACTAAAGTTGAGTGTATTTATACTGCAGTTTTTAAACTTTATTTTTCATGATATTATTAATAAAGTCACCATTACCCTGTACTGGTGGATGATGGATGGATGATATATTATGGCAATTATAGAACTTTTTTAGGGATTGAAAGCGTCAATTTCTGAAGGCATTGAGCTGTATGTTAGTATTAAATTAGCTGGGATGAGTTTGCTGCTCCATGTAGCAGTAAAAATAAGCCCCAGGGAGCCAAACTCAGGCTGCAGGAGCACGCATGTCCATGGAGAGTCTGTGGGGAGGCCCTCCCTGATGCTTTCATACACCACGCAAACGGCTCAGGCTTTTCATGTCAGTTAAACGGGGCTTTGACCTTGAAGACACGCCTCTAGCTGTGGGCAGCCAAGGGGCCGAGCAAAGTCAATTATCTCCCGTAATGCATCTGGCTGGGCATGCACAGCCCAGCCAATCAGACAGCCCCACCAAAGGACTTGAGGTATCTCTGTGGCCCCGCCTCCATTCACCATCTTATTACGTCACCACGGTAGGAAGGGGCTGCCTTATTAAACCAAGGGCTTCTCAGGGATGGTTCAGGAGACCAATGTGTGCAGGGACTCAGACCTTCAAACAGGGATTGCAGTCTGGGATGTTAATCATTGAATTACATGATTCCACACCAGGGACGTTTTAGCATGGGCACATGATAGTGTGAGCTGTGTAGCATATTTCACTGAAGATGAAAGCTTGCATGGTTTATGAACATGTTTATTTGTTTATCCAAATCACCCAAATTGTGACCTTGACTTTCTTGCTGAAAAAACAATCCAATTCTGCCCCTGAGTATAATTGCCTGTGTCTTGTAGGTCTTTGTGCCAGCTGACGTCAGACTATGATCTGGCAAGGACAGACTGCATCATGGTCTTGGAGGAGAAAGACTCTCACCTTGAACAGCCCTCGATGGCTGACAGACTTTGTCATGAAACAGAAGCGAACAATCTGTGCAATGACTCATGGCTGGAAAAGGCCAAAATTTAGATAAAGCGCGGTTCACATTGCATGGAAACAGAAGGTATTCGGATAAAAGGAAGCTAAGATCCAGGAGATGCATTTGCAGACCATCCCTAAGACGGAATCTCGTGGAACTGCTTCACTGCATCACTCCATCTGCACCCATCCGACATCCAGATGGGGGGCGATCAACAGCCCCCCGTCTCGGAGAAGCGTGAGCATCCCACTTGTCTCCTAGATGAACACACCCAACACTTCCCATTTAAACAACATGGGTAACACTTTACTGAAGGGTGCTCTATGACAGCTGTATGACGCAGACATAAGACCTTCATGGCAGCTGACAACTTGCCATAAGTCATAAATGCTGACATAGTGAACCTAACACAGGAGTTCCCTATGTCAGCATTTATGACAGCCACAAAAGTTGGAACAATCCTTTATAAATGCATATGACAAGTTATGTTGGCTGTTATGAAGTGCTTATGTGGGTGTCATGTAGCTGTCATAGAGAACCCTTAAGTACAGTGTAACCGCATCTTGTTCAAAGTGACTCAGATCAAGGCCAGCTTTAAAACACTGACCCCCCCATCCCCCCACCCTT
>JAODKM010000108.1:22646181-22659966 GCA_026780845.1 Petrocephalus sullivani
ACCTCCTCTGAACAGTAACAGGAGAGTCACCAAGCGAGGCGCCGCAGTGACTTTCAGATCTGGATTCCTCCTGTTTTTTAAGGAGATTGTAGAAGAATACATTATCTCGTCAGCCCAGATGGTGCAGTTCAAGACTCTGCGCTCGTGGGCTCTGAGTTGTGTGAGGTGGGAAAGGTATCCCACACATAAAGTCAGCCCCGGAAGAAGATTATGAATGTAGTTGATATGTGAAGTATGACTTACAGGTGAATTTGCAATTTAATAGTAACTAAATCATCTCCCATACGATGATCTGTTTTCCTTTTTTATTTTACCAAATTTTATTTTGCCCTGAATTCAAAATCTGGGAAATTCAAGGTAGAAGTCTCCGTCTTCTGTATGAAAGGGTCCGCTGTACAGTGATATCAGTGGAAGCACATGGCATCGTTAGGGAAGAGACCCCTTGATACAGAGCTTGTCCTTGATGACGCCGTTCCTCACATGAATTACATTAGGCTGCAACGACACACACGTTTTTTTGTTACAGTGGTGTTTTGTAAATGAAGAGGGTGACGATGCGGTCTGTGTGATGTGTGCGATGCAGACAGCTGCCTTCCAATTCTGTTCGAAGGCAGACGCTTCTCTCAGGGGGCTGAATCGATACTGCCCTCTGCAAAGCAATTTTACACCTTTCTGGGTCGGCAGTCTCCCTCGTAATGAAGTCGTTGGTCTCCGAAATGCAGCAGCCTTGGGTGGGGTGCAGGTCTCCCCATGCATGCTCATTAGGGACAGGCGGCCAGTCAAAAGGCTGCCCCTACTGGATGACTGGGTTTTCATTAATTTTGCATGGGGGGGGGGGGGTTGGTCAGGGATGCAGGGCACTTTCTCTTAACCTTGCATTGTTTTAATATTTCTCCTCCAGATGAGCCACTGGCTGCAGTGCATTCTGGGAGCAAAAGAAGCGATCCAAGGACTTTGGGGCACTAATCAGCGCCAGATGTCTTACGGGGTGACCACCAGACTGGAAGATTTCCTCCTGCGAGCGGCCAGTGGTCTGAGCCTGACCATCATTTGGATTCCTAAACATAAGGCCACTGGGTTGACATACGGATCCGAGCGCTAATTAGCCCCCAAGCCAGCCGGTCACCCTCTTCCCAGGACAAAACCAACCCACTCCTGGGCCTGCCTGCCCCCATCACCAAGCTGTTGGTGTGAGTTTCAGTAGCAGCGTTGGAGAGCAGCCCTGAAGAACAGGGTTAGGTGCCTGGGCGCCAACCCGGGGGGGTTTGACCTGTGTGCTCGACAAAAAAACAGAATGAAAAAGAGAGAATGAGAATCCCTAATGCAAACATCCACAAGAAAGGATGTTAGGACCTGATTTTTTTTTCCTTTTAATGGGACTCGATGGTGATTGGAAGAGGCAGGCGGCCTAGTGGTGGACGGAGCGGATTAGAGGAAGCGGCAGACGTGAGCATAGCCGACACGGAGCCTGGCTCGCCGACAGGCCGCCACGGAGACACGGCCTCATTAAACTCATTCAGGTGTTAAAATGAGCCCCCCCCGACACACACACACAGTGGACAGGGAGCATCCAGCTTCCCGGGGGATGGGGGGTGTCTGTAACGGATGCCGATAGTGTCAGTACAGCAGCAGAAGCTTTAATAGGGTAATAGTGTATAATTGACCCCTCCATCTCCTAAATTCCTCAGGGGATGGCGGCTGGAAAGCCGGTTCGGTTAAATAACAAGCGATATTTCTAATTCTCCTCAATCCACCTAAAGAGCCCCAAATAAAAAAAGTCCCATGTAACGGTGGGATATATTTTTTGTATAATTTTCTAATGAAGTGAAGCTGATTAATTGTCATTATTGACACACCATAGTGTGCAACAAAAAAATGTGTCCTCTGCATTTAACCCATGGGCCACAGCAGGGGGCAGCTATGTGAGTGCCCGGGGAGCAGTATGTTGCTCAGGGTACCTCAGCGGTACTTGTGGGTCGGGAACTCGAACCGGCACCCTTTTAATTACACAGTCGTGTCCCTAACAATTACGCCACCACTAATGAAGAGAAGGAGCTGAACAGAGTGTAAGAAGGTGTGAATAATTACTCAGGACTTCCAGTAAAATAATCAATAAATGCATCAAACAGAAAGCAATGCCCGCAGAGGGAGGTCGGGTGTCACACAACAGTGGTTATTGTACAGTTAATGAGAAGCAAGCGCAGCCACCAGGGGGCGGGCTTAACAGGCAGAGGGTCCCTCAGTCAGAGACGTGTGGTCAGAGGCGTCTCCTGACCACACGGGTCAAAGCCGTGTTAACACAACCTCTCTAAGCGGGGTGGCGACATTTTAACCCAAGCGAATGGAAAAGGCCTCCTGTCATCCCGATCTCTCGGATGGAGGAGGCCCGCACAAGATACAGACTGCCCGTCCTCGTCGATCTATGGGGACGGGGGCCGGGGAAAATAACAGGTGTGGACGGTGGGTAATGTCGGCCAAGGCACTGAAGTGGAGAGAGAGATCCTGCTCTTTTTTGGGGGGGGGGGGGATGTGAGGCTAAGGGCAGGGGGAGAGAACGCAGCTCGGTCACTTCAGCTCGAGAGAGGGAGCAGAAACCCGCAGGGGAAGCTGCGGGCATGAATCTGTGACCTCCCCGGATAAAAGGCACCACCCGCTGTGCATCCGGCCGCATGTAAGCTCACCGACAGGCCATTAAAAACAAAAACAAAACAAAAACAACAGGTCATTTAGATGCAGCCTGCCTCCCCGGCACAGTACCTCTATCTGTGGCAACCTGCCGATTACTGCACATAACAGTAAATGAGGGTTTAATCTTTCAAATCCGTCTGTCCCCCATCAGCAGGACACATTTCATGGTTGAATCATTCATCCTCAGCTCTGATCCGCAGTAGAAGATGCTGTTATTCCTCATGTTGTTTGTGCAAGAGGACATGAATGCACCCCACTAAGGTACAACAGAAGTGCCTTTTGTGGGATTTGAAATAGAGTTTCGGCATTAGGCAAGGCCGTATCTCAGCTCCCATAAGAGAGCAGCCATCCGTCCCACCGAGTCTCTGATCCTGCAGGGATCAGCTCGGCAACGCAGATGTGAGCCCTGGTGGCACATTCGGCCCGGTGGGAGCCGGCTTACCCACGCGCCGGAGACACCTCCTGACAGGTACGGGGGAGCCGGCTTTGCCCTCCGGTGAGCATTGCGATTCACAAGAGCGAAGCCGTCGACCCGCCGTCGGCGACCGGCCTCCGGCAGCGTTACAGCTCGAAGGCTTCCTTCCTGCCTCCGCGTGTAGCCAGACAAACTGTGACCTACACAGGCTGCCCTTTTGTCTGGCTTGTTTGGTGACACATTCCAGCAGCAGCAGGATTAGAGTCAGCCGAGCGCCTGACGCCCGCCGCTGCAGGGTCCCCGGAGCCGGACACAGCGGCTGAAGCTGGACACCGTGGCTTTCACTTTTTCCTGGCTTGATTACTGTACTGGGGACTGGACGTGACAGGCCTTGAAAAAGGCAGACCTTGCGAGGACGGAATCAGGTGCAGAGAGACAGTCTCTTTAAGTGATCGAGGCCCCCCCCCCCAAGAAGCACGGGTTAGGGCTCCACCATTTCAATTACTGGGCTACAGCAGAGCTGTGATCCTCAGGCTGCTCGCGGACAGAGCTAAGCTGGCGATCCGTCTTCCTGGCCGGTGGGAATATTAGTGCCGGGGAGGCAGAGCAGGCATCTGCAAGGTGGGGGGGTTACAAACACCACATTGCAGGGGTGATATTCAATAACTCCCACAACAGGGCAACAATTTTCATTACTGCAAAAATGTGACAAGAGCGGTGTAATGCGATCCGGGGGCATCCTTCCCATGAATGGCGAAGCTAACCCAGAAAATATAATGACAGTGATGAAACACTTACGGCTGCCAGCGAGAGAGATGGGTTTCAGTGGGGGAGGTGGGTTGGGGGCATTGTCATTCGTGGGCTGGAGCACTCCGAGATTCATACAGGGTCTCCTGCACCACGTGGACCACCTTGAAATTGTTGTTTGATGCAATGATAGGGGACAGCGATGATACTATAATTGCAAACAACATCAAGAGCTCTGTCCAGCCAGGATGTGGCGGCAAAGCTGCGGCCAGCGATTTAAGGTTAAGGGGAAATAGGCTGGGAACAGAACATGCACAGCCACACCTGAAAGCCATTGTAATAAACATATAAGGCAGTCGCCTTACCAGAAAGCCATGACAGCATGGTAATGTTATGGTCATAGCCGTATGCAATGGAATGTGAGATTATACAAGACTACTGAGTCCAGGTTATGACTATATCTGCACAGTATGCTAATAAGCTACACAGTATTCCAGCCTTCCAAGCATTCGCAGATGGTGTTCAGCAGAATGCACTCGGGACCGTCTTTCTCCTGGAGACCTGTGAGGGGCGCTGCAGCTGGGAATCAGGGACAGGTGACCAAAAACGGGCCCGAGTGAACAGCTGATGTGGGTGCTGGATGGATTTCGGCGTGTCCTGTCGCTCCCCGGATAGGTCGATTGGTTGTTCAGATCTACGTCCAGCTGAAACTAGCTTAAAGCCCTAATTAACTGGTGATGAAAAAAACAGGAAGGCATACATAATGAGGACCATAAGAGCTGTCTGTCTGGGCATCTCTGAAATGCAGACCCTCTATGGGTGTGACTCAGCGCATCCTCGGCCCCCTCGCCCGCTGTGCAGATTTATCACAGACAGAGTACAGATGCTGAAGAACATCTGGATAGGTGCGAAATGTCACCGTGGGCTCCACGCACCGCTGTGCGAGGGAGAGTGCCGGCGCAGGGTCGGGTTTGCGTTACCATGGCAATCTATCACCGCGGCCCCGCGCCTACAGGTAACCCAGTTAATGAAACTCAGCTGGACCTGTTTGGGCTAATTGCTTTTGTTAGGGCACACATAAGGTCAGCTGGGCGGATTTGGGAGAGAAGTGGGACAGATGGACAGCGGCTGTTCTATGGTGGAAGAGTTTCCCCATTTGCGTTTCCCGCAAAACTCAATGCTTTTTGTCACGGTTTGGTGCTTGCCTTTCTTAAAGGGGCCTTGTCCCGATTTTAATGCTAGTGTCTTTCGGCCGTAAAGCCCGCTTCCTCGAATCCTGCCTTTCAGTGTCTCTGCCCTGTCATTTTGATAGAGCACTGCACCCATGATCTGCTGGAATACATTCAATTCAATTTATTTTATATAAAAGTGCTAAAAGATTTAGCGACAAGTATGGGATCAGAGACGAGCATTGCGGCAGTTAAAGCAGTTATGGGGGTAGAAATAAAAAGATGACAGTGGAGAAGGACCCAAAACTGCCATGAGGGCAGAAATGACAAAAATGACGAGTCAGCTGACCGGTCTGCTCCCACAGGCATGTTAGCCATAAGCAAACTAACCATTACTCGCATAGCCTCTCCTAGCAGCGCTAAGGATGCTCCGCGCCTCCATCCGTCCGCCACCATAAACCATCTACGTGTCACCTCCCCGATGACACACAGAGAAGCAGCCAATGAAATGCTTAATGTGTTGCAGCCTAATTGGATGGTCCAGGTCATCCCTCGCCGCGGTTACGTGCTTCACGACCCCGTAGATATTATCCCCTGTGTCTTCCTCTCCTCTTTAATCTCCCTCCAATGTTCGTATCTCAATCTCTCATGTGCCACTAGCTTCCATTAAGCAGAGCCTTGCCCAAGGCTTTGGTCGAAGCCCCACCTATCTGCAGCAGCCTCCCGCCTGGGCCCCGACCTGCTGGGTCTGCTCCACTCTTCAGCACAATGTTCTGAAGCCTCACCACTTACATGTTGGCTGTGACTCTAAGGAAATTATTTTAAAAATCCATTTCAGTACTATACTGAATGCTATACTGAATATTAATCCCAATTTAATTTCCTATAATAATTAGTTGTGAATTAAGAATACCCAGCAATCCGGACCAGGAAAAGTGGTTAGAGGATGGATGGATGGACGGATAGATACATCATACTTTAGCTGCCATGATCAGCGTAGCACATGTGCACATGTCCAGATGATCATCTCCATCTCGTCTTCCTCACCCGAGGGCAGGGGCTCAGTTTCTGGCTGCACACTGAGAGGCAGGGGTTCTCAGGAAGTCCACAGAGGCTGGAGAGACCCTTACTCACAAGAAGAGCTGCGTATGCATATAAGCACGGTGACTGGAGAACTGACACACTGATCACAAGAATACTGTCACAGTGATTCACAATTCCCGGTGCATGTGGAGCACTAGTTAAGGATTTGGACTCAAAACATAATTTGCTGGTGTATCTTGGAAGAACTCATCATCAAATATAATTTAGAAGTAATGCACCTCAGCTGTTCCTCAGAAATTATTCAGTTGTAAAGCTGTAAGCTACACTGCATAAAACCCACTCCAGCAGGGAATTAGTTTAGAATTATTTTGTTTTATGATATGGAAATCAGGCAGTAACAAGACTGTCGGGTATGGCACCAAATTAAATTTTGTCAGTCGATTTATTTACTGACCCGATCGTGAGGTTCTGAATGGACGGCGGCCGGTGTCCCCGGGGAAAACAGAGAAGTGGTTTCCGCTCAGCTGGAGAAAGCACTCCCATACACTGAAAGGGGCTGGCTGTTTCTGGCAGGTCAAGAGTCTTGCTTACACAGCGGGGGAGGGGAGCAGGAGTGGGGGGGGGGTCACTACGGCAACATGTTATGCTGAGCCGCTACAGATTAATGAGCTGGGCTCACATTTACTGGAAATATTGACGGCACCTGGTTCTGTGGAGGAGACACCCGGACCTGGAAGGTCACTGCAAGCCTGAGTGTGCTGAACCGCGTGTGTGTGTGTGTGTGTGTGTGTGTGTGTGTCTCCACATATTCATACCTTTATGCAGGCTCTCCATTAATTTCTAAAATGGTTAAGGTTAGGGCCGGATAAGGGATACAATTGTTATGTCATGATAAGGGGCTTTTCCCATAGAAATGAATGGGGAGTTCCCACAGGATTTGAATACAAATGTGTGTATGTGTATGTGTGTGCGTGTGTCCCACAGGGGTGAATAATCAAGTGTGTGCTGGTGTTTTACACCATGCAACAGGTGGCACATTGGGGGTGGATCTTGGTTTGAGGCTAGACAGTTCTAGTAGGGGCTTTTAGATAATATGATCTTCGAAACAACTTTGAATCAACTAAATATTATAATAATAATAATATTATTATATGATATAATATACATTATATTATATATAGTATAATAATGATAATAATAATATTGGGGGCAGAGTTTGGCTCCGCAGCTTCACATGAGGGTTCCTTTCACATGAGGCTTTCTGTCTCCTAGGTGTCCAGCGCTGACCAAGTGCTTTTTTGTTAGTTTGGAGTGTGAGTGAAACCAGCTTTTTTCCAAAACCATTTAAAACTTCAATTTCAGACCCTGTTTTTAAAAATTTATGTTTTCCCTGAAGGTTACTACCCCCACCCAAACTGGCTCCCTGAGGAAAGACTGAAAAAGTATTCTCTGTTGTTTGGTAGGTTCAATGTCGCCCCCTACTGGTCGCTGAGTGCAGTATGGCCTACTGCAGCCTGCCTGTACTCACCATTGATGGTGTTCTGGAGTTTTTTCCCCAGTATGTATGGGGTGAACAGTGTGGAACAATGTGTATTGCAGGGCCATCACACATAGACCTAAGGCACTGTGAGGTGCCGGTATGAGGCAGATGTCAGCAAACTACATGCCTCTGATGATGCCATCAGTTATTACACAGAATATTCCAGTAAGAGGTCAATACCAGTTTGACTTAAGCTGATACCCTTGGATAAGGTTAGGTAGTTATGATAAGAGCTAAAGTAAGAATTAGATTAAAAATAATGTTTAAAGTGGGTTGGCACAGTGGTGCTGTGGGTAGTACTGCTGGCCCACACCTCTGAGACCAGCGTTCAAGTCTCTGCCAGGATTCCATGTGTGTGAGGTTTGGTGCCCCGTCCTAGGGTGTTCCCTGCCTTGTGCCCTGGATGGGTAATATTTACAGGAAATGGCAGTGACACAGCAGTTGACAGGCTAACACACATAGCTCCAAAGCTGGCTGCTGTCCCACCTCTGGTCTGCGTGTGCCATTTGCATGTTCTCCCACTGTCCTGTGGGTGTCCTCTGCAGTCCAATGATATGTAGTTAGATCAATTAGCGTCCCTAAATTACCTGTAGTGTGCCATGTGACGGACTGGAATCCAGCCCAGAATGTACCCCTGTGTTGCCTGGGATAGACTCACACACCCTGATGGAGCTGTTGGAAGAAGGATAGGGGGTAATAATTAATGAGCTGTCGGACCCCGTGTCTGCCCAGAGGAAGGGGGGCTCCTCGGTAGCTGAGTTTGGTTGTACTGCTGCAGTTGCTTACTGCAGTAGGACATGATTCTCCTCTCATCACAGAAGCTAAGTGGCCAGACTGATCCAGCAGCAGGCTCCAGCACAAGAACCCTTGTCGTCCTGCCCCTCTTGAGTGTTTTGTGGAGTAAGTGAAACTTGAGAATCAGTGTGTCGTGCGTTTTGATGACTACTTGACTTCCCCACACGCAGTTCCTCTTTTCATGAGTGTCTGCAGGCTCTGTTGTCTTTCATTTAAGGGATGTTTCGCAAGCGTCTTTGTTCTTTGCAAACGCTGGATCTCCTAATGACCCGGCTCTGCAGGATATCAGCTCTGCAGGATATCAGCTCTGGACTTTGGAATTCCCCATAAACCCTTTTTTCCCCTGTGCTGGCTGTAGTGACCCTCTTCAGGGGCACAATGGCTCTGTTCCCAGAGCACAAAGACGGTGCCGCTGCAGACTGAGAATGGCCCTGTTCCCAGAGCACAAAGATGGTGCAGACTGAGAAAGGCTCTATGAGCAGCCCCATGCCACCGCAGTCTATCAAGGCGTCCAAACCGCAAGCATCCATCCACTTTCTCTCTATAGACGAATCCGACCGCGGCTCTGCAGACATGCAGCTAAAGATCGGCTCGGGTACCCAGCGTCTTTCAGTTTCATGCGTAGCACAGCAGTGAGTAGCGTGGATGAGCTTGTGTGTTTCAGCCATTTTTACAGCAAAGTATACTGAGGAAGAATAGGCCAGCGTGGAACATAGACCTGATATCCTGAGCTTAACTGAAGGAACGTGGCTCCACGTCGATACCAGTAACTACCTCTGGTGTTAAACACACTTAATAATGCAATGCGACATGCTTGTAATGCATTACACAGCTGTAATAACACCAGCAGGTCCCTGCCTTGCAGGCTTAAGACCCTGCCGTCGATCTGTCAGCTCTCTACTCGTCTGCTGCAATGGGGGGATTTTAAGGTTTGCAGGCCCCTGCCAGGCCCTGTTTTTGTTTTGCTGTCCCTAAATTTTTCATCAAAACCATCACGATGGTTAGCCTCAGACGTGAATCTTACCCTGACCAGCTGTGTGAAGATCGTCAGAGAGGGAGCTGACATGAAGTTTTAAATGGGACATGGTCCCATGAAGAAAACGCTATAGGAGTAAAGGGATTAATCTGGGAGTATTAAACAATCCGGAGCTGAGGAAATCCCACCAGGGATCCAGGGTATGACCCGGCAAGCCGGAGCTGGGGGGGGGCGGAGACATATGTCAGGATACCAGTCCATTTCAGAGCACACAAAGAAGCATGGAGTCCCTAACTGACTTACACGGACACACATGAACACAGGAAGAATGCACAGGCTGCCTGAAACCTGTGCTCAAACTCTGTGCTGACAGCCAAACTACCTTATGTCCCTATGGTGCCCTAATGGCATTTCAAACTCACCTTTATTGCATATTTTCAGTTTATTTGTTTCATATAGCAAAATAAAACTACAGATCTGCGTTTCTTGATCTCCGTGAGCAAAGCTGACCTTGCGCATTGCCAAAAATAAATTACAAAGTGATGTTTAAAGAATGACACCCACAGATAGACTGACATTACATCTAAAGCATATCCCACCTTAGACCCAAGGTCTTCTGAGATAGGGTCTGCATCGCTGTGAAAAAAAGTCCACACTCATCAAACTCCAGTGCCAAAAAACACAAGAGAAAAACACAGACCCCCCGCCAAGTACATCAAAAAGCCCTTCGGATAAGATAAACTGTTTGATGGCTGGAAGGACGGCCAGACGGTGTGGACGCGTGTAGATGGGGATTTTAAGTGTGCAGATGAAGGTTAGCCTCAAAGCTGTAGCCACCCATTCAAACACTTTGATGCTTTAACATTAAACAGACCTTGAAGTGCCCAAAGGTAAAGGCTGTCAACCAATCAGAGCTCAGCTGTAACACTCCTTCGATTCTACGGCACCGACTAGCCAGGAGCCCAGGCATGTTCCCCAATTCCCATGTCTGGTAGGATCTGCTGGTCAGCAGTTTGATCCAGGGTCAGTCGGTACTGAAATATTTCCCAAACATTGATGAGAAGAGCTTGAATTATGCAACAATCAGTTTAAACCACCCTAGACCTCCATAAAGGAGGGAGGAGGTGTTCAGGCTATACAAGTATCGTTTTGATATTCTCTTTTTATCATGTGTAATGATCATATATTTTCTATAATTAGCCATGCTTCTGATCCACATGAAGGATTAGTAAAATGTATAAATGGAGTGCATGCAATTCATTACACCCAATTCATGCCAATGTGCAGTTTCTATAGTGCAGTAGTAAAGTGCCAGCATCACATATCACACAGCTGGCAAATTGCTTAAAGATATAATTTTACATGCAGCCCAGAGAGAAATGGTGCGGTGATTAACGAGATTATGGCAGCGATGGTCTCCGAAGCCATCCAAGGCCATGCCATCAAGCGCTCCATATAAGTCTATGCAAATAAAAACAGGCACTAAAACGAGTGTTTAATATGTTACGTTTGGTCCATTAGGCCAAGGAGACGATGCCCCCAGGGGGGCGGGTTTATCAACAACGCCCCCCACCCCCAGTAACCAGTCCCCAGATAAACTCTTGATGCGTATATGGCAAAGTTAAATATTCTCTGATCTTCATTTGAAGACCCCAGACAGCCACAGCCATAACTTTGTATGACGGCCAACTGGTCCCAGCATCATCACAGTTCTATGAGTCCTGTCCCTAATTTGCATTTAATATTTTTTCCCCTCTCTGTAGCTTTTGAGTAGATGACACGCGGACGGGCCAGGGGGTGTCCTCTGGGTCCGTGTGAGTGATGTCCCGCATGAGACCTCAGCTCTAATTAAGATGGAAATGCCAGGGAGAGGCCCGCTGACCAGGGCACCCAGCCACAGCCCAGCGAATTGATTTAGCTCCTCCAGACTCTGCCCGCAGCTCACAGTATCAACTGTTCTTTTTGCCGCACGCACCCTGTGTGCAGAACTATTAGGCATGTACTCTTCCTGGACATCATTTTTAGCAAAAGTTGGGCAGACTTATAAAAATGAATTCAGAAGTTTTCTTTTGCTCTAATTAAATTTATTTAAATAGGAAAAGTTACATTAGACAAGAATAGATAAGCACTTGATTACCAATGTGCACAATTATTGGGCAATCAGGAACTATGTGGATTTTTCTCTCTTCGCCATCTACAGAAATAATCATTTAAAAAAGTCAAAAAAGTCAAAAGGAAGAAACAACCTATCAGTCATTCTTTACAGCCCACTTTACCAAGTTTAGTGTGCTTTATAGCCACCTTTCTTCTCAATGACCATCAACCTGTTGTCCATTGAACCAGCCAAGTTCTTGATTTCCTATATTAGCTGAGGAGCTAGGACCAAGTCAGAGAAGCTGCTCTGAATCTTGGTAAATCTCATGCTTTAGTAAAGCCCAGTAGCTCTCAATGGGGGTAAAAGACAGGTAATGAAGGGGGTCAGGTCATAATTCAATCACATTTCAAGCCATTCTGATTCTGATTTCTTGGGCAATCTATGGAATGCTTTGTTGCATGGGAAGTGACGTTGTCCTGAATCATCATAACCTTTTTGAAAGCTGCTGACTTCTTCCTGGGCCTGTGTTTGAATCAGGTATCTTCTAGACATTGGCAGTAGATCTTGTGGTTAATTTTTATGCCATTTCAGAGTCTGAAAGGTCTGACAAGTTCATCACTGACAACTGCAGCCCACAGCATCACTCCTCCTCACCACTACCTTGTTGGCGCTCGTAGAAGGTGTCCAACCACTGGCCCATCCATCTGCTCCATCAAGAGCCACTCTCATGTCATCTATGTAACATCAGTCTTCAGATGTGTCCGTGTCCTTGTGCTCTTAATGGTTTAGCTTGTGTGTCTTATTGAGTGGTCCTGTTTCAACCTTTGTGACCTTAGCAATGTCCCACAGCACCCAAGTACTACCAGAGATTCCATTCAGACTGCAATTTTGAAAAATGAAGCAACTTGAACATAAAGGGTTTCTGGAAGTCTCCCCTGATTTGACACATTTATTTGGCAGTTAATTTGCGTCTTCTTCTCTACACGTACACCTTCTGTGCTCTTTGTCTGCTGGCTACAAAACACTTGATTGTACAGTAATCACATTTGAAAAGATTCCCAGTTTGATTGTTTTGCATCCCACTGACTGTCACTTTACTGGTTTGTTCTTTTTTTCTGCTCTCTGCAAGGTCCTTTATTGGCCTTGCCGAGATTTCCACTCTATCTGTTTTCCTGTTTTTCCCTGAATGGAAAGTACGCAGAGCGGATACTCAACATGCGCTGCTCTTAAACAGTTCCAAAATATTGTTCAGAATAGAAGAAAATAAAATACACATATACAAATAAAATACACACTTGTCAAATACCCCCCACCCCCCAGAAGTAAGGGAGGATCCTCACCATGAACCTGCAGAGCTCCCCACCAAAACACCTTACTCACTGCTGTGAAAAACAGGGCCAGCCCCCTGAACATCTCCACAGACGACTGTGGCTGTGGGCAAAAATGAGTCTGATGACGATGCTTCTCTGAAGGACCTGACGACCGGCATGCGGACATGGGTGCATAGAGGTGGGTGTCACTGCCTTGGCCAGGAAGGTGAGCCACATAACGGCATTAGCTGTGATTATCATCGTCGCAATGGAGAGCCCAGACTGAATCACCCCTAAGTGCTCTACACACACAAACACAGCAATTCTGTCCCTAGGAAAAGCGTCGGAAACAGGTCGTAAAGCACGACCCTGGTTCCGGGTCGGGTCACTGTGAAACGCTGACCCCCGCACAACAGCAGATGGTGGCGGGGGGGGGGGTGTGTGCTGTGTCCTTCACTAGGGGGTCAGCATTTTCCCTCTGAAGTGAGCACACGTGGCCTCTTGGGGCCTGAGGAAATGGTCCGTTGGGAACTGAGGCATACAAACTCGTTCTTATAACACAATGCGTCCAGGATCAGAGAGATCGTAGATCTGTGTGAAACCCCAAAGACCACTGCTTAATAAACAAAGACCCCTATTTAATGCCTTAAGACCTCTGCTTAATGCAGAAAGACCCCATGTAATGTCCAAAGACCCCTGCTTAATGCAGAAAGACCCCTACTTAATTCCTAAAGACCGGGGGGCAGGACAGCCATACAGTGAGCGCTCTCAGACAGCCGGGGGGGCAGGACAGCCACACCGCGAGTGCTCTCAGACAGGCGGGGGGAAGGACAGTCATACCGCGAGCGCTCTCAGACAGGCAGGATAGCCATACCGCGAGTGCTCTCAGACAGGCAGGACAGCCATACCGCGAGCGCTCTCAGACAGGCAGGACAGCCATACCGCGAGCGCTCTCAGACAGGCAGGCCAGCCATACCGAGGGGGCCCTCACACAGCCACACTCTCC
>JAODKM010000108.1:22703211-22731973 GCA_026780845.1 Petrocephalus sullivani
CCCCCCGCGCGGCCCCGCCGGTCTAGCCGATGGGCGGAGACTGAGCAGGAGGTAAGCTCCCCTCCCCCCCCCCCCCTACACAGTCCTTTCATTGCACTGGCTGACCTGTAAAAACATTGTCTACTGAACAAGCAATTTGATTGGTTGATTAACCGAACTAAGAATGATGTCATTTGGAGCGGACTAGTGGACACTGTTACTGGCCCAGAGACCTGTGAAGTGTGATTCAGGATGGACTGTTAGCTGACCAGTTCCTAGAGGGATAGCTGTATCCTCTTTCACACACTTTTTTTTTTTTGGGCCCAGTGACCTTTTCTTGTCCCCCCCCCCCCAGCTCTCGCGAATGGGCATTAAGCAGTCGCGGCCTGCACGTTGTCCGCCTCCTTCCTTTGGCCGAACAATCCTGTCTTTCTTTGTCTCCCTTTCCCACCTTTCACATCGGGCACCCCCTCTGCCGTCGTCTTCCTCTGTGCCATCGGGGTGGGGGCAGAGTTGCTGACTTCTCGGATTTTTTGATGGAAAACAGGAAGCTGACTTAGACCTCGGGTTACACGCCCCCGCCGGCTCCCAGCTTCGGTGGCCTCAGAGTCCCACAGCCGGAAGGCAGTGGGGGCCCGGCATCCCTTCGGCCAGGTTAGCAGGTTGCTACGGGTTACATCATCCCGCCCGTAAGCCGCTGTCCCTAACAGCTCCGATCATTACACCATTAGCAGTTTCCTCGACAGACCGAGTTCTGCTGGCTCCACGTCAGGCCCAGAGGAATTCAAACTGTGGGCTGCGACGGTGTTGGCGCGGCGTGCCTGGCTGATGTCGGCTGCAGAAACGCGCCGCGTAATTCCTCGCATGTTCGGAAACCGCGCCGCTAATCCCGCGAGGCCGCTAGGGCAGAGCGGGGCTTGCGGGAAGGGGCCTTTGTCGCTGCCCCCTATGGGGCGTGCTGCAGAATGACATGGCCCGTGCGGACGGCCCGGCTCAGGCGTAACTGGCGCGGTAAGTTTCTGAAAGACGTGGCGTTCTGGTGTGTGTGCGTGCAGTTGGGGGGAGGGGGGGTGGCGGGTCCTGGTGGCTCGGTGCCAAACCTCGTTTGCTTCGACTTGCTAGTCTCCATCTGGATCTTTCAGCGCCAGCTTCGTTGTGCCCTGGGCGGCCCTCGCCCCGCCCGCTCGATGGCCCACACCTGCTCGCCCATGGCGAGCCTGAATGCGTGTTCGCTTCTCTGAGGGCGTGCCAGAGCACGTCTGGGCCCCGCCCGTGCTCCGATGGCGTGGGGGGGGGCGCACTGATTCCGGGCAGTGTCAGCTTACTCGCCCTCCTCTACCCGAGGGTACCGTCTTGCCCAGCTCTCAGCTGTCTTTTGTGCTCTCGTCCCGCGTTGATGGTGACGTGGTGTCATTGAGGGTTTCGGCCCAAATCCATGCACCAGAAGGGTCTGGGTTTGCATCAATGGAGACGCCATTTGTTTATAACCTTCAAAGCATAAGCAGCCACTATTAGCATCATGAAATGATTCAACTGGTGAGGTGCCAGGTGACCTGTGAAGCGGTTAGTGGATGGATGGGTGAGCGCTTTCTCCCTGAGCCACATTGTCGTCATGGCGACGCGTGAGCAGTCGCCGTGGGGTCGTGTGCCGCCGCCTTGCTCCTCGATGGGACTGTCCGCCTCTGCGGAATGCAGGCTGGAATGCAGCTGATAGGAATCCCGTGTGAAATGCTGATGTTTCATTTAGCATTTGAGGAGCTAGAGGCGGGCATGCGGGTATCTGTAGGGGGGGCATTTCTTTAACCTCGTGAGGACATTTCTGGGTGAGAAGCTGCCCTGTGACGTCGTCCTCATGCGGTGAAACGGAGCTTCTGTTTAGATCTGTGTTTTGATCCTTGTCAGGGTGGAGTTGGGTCTAGTGTGGCTTTAATGCAAGTCAATATAAAGCCCCCACCCTGACCTGAAAAAAGCGTCCCTGCCTGTGTGTATCTGTCCGTTTCCATACCAGCAAATCCACACAGATTAGGAGGAAATCCCGGCCTATAGTGACATTAAGATGGTTTTGTTTGCAGACAGACGGTGACCCACATGCCCTGCACTTCAAAGGGAGTCAGACCTCGCTCTTCTGAGAAACCTCACCAGGCCACATGACCCTCTCTCCCTTTTTTGTACTGAAGGTTTAATAGGAGGCACGATATGGTAATTTCCAGGGAAATCTTTCGTTTTACATTCACGTGATGCTTGAGGTCCATGGAAATCAGGAAAAGGGCCGCTGTGTTTCAGCAGAAGTGATCACACAGATTTTTTTTATTTTTAGCTTATGAACTGTGTGCCCTTACGTGCTGCCCATGTGTTTGGTTTTTGGAACTGACTGAATTTCCTTATGAATTGGTGTCATTTGAAGAAATATTTGGTGTGGTAAAGTCTACGGGGCCCTTCGAAGGCGATGATTAAGGCAGATTGCTTTCACGAGCCGTTCTCTCTCAGCGGACGGGCTGTTTCCGTAATCCTTGTAAATGCAAGACTGTAGCTGTGAAAAGCTTCGACTCCCCCTCGAGAGGGCCCCGTCGCAGAACAATGCGGCCGCTGCCGCATGGAACCCCCCTCGGGCCCCCCCGTGCCTGAGTTCCAGCGACGCCCAGGTGACGGCTGATTGGCTGCTCACACGCGTTGAGGCGTGCCGGCACGCTTTCCCCGGCGCGCCGCGGGCTGTTCCTCACTCACTCGGAGTGGAGTTAAAGAGCAGGACGGCCGGCTGGCGGTGGCATAGCGGGCGAGATGCGGGAGCAGCCTCGGCTGCAACTGCACCGACTGCGGCACCCGGCTGCGCTGGGGAGTATGTGACAGGACGGGGCAGAGGAGACCTAGCGGGGGAGCTGCCGGCCGGCTGCGACAGGAAGCAAGAGAGGGTCACCGTGGTGGGGGGGGGGTGTTAGTTGAGTGAGGAGCAGCAACGCTATTGGCTGGAGGGGGCTGTGGCGGGGAATTACAAGAGGAAGGTCACCTGGGGGAGTCGTGGGGGTGGGCGGAAGGACAGACAGGACGCATTGCTGGGGGGGGGCAGGCGGAATTGGACCGGCCCAGAGTCCCACTCGGTCACTGGGCGCCCCCAAGGTGGCACTGGACATACTGTGCTCTCCTTATTCCATTCTGACATGGTGCCCCCCACGGCAAGCGGGGCCCCCCCAGGTAAAGCGCGGCTTTTATAACTAGTGAGAGCGGACCTCGGGGGGGCTGCAGGCGACTCTGGAGCGGGCTGGAGGCTGGCCTCAGGGACCGACGACGGGGTCGAGCTGCGGGGAGGCGGGCCGGAGGTGGAGAAGCGACCCGGCATGCGTCTGGAGCTGGAACCCCCCCCGGGGGCGGCTGTCAGGGGGCTGCCGCACTTTGTGGAGAATGCTGTGCTGACTCAGAGCCAGATATGTCAAATGTAAGAGCTGGGATGGGTGTGTGTGTGTGTGTGTGTGTGTGTGTGTGTGCGTGTGGGGATTAAGTTTGTATTGCATTGTGGGGACCAAATGTCCTCTGCAACGTGATAAAAACCTGTTATTTTGACATTGAGGGGACCATTTTTCAGGTCCCCACAAAGATCTGTAGATGTGATCAAAAAACTAGAAATGGCCGAAGTCTTGCATTATGTTTAGTTCCTTAGGGTTATGGCTGGATAGGGCCTACGGGTGTCATGTGGGGATTAGAGTTTTCCCCATAGAAAACTCTAACTCGCAAAGATATAATTTACGTGTGTGCATGTGTGTATGTGTGTAGGTCATGTATATATCACATTGTGGGGACCAAATGTGGTGATAACCTGTTATTTTGACGATGTGGGGATAATTTTTTCGGTCCCCACAAGAGGACACTCAATTTTTATAAAAATCAGTGCATTCAAAAAACAAAAAATTAATGAAAAATTATTCTCTGAAGGTGTGTTTGCCTTTGGTTTGGTTACTGGGGTGTTTTTCTGAGATTAATGCAAGTTGTGACTGTAATTTTAATTCTGCAGAGAGCAGAATTAACACTGCGAAAAAGTACAGAGAGAGATGGTTTATGTGATAGATTATCAGCAGAATATTTTCCATGTACCGGCTGGCTCTTCAGATGTAAGGGCCAAGTCTGGAAGGAGAGGCGGCCATGGGGCCCGTGACTCTGTCCTTGCACTTCTAGGCTAACGGGTAGTAAGGAGAAGTTGGCTTTAAACCGCTGAAAGGGGAGAGTTGAGTGTGGCTGGGACTGGGGAATAAAATCAACGTTCCTCTCAGTGCTGACATCCGCAAAGCCTCGCTGTAGCTTCCTCAAACCCTAAACGCCGGGGCTTTTCAAAAGCAGAGCACTTTGGTGTTGTGAGCGCCGCCCTGGTGGCATAAAAATGGAGTACGCAGAGCAGAGCCTGTCTCCCGACGTCGCCGGGCTCTCGGGGTGAGGGAGGGCTTGGGGGGTGGGTATGTGTGGTTTGAGATGCCAGGCGTTATAGCCACTGGCTACTCTTTCTCCTTTTGGCCAGTGCAGTGTACCAGTGGTCATGTGACCTCTGACCTCGGGAAAAGTTCAACATGCAAATACTTATATAGCCTCTATTTACATTTAGTGTTTTTAAGCGATTAATTAGGAAACTGGCTTTTTGTGAATGTGTTCGAAATTTCTGGCAAGCCTTTCACACCGTACATGTGTCACGCGAAGCCGTGGTGACGGACGTGGCAGTGTGTAATCTCCCACTGCGGTATCTCTCTGGCAGCGTTAACATGCCGTGACTGATCACCGATAATCTCCGCCAGTGTTACACTCTCGCATACGCATGTGTGCACTGGCTCCTGTACGGCTGTGGTAAACCGCAGATAGCAATCAAACGGACAGACAGTCCGTGGAACTCCCCCCCCCATCCATAAGATAAGCACCAGCAGTAGCAGACGGGGGCCGGGCAAAGTGTCTCGATAACCGCAGAGACGAGAGGTGTCAGACGGAGCGGCAGCATGAAATGGGGAAGTGCTCAGAGGTGGGCTGGGGGGGGCGGCAGGGGGCTCCGGAGAGGACGCCGAAAGGGGTGCCCGGCCTCACTCTGCGCCTTGTCTTTCAGCCTGAGCGAGAGCTTCTTCATGGTGAGGGATGCGGCTCTGCTCCTGCAGCAAGGCCAGAAGGCCCTCCCACCTGGCCAGAAGGCCCTCCCACCTGGCCAGAAGGCCCTCCCCCAGCACAGGCTTGCAGGTGAGTGACAGATGCTGGTTGCGCAAACTGGGCTGGGACCATATAATCCAAGGCCCTCCTGATTTTCAAGCAGAAAAGAAACTAGAATTGGGGAATGCTGTGCTATGCCACTTATACCCCAGCAGAGGGCGATCCTGAGTAATTGCAGTTGGGTGGCCTCTTTCCATGTGGAGAGGTTCCTCACTGGGCATCTGCCTGTATTTTGCCTTAGCTATCACAGTTAGACTCTAGTTGCATACTCGCATGACACACAGTAGTAGACCATTACCTGTGTTTAACCTGTCAGTTTGCTTGGTATAATGAGTATAATGAAAATAATATATATATTTTTTTTGTTCAAACAATACTTTTGTTCACAATATGAACTGGAAGTACAGTTCACGTCAAACAAAAGGGACCTTTTATGCTTTCCGTCACGCTGTGGCGTAACCTGGCCGATCCGGTCCGACCGGCCGCCAGCTGACGTACGAGCTGGCGGTATGCGATGGGGAGGAGCAGATGGCGGGCGCCGGGCCAGATGCCCAGGGCGGGGGCCACACGAGAGCATGGGGGGTGAGGGGTGAAGGTGAAGGGACATCACAGCTCTCCATCGCTCTAAAGCTCGGGCAGCCAAAAGACAGGCTCGTGGAGTCAGAAGCAGGCCCGTCTCTGATCGGACCTCGCCGGAACCGCGCGATCCATCTGACTTTTCGGTAGAACAAAAGCGCTCTGTAATGAGGTACAAGGGATAATGATGCCCAGTGTTTGTTTAGTTTACATGGCAATAGTCTTTCATTTTTTGGGTGAAATGCGCTCGTTTATTAAAAGTTGCATAGCGAAGGGGTGATGTGGCAGCCGGCTGGGATCATACAGCACGCGGGGCTGGGATGGCGATCAGGCCAGCAGGCATGGAATGCAGCTCGCGCGCTCTGTCTGTCTGTCTGTCTGTCTGTGTGTGCGTGTCTGTCTGTCTGTGCGTGCGTGTCTGTCTGTGCGTGCGTGCGTGTCTGTCTGTCTGTCTGTCTGTGTGTGTGTGTGTGTGTGTGTGTGTGTCTGTCTGTCTGTGTGCGTGTCTGTGTGTGTGTGTGTCTGTCTGTCTGTGTGCGTGTCTGTGTGTGTGTGTGTCTGTGCGTATCAGTGTGTGTGTGTCTGTGCGTGTCAGTGTGTGTGTCTGTCAGTCTGTGTGTGTGTGCGTGTCTGTCTGTCTGTGTTCGTGTCTGTCTGTGTGTGCGTGTGTGTGCGTGTGTGTGTCTGTGCGTGTCAGTGTGTGTGTCTGTCTGTCTGTGCGTGTCAGTCTGTGTGTGTGTCTCTGTGCGTGTGTGTGTGTGTCAGTGTGGGTCTGTCTGTGTGTCAGTGTGTGTGCGTGTCAGTCTGTGTGTGTGTCTCTGTCTGTGTGTGTCTGTGTGTCACTCTGTCAGTCTGTGTGTGCGTGTCAGTCTGTGTGTGTGTGCGTGTGTGTGTGTGTGTGTGTGTCGAAGTGCGTCTGTCTTTGTGTGTGTATGTGTCTGTCTGTCTGTCTATGTGAGGGAGAGAGAGAAACAGGGAAGGATCCTCACAAAAAAAGTCACTTAAATTTTAAAATCTACACACTATGTACATATAAAAAGATGCACATGAACACTGGGGAGAGACGCATCCGTTGTTGACCCCCTTAGACGAGCCTGTCCCCCATACATACCGACCCCTCTGCGTGATCAGGATGTGCTCCCTGGGACGGTAGTGGGGCGGCTCCCGTGCGCGGTGCACCTGCGCTCACCGGCTGCCAGGTTTCGGTTGAGACGGCCTCGCTCACCACCGATGTGGGCTCTGAGAGTGGGCGGGGCTCTCTGTGGGTGGGGCACTCTGTGGGCGGGGCACTCTGTGGGCGGGGCACTCGGCCGGCGTTCGCTGTATATCATCCAGAGAGGTTTATGACATCTGTTTTTCATCCGTTATAGCTGATGTCATGACCGCAGTAACTAAGACAGCTATTGTTTCGCCTTTTTTTATTGGAGTTTGCACTTATTCCACTTCTGCCGCTGTCGTGTCTTTTGCCTCGGGGCCCCAAATGGAGGCACCTGGCCCAGTACCGGCTTCTCTGGCTCCCCCCCCCCCCCCGGCGTCTATGCTGTCACTTCAAGCATCTTGTCAGATCAGAGGAGTCCCAGATCTCCCCCTCCCTTCCAGACCCAAATCGGCTTGGCCTCCAGGGCATCGTCGGCCTCCCGTTCTTGGGAAAGCGCTGTTTGCCCGCCCTGCCTGCCCCCGGTTGGCTGTAGATGGTGGCTTGCTGACTAGGCCTGGGTCTGTGTCTGAGCGATGGGTAGCCATACTGGGTTGTAATACTGGATTATTCCACTAGGGGCGCTGTCATATGATATCGGTCCCATATGCACTCTTGCAAATTTTGTAAATTGAATTTTATTGCACATGAGTTGGTAGATCACTGGGAAAACAGGCATGTGAGGTGGGGTGGTGCTAATGTTTTCATTTTTCCCACCAGGGGACTTGCCTCAGCACCTCCAGGTGATGATTAACATTCTGCGTTCAGAGGATAAAATCAAGCTGGTGAGAGACTCACACTGAGGTCCTCAGCTGGTGTGTGTGTGTGTGTGTGTGCCTGTGTGTGTTTTCATTCTATAATGGGAATCAGATTTCCCCACAATGCGATAACCTGTAACTTTTTACCTTGTGAGGACATTTTTTTTTCCAGTCCCCGCAATTATAATCTCAGTTTTACAAAGATCTGTGAAGCAATCAAAAAAGTAAAAATGCCACAAGTCTTGTATTTTGTTTGGTTATTCATGGTTATTGTTAGCGCTGGGTGGGGGTTGTAGCTGGGATTAGGACTGTGCCCTTAGAAATTAATGGCGAGTCCCCATAAACATATGAATGTGTGGACTGAGTGTGTGTGTGTGTCTGAGTGCATGTGTGAATGTCTGTGTGTCAGTGCGTCTTAGCATCTACTTGAGTGAGTGTGTGTGTGTGAATGCTTGTGTGCATCTGTGTGTGTGTAAGTGTGGTCTCAGCGACATGTTTGAGGTGTGTATGTGTCAGAACACGTTTAAAACCCTCACCCCCCTGCCCCCTCCCCCAGGCGGTGCGTCTAGAGAGTGTGCAGACCGACCGCGTCAGGTACATGGTTGTGGTTTACACCAGCGGCCGGCAGGACACTGAGGAGAATGTTCTGTTGGGCATGGATTTCACAAACAAAGACAGGTATGCACCCCCCACCCCCTGCCTCGGCTCACGCGGCTGGACGTGACCCAGTCCATTCCCTGTGGTTTCTTCTAGCAAAAGCTGCTCCGTTGGGTTGGTCCTGCCACTGTGGAGCGACACGAAGATCCATCTGGATGGAGACGGGTGAGTCACCCAGCACCGCAAATAAATAACTCCGGCAGATCGAGTGACTGCATCATGTGAGCGACCAATCAGAGTGCCATCCGCTGAGCACACATGCCCATTAGCCGTTAGCCTCCTACAAAGAATGTCCCCCTTATTGGCTCTTCAAGATTGATCTGCCTGCTGTTAAACTGAAGATGCCCCGCCCCCTTCAGAGACCTGACATGGCGTCCTCTCTCCTCTCTGCTGACAGGGGCTTCAGTGTGACCACGTCGGGCAGGACGCACATATTCAAGCCGGTGTCAGTGCAGGCCATGTGGTGAGTGGACCAGGCGTCCAGTGAGCGAGGAGCTGTGGGGGGGTTCCGGAACGTCAGGCGATTTTGGTGGAGGCTGGTAAAACGGTTTCTGGAACAGTCCACCAAGGGTTCTGGTTCAAGTGCCCGAGTGCTTGCGGTAGCACCATTTATGCGGCTTGAACTCAAACCCCCTTTTTTGGGAGGAGGGCTATTTCTGCTGAGATGATGTTTTTTGACGTGGCAGCCCAGGCTGCAGGACGGCCACTGTGTCGTGACACTTCCCGTCAACGCCTCCGACTCTTGGTCGCCCCCTGCAGGTCGGCCCTGCAGATCCTGCACAAGGTGTGCGAGGTGTCGCGGCGGCACAACCACTTCCCCGGGGGCACGGCGCTATCCTGGACGTGCTACTACGAGAGCTGCCTGGCCTCCGAGCAGAGCTGCATCAACGAGTGGAACTTCATGAAGGACCTGGAGACCACGCGCCCCGACTCTCCGGTCCTCTATGCCGACAGGTGGGGGTATAAAGCGCCGGGGGTTACCGGGGCTTGCGTTAGCTGCAGGGAATGTGCTAACAGGTTATGTTTTTAGAAGGTCGCACAGAGTTTTTATACACAGATATTGGTATGACGGTCCTTGATGTCATTTTACCCGGCAGTGGTTTTTAAGCCCGGAAATTTCTCTTATCTACCACCAGGGGGCTCCTTCCAGTGTTTCTGGGCGACAGCTAATGGCAGAGTTTTTGTGACCTGGCTTTTTGTCCACTGCAGGCCTACTGAGCGAGAGCGGACAGAATGTCTCGTCAGAGCCAAGCTCCGGAGCATCATGATGTCCCAAGATCTGGAAAATGTCACCTCCAAGGAAGTAAGGAATTGCGACTTGCAGGGGAAGCCGGGGTTGGCTCAGGGGGTCTGGGGACGGCTGCAGAATCCGTGCCTTATACTCTGTCCCCCCATGTGCCTGCCCGGTCCAGATCCGAACCGACCTGGAGCAGCAGATGAACTGCAACTTAAAGGAGTACAAGGAGTTCATTGATAACGAGATGCTGGTCATCCTGGGCCAGATGGACAAGGCCACGCCGATCTTCGACCACCTCTACCTGGTACGGTGCTCGAGGCTCTCGTCGTGCCAAGCAGAGAAAAAGGTCGGGGGGGAAGTGAAGCAAACCGCAGAAAAAGGAGCCGAGTTGGTGCCGGGGATGAATTCCTGACATTAAATGCTCGTTTTCATGGGGGGCCACGGAGCGAATGGAATTCTATTTCGGAGGGTGGGTATAGAAAAAAGCGGGTTGGCCAATCTTCCAGCACACATTCTGGAATGTCTGACTTTCGTAGAATAGTGCCAAAGTACGGATGTATCATGAGAACACCACAGTAACATGGTGAACTTAAAGGTGTCGTGTGACGTACACGGTGTGAGATCTCGGCTCTCATATAATGCCTCTGCTCCCCCTGGCTGTTTCAGGGCTCCGAGTGGAACGCCTCGAACCTGGAGGAGCTCCAAAACTCGGGGTGAGTCTGGCTCTCCCACAAGTGCATCGCCCCAAGACTTTTAAGGTGGCAGCCTCAGCGACGTGTCAGCTCCTCTCCTGATATGTGACACTGAAGTGCAATGCGAGCAGAATACAGTTCCCACAGTATACCATTTACAAAAACACTGCACTATACAATACATTGAAATGCTCCTATATACAGAAAATAAGTGACTAAAGACTGTATTTGAATAGGGTGGTTCTGGGCTTTGACTAGTAAAGACAGGAAACCTAAAACAGGTTTCGCGCTCTGTTCCAGTGTGGGCTACATCCTCAACGTGACACGGGAGATCGATAACTTCTTTCCTGGAAGCTTCGCCTACTACAACATCCGGGTTTATGACGAGGAGGCAGCCGACCTACTGGCCCACTGGAACGACACATACAACTTCATCATGAGAGCCAAGTGAGCCGAGGCAGAGTGCCTGGGGTGCTTTCGGGAAACGTTAGGCAAAGGAGAAGCAACAGGAGGGGCTGGTTTTTGGACGGGGTGTTGTGGCAGTCTGCGGGGAAGGTCTGCGTTGTGGGTAGGACCTTTATAGACGTGGTTAAGCTGTACAAGGCTATTCCATGTCTCCTCAGAAAGAACCACTCCAAGTGCCTGGTCCACTGCAAGATGGGTGTGAGCCGTTCCGCCTCCACAGTGATCGCCTATGCCATGAAGGAGTACGGCTGGTCCCTGGACAAGGCCTACAGCTTCGTCAAGCAGAAGAGGAGCATCGCCTGCCCCAATGCCGGCTTCATGAGGCAGCTGGCTGTGTACGAGGGCATCCTGGATGCTAGGTTTGTCTGCCTATGGCCTGCCAGTTTTTGACAGTCGTGCCAAAATCGTTGAATTCTTTGGCTTGGACACAGTGAGACTGGTTACCTTGGTGTTGGTTGTCAGCCTTGCCACTAGAGGGCGACATAGAAGAATTGCATGCTTGCTGGTTTAATTCTTGTCATAGTTCAAACTGAAATTTAATACTAAATAAACTTTGTCGAAGCCCTTGACGGGTAGGATATTCAAGTAATCCCTGTTCCGCCTACAAATCTGTCTACATTATCGAGACGCAGAATGATTTATAGGCGCATGTCATGTGACCTAACCACGGCTGTGTTCCGCCGACAGCAAGCAACGGCACAATAAGCTGTGGGTCTCCGGCTCAGACGGCGATGTTCCGGACGGACTGCAAGGCCCGACCCAGAGCCAGGGCGCCGACGAGCCGGATGCCGTGACCGTGGCGCCTACCCCCCGAGATGCCTCCTGGGGGGGGGCCGTCAGCAGGGCAGTCGGGACAGAGGTGGACCCCGCCGACCCCCCCAACTTCAACTACTGCTTTCGGCGCCTGTCCGACTCCGCTCTGGACAGCGAGCCCTCCACCCCAGTCCGAGCGCCGGCCGGCCCTACCGTCTACATCGAGGTCGAGGATGTGGAAAGGGATGCCCTGCTGGACGATGCGGGCTTCGGGAGCCGCGGGGGCCCCCTGGCTCACCTGCACAGGGAACCCCTGGAGGAGCTTCGTGCCCGGTTGGAATTCAGCACTGTGGAGGAGGAGGACGAGGAGGACGTGGTGCGGGAGGAGTCGGAGGCGGCCCGGCTAGAGGGGAGGGCCCCTGATCCGGGCAACGGCAGGTTAGCGTTAGGCTCCGCCTCCCTGGCAGCCCGAAACCGCTTCAACAACGAGAACGCCAACAACAGCAACCGGCTGAGTGCCAAGCGGAGCTGTCCGTCCGGCTTTGATGTGAGTGTCGACGTTTGTATTGGTGTTACTGTCCGGTGGGGGGGCGACTCTGGGACGACTCGGCTCTGTATCCCACTTTCCTTGTTCTTTGATAACCCGTAAGATTTTTGGTCACCTGAATTCCTTCTGTTTGAGGTTTTGTTACATATCAGGATGGCAGTCGGTCTGTAGACCGGGGTGCCATGTAGCTGATGCTCCTTCAGTCACACGCTCCATAACGTCCCCCGCATGTCCCTCAACTGTCCCTCTCCGTCTGTCCCCTGTTTAGGACAGTGCTAGCATGGGGAAGCCTTACAAAGTGAAGCCCTCCTACCACCCCTGTCCGGATGGCCACCGTATGCTGCCTGGCCGTGGGTACAAGGCGGCCAGCGCCGACCGGAGCCGTCGCCTTAACCCTGCCCGCTTTGGCGGCATTGCCAAGAACCCCCTGGTTTCTGCCCCCGCTCCGTGTCATGCTGTACCAGCCCCACCTCCTGCCTTACACTTTGGGGTCTACCGCCAGCAGCCGGGATCGTCCGCCAGCTGCGAGGGGGACGCACACTGCCCCCCGGAGGCAGACGCCATAGAGGAACTGCAGGAGGACGAGCAGGACGACAGAAAGGAGGGAGACTCCGGATGCCGGCCTGCTTCGGTCACCAGCGAATTGACCCTGCTGGAGCTCAGTCTCGGGGCAGACCGGCCTCCGGCGCAAGGAGACTCGGGGCAACACCAGGTGCTGCTTGAACAGCCTGGTCTGGTCCAGAAACAGGCCACGAGAATGAATGTGGAGGGTGTAGCCCCCGTCGAGGACATGGAGATGGACACCAGTGGGGTGAGGGAGCCTAACCCCACTGGGACAGAAGCTCACCTACAGAAACTTGGGCTGACGATGCCTTCTGCACTGGCCAAGCCGGGCAGCCTTACCATCTCGCCAGAGGATCTCCCCTCTAGAGACCCTCAGCCACGGGAATAGGGGCTGCTGCCCAGTACTTTGCAGTTCTATCCCATGCCTACAGGGGGCGCACTGGGCGAGCTTCTAAAAGAGCCAAAGGAAGCAATGCCATTTAGCCTGGTTGGTGACGAATCCAGTAGCCGGCCCCCCACTCTTTCTGCAGTTCTCTAACGTGCGTGGGGGCGGGGCCTGTAGTACTATAATTCCACTTTGACAAGTAATGTAAGATAAGCCAAAAAGTGATAGATCTGCAGGCTACTGACAAAACTCATGAATGTTTGCCAATAAAGCTCATGTGGAGGACCTCCTGGCTGTTCCAGCAGCACAGCCCAAGGCGCCCACTGGACATGGCTGTCACTTCCCGTTAAGGTCTTCCCCTCACGGTGCAGATGTAGTATATTCCTGCTTTCCGAATAGCAAGACAGATGGTGTATCAGTTGTGGATCACTCTTGACAGGCTGTAGATAAAAGATAATTAATGGTTAGTAGCTGATTTATTGTCCATCCTGGTACTTAGTTTAATTACACTGCTAGATGTGGTAATTGTAGACCATTGAATTGGCAGGTACCATATACCATATAATTCTGAGCTAGACAGGAAGGGTAGGTTTAAAGGCCCGTTAGAAAGGCATGAGTAAGTTCTGTGTATTTTTCATAAGGATGATGACTTTTTCAGTCACGCTCTGCAAGTGCCAAATTACCCTGTTCTGCAAACAGATGAGGCGTCTGCTTTGAATGACACCTGAGCTGTTCGGCAATGTGCCCGAGAGCGTCTCTCATTAGCGAATCAAACCTAATGACTGATTTATGGTGAACAACGTAATTGCTGTCCTTCACGGGTAGGAGAAAAACGGTCTGGCACACGTCTGCTGAATCACCTCTTACAGTACTAACCTCACCTGGTTATGATACCAGTTAACCAGAGGTGGAACATCTACCTGTAGCAAGTGGTTTTAACCACTCTCCTCCCTGAGCCGTCTTTACAGTTCACATCTCATTAGGCCCGTAAGTCGTGAGTCTGGATGCTGAATGAACCTCCATTCTGAACCTCCATTCTGAACCTCCATTCTGTGAATATCTATCTAGTCTTATTTTCCCCTTCGCAGTTTTTTTTTGACTGTCAGTTTCATCCAGTTTTTTTCTCCCTGCTTATTGTTTTTTTTTCTGAAAAGAAAATGCACGCTGCTTGAAGAGTATAATTACCGAGCGATCCGGCCTCCGCCCGGTCTGGAGGGCATGACCTCTGACATACATCCACTTGATGCGCGCAGGGGAAGCAGTTTGGTGACACGGAGGGGGACCGCCACGTGTAAGCTGAATCTCCTCCTTTATTGTTCTCACTGGACTAGCTCTTCCAGGCCAACCGGGCCGCTAGAATCCCCATTCAGAAGTGTACTGACGGCGGCGTAACCTTTGGTGGTGGCGAGAGCCTGTTTTCCTCATTCGGCCATATGTCAGAGGAAGGTGAGAGAGGAATGATCGGCTCGCACACCCCCCCCCCACACACACACACACACACACACACACACAGTAAACTCATAAGCAATCATAGGCCGTCCGGTAACCTCAAGGAGAAATGAGGCAGCAGGGCAGCAAAGCCTCATTCATGGTTGGCAACCCTGGAACCAGACAATGATTAGATCTGACTTTGGGCCAACTGGAGGAGAACCACTTTACCGTGGAAAGGTAGCCCCCACACAGGCAGCCCCGGAAAAGCTTACACTCAGTTTTGTTGTATGCTGACGGCTCCTCACATTTTTAAGTGCACGTGCCCTGTGTCAGGCACTGTGATCCAGTGTGTCAGGCACTGTAGATCCAGTGTGTCAGGCACTGTAGATCCAGTGTGTCAGGCACTGTGATCCAGTGTGTCAGGCACTGTAGATCCAGTGTGTCAGGTGACTCAGAGACTCTGGTGTTCAGTGTGGAGCATTTTTTTTTTTTGGGGGGGGGGGGTGTTGATAGTCAGCGGTGGCACCATGTTGAACGTCTCCGTAGCAGACCCTGCTTAACGCTGTGCGGCGTGCTGCACACACAGGCCCAGCTACCCGCATGGTCACATGGTCTGTTCACTGCCCTTGTGTGTGTGCATGTGTGTAATGACTATGTACAAAAGATGAGTATTTAGTTACAGAACATCTACGAGTGTATATGACATATAAAATCCTCCTGGCCAAGTGTTCTTTCGTACCCGGTGTGTGAAATTGGCCATTAAAGATGACTGGAATCTTCTTGAAGTTAGCTAATGTTCGTATTTGTAGAGCTGGAAACTATTTCGGTTTGCTGTTCCCCGCCGCCCCCCCCCTCCCCCCTGGCACAAACAAGAATCACTGGATTCACCATGGATAAGCTGTTTAAATCATGTTCCAGTATGGTCTCGTCAGGATGAGGTGGCCCGCTGTAGCTCACAGACGCACATAAGCACGTCTGCTGTGTGTATGTGGGTGTGTGTGGATAACCTGGCCAGCTCTCACCGAAGCCTTGAGGTCGATGGTCAGAGGTTCGAGTGAGGCCTGTCGCTGATGAGACCCCCTGAAGCATTTTGTAGAGCCTTTGGTCGGAGCAGCCGGACCGTCCGTACCAAACACTGTGCATGGACGTGAGGGTGTGCCTTGACTCTGTTTGTCGAGCCTCCTAGTCGACACGTCTTTCTTATGCACAGACATAAGTGCCTTTGGTGACGACGCCCTGGGTATGGGCCCCCCATTGGTGCTATCACACTGTTAATGTGCCGTGTAGTTTCGCTGGTGTCCACAAGGGGACGCCAGCCACAGCTGCTCACCCACACCCATCCCATTTTGATGAACACGTTTGGTGATATCTGGCTGATTACTGGTCCATTTGGCAGGTGGAAACTGGGGTGTGGATGTCATTCTGGTACCTGACTACCATTACATGGGGGAGAAAGATTTCTCTCACAAAACGCACCCAAAACACACGTCGCTGTTCTTGTATTCAACTGCTGTTGTTTTTTTTTTTTTTCCCATCCAAACCTGGGATGTAGTCTTTTGGAAGATAAGCATCGCTATAATGCTTATAAGCATTAGAAAGTCACATGATCACAGTGTGACCTTGTCTAGGCCAATAGCCCTTGACAAAGGAAGCGCTATCAGCCCTTCCTGATACCCATACGGGTCTGTAGCTTGCCCTGTGATTAACGCGAACACTGCAGGCCATAAAAGAATATTAAAAGAGGATGACAATTGTGACACATTTGTTTTGTTTTTACTTTTTTTTTATTTAAGTCAAAGTTTATTTTACTGTGTTAAGGCATAATGCACTTTTTTTACATTTGTTAAAAACGGCATACTGTATATGTTCAATATTGGAAATAAACTTTTTCATTTCTGACCAAATGTCTTCGATGTGTTGGAGACAATCCTGTACCGCTGTGGGGCAAACGATGATTTTCCCTGAGAGGGAGCGACCCTCTCACTCCATGGACACGGCACTGTCAGCCGAACAGAATCCACGGGCGTTGCGGTCAACATCAGCGAGCTTCTTATCAGCTCGAGCAGTGAGGATGTCTACAAGAAGGTGGATCGTCTTCCACGCCACTTATTTACTGTGACCTGTTTCCCGTGGCGTCTTTGAAATGGGCCGACGTGGCGGGTCAGGACTGAAAAGCAGGCCTGTCGGGTCGTCCTGTCCCGCTGTATACCTGCCTCACCCGCCCTGGACACTTCCCCTGTCCTGGTGGAGTTTCTGTAACAGAGCCGTCACTCTGTCATTTCCGTGCATGAAATGCAGCGACTTGCAGGACTATGAGGGCAAAGCCCAGCGTGACTAAATTTGTTTTGCTAACTCGTGGAACTATCACTTTACAGGTGGGTAAAATTAGCAGCCTGGACTAACTTCAGAGCTGGGCGCTTTAAAATATGTGCGAGTGACGGCGTGTGAAGCAGTCGCGGTGTCGGGGGGGGGGGGGATTAGTCGCTGGACGGCACCTCAGAAAGTCCCGCGGCGGTTTATCTGCGTGCTAGATGAGAATACGGGCCCGACCGTGAAGGCGGGGGTGCTCTTATTGCGTTAAGCAAATGAGGCCCGATGTCACGGTGCGGATGGCGGAAGCGAGGCGTGGCGCTGCCAGACAGGCTGTCCAGACCAGGACACGGCTCCGCAAAGGGGGATCCGAGATCCCGGAGGTACCGGGAGACTTGCAGGGACGATACAGACACGGGGTGAGTTTCTGCTGGAGAGAGCGGGCTGGCACTCCAAAGGGGCTTGGAGGGTGCCGGGGGGGGGGGGCACTCCTGTGACAAGGGGCAGGACGGTACTGCCAGTGGTCCTGAGGGTGGGCCCTGATGGGGGAGCAGGCAGTCTTTTCTGGGACTTAAGATGATGGTCGTAACTGCAGCTTCACAAAAGTGCTGGCAGCTGGGTGACCTTCTGGGTGGGCTGGCTGGAGACCACCCCTAAGCCTCTGACCGGCTGCTGTCTTTCTTTAAAAAGAAGGACTGAGCTTCTCTGACCCTCTCTTTTCCTTAAAATGTCTATAACAGTTTCTGTTGGAACTTGGGACAGAAAACTTTTGTCATAAAACGTAATGAGAACCACATGGGAACGAACTCTACCGACTGATATGACTGTAGGTACCGCTCCCCAGTGCTGTGCGGCGGATTCGAGGTGGGGGCAGTCAGGCTGTGGTCCGTTTGTCTCCCCGGGTGTCACGCCTTGGGAGCGTGCCAGCATGTCATCGCTGCCAGACGGTCACACATCCCCGATAAACATGAACACATGACAGGCCAGCGGGCCACGAGGAGGGGGATCTGTGAACATGCATTCAGAATGCATTCTGGGGCCCCCCCAGGCAGCGAGCTGGTAGCCTATCTCTTTAGCTTTTCATATACCTAGCTACCATCTGTGAGGTTACGTTGCTGAGTGCGGTATACACAAGAGCAATCAGACACACAGCTCTTTCTCAGGTAGGCTGTATGAAGTGGCATTAGCCCTAAAATAACATATTGGATCATATCGGGCTGTGAACTTACATGCCAGACATACTGCTGATTCTGGCCTGTCACGCCGCTACGCATCTGGACGATTTATCAGGCTAAACTAACACAAATGGCTGCCCGCCTGCGATATCTGGCGCTCTGCTATTTAGAGAAGCCCTGTGGCATCCCGGTGGTCCAGTCGTCTCGCCAGGTACCACAAAGTCTTGCTGACACAGGTCGCCCCAGGGCACGAGAGGCTATTCCCTGGGGAAGTGTGCATCAGTCTCTGTCAGCTCTGCCGTATTTCAGGAGATAATTGTTTGTTTCCAATTCGATCGTTCGGGAATCTTTTAAAAGTTCTGAAGAACTTATCAGAGCTGCGCCTGACAACCGTCCCGTAAACAGACGGGTCGTGCGATCCGACCCCAGGTCACAGATCTAAACTGAACGTTGTTCGTTCCGGAATCATTTATGATTGGGTTGGATATGCAAAACAGCCTTGGCCTCATGGAACCACAGAGGCCGGGAATGAAGCAAAACAAAGGGGTAGCAGAAGGGTGGGAGACGAGGGGTGAATGTCACAGGCTCCGTGTCGGAATCCCTCAGCTGTCCTCACCCGGGATCAGGCAGGGATCCTACACTCGCTGTCCATCTGCCTGGAACTGGGATCAGGCAGGGATCCTACACTCGCTGTCCATCTGCCTGGAACTGAAACACCACAAAGGCACCAGCTTAGAGGGTGACCTCAGCTTTCATTGCCATTGTTAACCTTATGAACCTGAGACAATGCTTTATATTTAACCCCCTTATATAACAGAGTAACGTTGCTCATGGGGAGCAGCTCTGTTAGCTCCATTTTGCTGTCACCAAAGGTACAGGGACCCATTGGGTGTTCTTTCTGTGCCCCCCTTTTGGGGCCCACTTCAGCACACCCCACTGGTATATTTACATCCAGCATGTGCTCCATACGCTGGGCCATCAATCGCATCCTTACGTTCAGTATGTGCAGCCGTAGCAGTCGGACCTCGTCCTTATGTTCCTTATGGTCCTTATGTTCCTCACATTGCTCTTTAGCTTCCTGCCAGTACACGACACAGATCTTCAGGCAGTCCCATGCAGAGGGTAGGAAACTTACCCACAATTCTCCCTGCCGGGGATGGAGCACACAAGAGCCTGCCTGCGCCAAAGTGGCGTGACCCTAATTAGCCCCATCCCATTGATCACATGAGGCAAACTCTTTAGAGCAGTGTTTCCAAATCCGGTCCTCAGGGACCCACAGACATTCCATCTTTTTCCTCCATCCTAGGAGCAAAAATGTGGACTGTCTGGCAGGGAGCTTGGAGGGAGCAAAAACATGGACTGACTGTGGGTCCCCAAGGACCGGACTGGGAAACACTGCGTTAGAGGCAACACAAGAGCCCTGGCAACACAAATTTTATCTTCATTAGCTGCTGCCCCCCGCTGTACCGGGGTGGGCATACACAGCTAAAAAATGCAGCTAATTCTCTCACCTGAGCATTTACTGTAATTCAGTTTAGTCATTATCCCCAGCTAAGCCGCCTAGTTTCTGCAAGCTACTGCACGGCTAGTTGTTAAGTATCTGCATGACAGCACGAGGATGCAAATAGGGTGACACAGACATCAGAAATGCAAACGAGGCCTGCGGTGGGGTCCGGTTCTTGAAAAGAGCGGCTCCGCTTGCATGCCGCCTGGCCACCTGTGATTGATCTGTTAGCCGGCTGTCACGTCCCGTTCCGTCCTCTGAGTCACAGGCAGTTGTTCAGCCGTGCTGCATGAGACAGATTTTAATTATAGACTCTGCAGCGTCGTGGAGGGCAAAGGCAGGAGCGGGGCCAGCGCGAGAGAGAACTTCACCATCCGAAAACTTGGCGAGCCACGCTTTAACTTCGCAAAACACGCAGGTGGAATACATAGGGAAGGTATATATATAATTATTCTGTTTTCCAAATAAGGTCAAAAGACATGAGAGGCAAAAAGAGAAGTGCGTAAGAAAGAGGGGGAAAGTGAGAGAGGTGTGGACAGAGGCTTCTGTGCCGGATAAGGACAGCTGGATTGGTAGCCAACTTCACCTCATCGCTGGGAGGTGGCAAGTGCTTTACCGTGGAGCTTAACTGTGAATTATCTTCTGTCATCCTACAGAGGAGAATGGGGCAGACACAGGACAAGGACTCGGGGGGAGATTTCAAAGGGAACGAGGGCGACGGCGGAGGTGAGCCAGAGCTGCAGCCCAGAGGTGGAGAGACGGCAGCAGCGAGCGAGAGCTGGGATGAAGGGGTGCCCGGGGAAGTAAGAGTCTACAGCCTGGCCGGAGATGGGAGGGGCGGAGCTTCTGGGACAGACAGCGGCCAATGGCTGGGCTGGGAGATGCATGGAGATGGGAGGGGCGGAGCTTCTGGGACAGACAGCGGCCAATGGCTGGGCAGGGAGATGCGTGCTGCTAGCCCCGAGGCTGTTAAAGCCACAGCATGCAGAGATAACTGCCCAGACTCTGAAGCAGGACGTCGCCCTGACCTTAAGGAACAGTTGGAAGACTTTATCAGCGACGATTTTGTAATCCTGGGAGGGGGAGAAACTAAACCCTCAGGCGAGGGAAAGGGTAAGAAAAGAGTAAGCGGAGAGGAGGGCATGAACTCTGAGAATGCGGAGAATGAGGGTGACAGCAGGGTGACTGGCCCTGAAGTGGAGACGACTCGAGATACTTGGGCGCTAGGAGAGGGCCAGGGCGAGGCTGGCTGCTCTGCTCACACCGAGCCAGCGGACAGTTCGCAGAGGGAGCAAAATGCCCTGAACGACAGCAAAGGCAGAGCCAATCGAGGTACACCGGCGTTTCCTTCCAAAGATAAACCAGAGCCCTCTCATCGCCCACTAAGGCAATCAAGATCACGAGGTGGTGCCCAGGGGCGGCAGGAAGGCTGCACGGGGGACCATAAACTCCGTGCTGATATATATCCTCCATTGCTAGCAGGAAGCCAGGGGTCTGGAGTGACAGCTTGGGCAGAAGAAGCAGATAAACAAGCAGGGAAGAAGTCGACACCAGACCGCATCAGAGGAGATATGTCTGATCATCGTTCCCCCAGGGTGGATCCTTATATACGGGGGGAGTTCTTGAAGGCACAACCTCCACTTCAGATGGAGCCAGCTCAGGCTACCACAGATGCCCCAGGCCTTCAAGTCAGACATGAAACAGAGAAGCACATCGGTGACCAACAGGATGGAGAATATGGCGACATGGCTGGTGTCTTACCCATCATCCCTGATCCTAAGATCGTTGAGATAACCAAGACATTTTATGTATTTTCCCCTGAAGTCAAGCACAAGGACTGTCCATCAAAGAAGGACGTCGAAGGTGCAACTCCGAAACTAGAAGGAGAAACTATCGAGGAGAAACCGAATGTAGGCAAGGGACCGGTGATGGATGCAGAAAGAGCACACCAGTCTGAAGAAACCAATATGTCACTGAGAGAAGATAATAGTGTGGGCACCCTGAAGTTATCTTCTGCAGGAGGATCGAACCTCAAACTCAACACTTCAACAAAACAGAGGGACACCATATCAGAGGAGACTGAGGATTTACTGATGGTGGACAAGAAGCACCCTGCTGGTACCAGTTATATACCTGTCCGAACGAAAAAGAAGCAAAGCAAGAAGACAGGTCCAACGTCAGTGGACACGATTGGGCCAGTCAAACAGGAAGGAACTCTGTCTGAAGAAGTTCTCATTGAACAGACTTCATTGGGAGGTGTCCCAGTTCCTTCAGACACTGCGAGGACCCCAGCTGTCCCTGAGGATGCCAGAGAGCGCTTAGATGATATCCATCATCTACAGACACTGGAGGTGGAGCGTAGGGCTAGGCCCAGAGCTGCTGGCAAAAACTCAAAGGAGTCAAGTCAGCTTTCTCAGAACCATGCCTCTCCTCACAGTGCCCTTCAAAGAAGAACAATGTCATCAGCATCTACGTCCAAGCAGGTATGGAAAGAAGAGAAACTGTCACAGATGACACCAAACGTGAGAATCGGCAGGGAAAAGGCGAAAATGGAACTGCAACGAGGAGAAGAGAATGTGGGGGATGATGACACTGTGCCCCCCCCTCTTAAGCCACAAGCAGAGACTGAGGGCAAGGAGGGGGCCGTGACATCACCAGCAGCAGGAGGCTCCGGCATTCCTGAAGGATGTTCCGTTGACATGCCGGCTAAAGGGGATGTTGCCCATGATGGATCACAAACTACTAGGAAGGCTGCTGCTATGGCTGAGGAAAGGCCATGTTCCAGAGGCAAACAGGGTCGTGGAAAACATCTTCCTCATAAGGACGTGCAGAAGGACCATCAAAGAAAGATGACAAGCGAGGCGGAGAGAGCCAGGCTCAGCGGGAGGGCGCAGGGTAGGAATGGGGAACAGGCATCAGCCCCCTCTGCACCAGAGCCAGCGAAGTGGGCTTCCGCGGCGCCCCCAGCCACCACAGCTGAGGAGTGTGAGGTTAGAAACTCGCCTGAGCGTTTCAAACGGGAAGGAGAACATCGATATGTCAGTGATGTGCTCACTCCACTCCCGGAGGTACTGACTTTCCCAGAAGCTTGTGAACCGGAGACTTTAGGCAAAGTGGCCAATACAGATGACATACATGCAAAACTTCCCACTGAGGATGCTGAAAAAAGAGATGTTGTTCCAGATATACCAGGACGCACAACAATGACAGCTCCTTTAGCAATGGGGATCATGTCTGGGAACTTAAAAACACAGCCTGAGGAAGGTGATACAGCTCCTGAAATCCATCTTGCAAGAAGAAAACATTCTTCTACAGCAGTAATGGAACCTGAGACGTGCCAGCTTACTTTTCTGGCTGGCCTCGAAAAAGCCCCAAAACAACCAGCCCTGAGAGGGGCATTATGTGACGATGAAAAGTCTGGTATTCCTCTTGTCTCTCCGCCACCAAAGATGGAAACAATCTCAAAAATAGAACCAAATCAATCTTGCGAAGGCTCCAGCCATTTTCCACATGCTGGTGCCTTGCCAGACAAGATGGAGTCAAAAGATTCACCTGTTCCTGCCCTCAAAGGGCTGGTAGATCCATGCTCTAATGCCAATGCAGGCAAGCCCATGATTACTGTTATAGGACATGACCCTTGTTCTGAAGAGGAGACGGCAAATCGCAAAGAGACAGAAAGAGAAGAGGCGGAGCAAACATCAACACCACTCGTTGAGGATGCAAGGGTCAGCCAATCAAAAGAGGGCATCGCTATGTTAAGCGCTAATTCCATGGCTTTATCACTATCCACCACAGCACTATCCAGCCCTCTGTCAGCAGGTCCTCCAGCACCACAAAGTCACAGGAACAAACAGCAAGCTGCACAGGTGACGATGAGAAAAGAACCCACTTATGATGCTGCTGTCACCACCGCCACATCAAAGAGGGCGGGTATTGAGATCAGCCCAGAGGTTATTCAGGAAAATGGCCCAATGGAAAAAGGAGATAAAAATAGCTCTGTCTCTAACCTACCAGAAAGTGACTATGCTAATCCAGCAATACCAACCACCACAGGGAATAAGCCCGCAAAGCCATCTGATGGGCGCAACCCCAACTTTGACTGCCATGTTGACACAGAGACTGAAGATACTGATGGTCTTCACTCTCATCCGGGCTTGCATAAGGGAGAGGAGCAAGGCGGACAGACGGGGCCATCACAACGGGATGAAAGGCTCAAAGATGCCATCTATGGGTCTGAACTTCACTCTGAAGTAGAACTGAGCATGGCTGAAGCATTCTCCTCGGGGTTCCCGTGCGATCGAGTCTCACTGAGGAAGAGGGCTAAGGCCAAAGGTCCTCCACCACCTGTTCCGAAAAAGCCAAAAATGCCTTACAGGGACATGCAAGCTTTGGAGTCTATGGGGATTTTGAGGCGCGGCCTGCATTCCGACAGCGAGAGGGACAACGCCAGGACCATGAAGCCCTATGAGATGGAGCCACCAGAAGAAGTGATGGAGGGGAGCCGCATGAAACGGCGTGGTCAGGTGTTTATGGGCAGTGCTGGGGAGCACATTGAGTCTGCCTTTACAATCACTCCAGACCACTTTGACCTTGACTTGGAAGAGCCTGTGAGATCCCACCCTGGTTTCATGGAGTACGAATGTAAGAGGTACGGTGTGCGGGGGTGGGAGAATGAGCCGGTGTACCTTGCTCTTGCTGCCTGCTTGCCAGAGACTGCTAGGGTGAGGAGATCACACGACAGGACGGGAGCAGACGCCGCCGAAGCGGATTACTGCGGGGGGGGGGCTGATACGGACTTGCTCTTCGTTCTCTCTGAGGGTGAGCTAGGAAACGGCGCTCCTCTCGAGGCAGAAGCAGACTCAGAGGCAAGACAAAGGATACGAGGTGAGGAGAAGCACCCTGGGTTTGGGAACCACCACAATGTGCAGCAGAGAGCAGTAACCACAACGCTTGATAGAGGCAATCGGGTGATGGGACATGGTGGTGCTCCTCATCCCCCAGAAACAGACATTCCCCCTGATATAGATTTAATGGGGTATGACATCCCTTCTTTGGGGGATTTGCGTTACCTGCCAGAAAGGAGGGTTAAAGGACTACCTCCACCCGTCCCCAAAAAGCCCAAATTACGCCTACCTCCAGCTGAAGTTGAACACTACCTAGCCTTGCTGTTGGCTGACCCAGAGGCAGACCCAGAGGCTGTGGCCCTGCACAGCTTGGAACCTGATCTCCTACTACAGGACACAGGGACTGGAGTGGAGCAGGTTTCTGGGCCTGAGCCAGGGAGCCCCAGCCCCACAGTGCCCAAGGCCCGCGTTCCGCGCCGTCCCAGGGACGTTTCAGAGCTCCTCAAGGAGACGGTTCAGATACAAGAGAAGAGTAAGAGCTGGATGAGACTCGGGGAGGCGAGGAGGGGTGAGCAGAGTGTGAAGGTGGTGCTGATGAAGAGCACCTTTGATCCCCCAAAGAAATCTGCAGAAAAGGTTCCTGAGATGGCTTCCACACCGAAAAAGGGTAAGATGTATCTTCTGACTTCAGAGCATGGGTGCCGCTACTGCGATTTTAGGGGGCCCAAATAAATGCACACTAATTAGTTTAAATTATGTGTTGGCATTCATTTAAATTAAAATCAAACCCATAATAAAGACTTTTTAAAGAAAAGTTAGTGAGGGTGCAGCTCAGGCTTACACTTATAAATAGAGAGAAACTACATGGTCAATGAAAGTGTGCATTTATTATAGAGCTACTAACTTGCAATGCATTTATTGTCATTGGAAAGGTCCTATGAAAGATGTGCTGAGATTTGTAAATCATGTAATGCAGATCTGTTGAGTTTATCTTTATACCGAAAACAGACATTCATAAAAAGCACAAGCACCCTACACTGGTGCTGAACACCGTTCCTAAGAATGGGCGACAGCCGTGTTATCCCCTAAGGAATGACACAATCTTCCTTGAGAACAGGCATATTATTCTTGTATAAATTGTAAAATAGCTCCACCTAGTGGTAGAACACTGAATAAGTGGAGATAAGGACAATTATTTATATGTTGCTTTATCTTTATTATTAGAGACTGGAAAAATCCGGCTTTGAAACCCTCACTGTGAAAAGTTTACTGTGTTGCTCTCAGTGGATTCTGAAGGACATGAGTGTTTCCTAGTCAAACCTATATATAAACCTATATACTGTCGACATGTAGCAGTGCTCAAGCGTGTCATCCTCATGTTGATGTGCACACGTATGGCACACTTACACACTTACTCTGGGCTCCAGCTGCTATGATGGGTAATCCTTGCAATCGAAGCGTTGCCTGTTAGTCTCAAAAATGTACACGGATGTCAGATGCTAGTAAGAGAGGGCTGAATTTTCAAATGACAGACAAAGCTGGTCGGCTATGATAAATATTTCTATATTAAAGTTAATCATCCATCCATCCATCCATACATCTCCTAATTGCATATCCTGGTCAGGATCACAGGCAAGGCCATACCTTTGGGTTAAGTATTGGGTCGGTCGAGGTCTTCACCCATTTAAGGGGGTCCAGGGGGTTGTATTGGCTGATTTTGATTACAATATTTAATATATTTGATTAACAAATATAATTAAGCCCTTGGTAGCAGGTAAAGTCAATCACCTTTTTCCTAAACATATCCTGAACTTATGTGACGGTTCAATGACGACAAACTATACGGAAGTATCAGCCAATTATATAGATTAATTAAAATCAAATATTGGATCTCGAAAATACTTCAGACAATAACAATTTTTTTTTTATCAATTTATATTAATGTTTTATAGTTATGCGTAAGAATAATTTCTATTAGGGTATCGTGGGATAGCATAAGCCACATGGGTCAAACTCACGGCCTGCAGGCCAAATCCGGCCCGCCACCTAATTTTATGTGGCCCGCGAGAGCTTTTTAAAATACGCATCCTGCCACTAAATTGTAGTAATTTGAAATCGGCTTTTACCTAAAACTATTTTCTAACAAGTGATGGGGCTGAAATAAATCTACAAATATTCCCAAATGTCTAAGAAGAGAAAAATTAATGTGGAGGGAAGTTTAATGAAAGATGGGAAAGTGAATACATGTTCGGTCTTCAAGGAGAAGAACCGGTTTGTCCTCTGTGCTGCAAGGCAGTGTCCGTGATTAAGGAATACAATTTACGTCGGCATTTCAACACCAAACGCAGAGCCAAGCATGCAAAATTTAATTTGAACCATTTGTGTTCAAGAAGTGTTTGCCATTTGTGTTCAAAAAGTTTAGAACAAAGTTAATGTAATAAAGTGCGTTTGATAATATTTGTCTGCTATTCACTTGAAAAGTTTTACCTTTGATTGATGGAGTAATGTGGGTTTCTTGGCCTGATACTTTGAAGGGATTTATGTTATAATAACATAGATTAATGTACTAACATATATTTATTTTAATGTTCATTGAATAAATAATAACTAAATGTAGTGACAGTTATCTAACAATATGTCGAAGAATAGTTACATTTATATAGTCTTACAGTTACAACTGGCCCTTTGAGGACAACCGTAATGCTGATGTGGCCCGGGGTGAAAATGAGTTTGACACCCCTGGCATGAGCTATAGTTTTTCCAAAGCGAATTGCTTTGGGGAAAACGCGTGAGGTGTAAGCAACAAGTAACAAGTAAGTAAGTAAGTTTGTGCTACATCTGCATAAATCACTTATCTGTCGATAGATCGATAGAGAGGCAGTAGAAAAATGAGGCTTGGACGCCGAAACTGACGTTCATCTGCGCAGCCGATAGAGGGCGCTATTCTCACTGTTCTGCGTTTGTGGCCGAAAAAGCGGGATATCATTTAGGAAAGTTATATACCCAAAAGGAAGAATGGCCTTCCCGTACGTGTGTGCGTGCGTGCGGAGTCACGCAACCATCACGCTTCGAAAAATCATCAATGAGGACCTGCGTTGTAATCTAAAGGGGAAAACAGTTTGCGGATATCGTACTCGGCGTGTCGGTTTTGAGATTATAGGGAAAATGGCAGCTCTCTGTGGGCATTTTGAGTATTTTGAGGCCAGTATTTAAAAGCCAGATTATTAACAGAAAATGCAAGTTCCAGACCTTTGCCACCCAGGTTCTGTATTTTCGAATATGTAAAGTATTTCGTGATTAGCGGTATGCACTCCAAAAAAATCATCAGGCCATTCGTTTTCATAGTGGAGGCTTGGGCATAAGTAATATAATTTTGATAGTGAAAATGAGTTGTTAATCACTTAAAAATCGGCGTCGTCCTCTTCCTCCATACAACTGGCCAGCCCAGTCACACCCGCATTCCATATTTTCCACAGAGACAGTAGAACTCACTGTACACGCTGGTGATTGGAGCAGGGGGCCGTCGGTCAAAGCTTCCCGAACGTGTTTGGCTGGCATTTGGAAAGGGCGGGGATAAGATAGGGCGTTGCTTCCGGTTTATTGGTGCCAGGGAGTTGGAGAAAAGAACAGGCGAACTCTCGGCGGTTTGCGGCGGGGAGCAAACAATCGGATATATTCCGTGGCGGCAGGAGCGTTTACATGTTTTAAACCGTCAATTGGCTCATTTTAAGGGATTGTTTACATACAGCAAGAAGGTAAGCGGCCCGCGATAAGCCGAGCCGTGCGCTGAATGGCTGAGGTCGCGTTCTGATTTGAATGGGTCGTGGGGGATCGTGCGTGTCCGCGGGCACAGGACCGGCTCCCGGCTCCCGGTTCCCGGCTCCGGGCTCCGCTGGCCGGGCTGCTGCGGCTTCGCCTCCCGGGGTGGGGAGCCTCCACCGTTAATTATCTGATCTTACAATAATGCGGCACATCTCTCTCTCTATATATATATATGTATGTATGTATGTATATATATTATGCAAAGCGCGTGCCCGTGTTTGTTTCATTTGCTGGTTCTTTATCCGATATTTTGAGGGATGCAGGCGCGTGTGAGGCGCTGTGCCGGCCGCCCGGCTGCACGCAGGACTGGGCTTCCTGCTTCGCTCCGGCAAATGGCTCCTGCGGGTTCTGCCGCCGCCTACTTGCGCTTCCCGAAAGCCAAACGTGCGGTATAAGGCGCGATCTCCGGGGGCGGGCGGCTGCGCCGTCTCCCTGGCATTGGGGGCGCGGAAAAGGCACCTTACAGCCGGGGAGACGCGGCGCGGCCGTCCGCTGGGCGGCGGGCGCGATTACGTCATGCAGCCTGCGGAGACGGCGCGTGCACGCGGCGTGGGCGCCCGGGCGCCCCCCCCCCCCCCCCCCCCCCCCCCCCCCCCCCCCCCCCCGGGGGGGGCCCCCCCCCCCCGGCCCCCGTCTCTCCCCCCCCCCCCCCCCCGCGGGGCCCGGCGGGCCCCCCCTCAAAAAGCGCCCGCCCGCCCC
>JAODKM010000108.1:22732034-22743637 GCA_026780845.1 Petrocephalus sullivani
CCCACCCCACCCCCCCCGGCCAGGGGCGGCTGACCTCCGGCAGGTCCGTGTCTCCTGGCCGACCCCGGGCCAGCGGGTCTCCGAGGCGATCCCGTTAAAAGGCGCCTGTGCGCCGAGCGCAGCTTCGAGGCGAAAGACGGCGATGGGGGGGCGCGATGGGGGGGCGCCTGCTGGGGCCTCGGCCCGCTCCAGTCACCCTCACCACCATCATCATCGTTATTATTGCTGCTGTTACTCATTACCATACACGCATGCATGCAGTCGCATTAAACATTAAAATGCCGATCACTGTATCCATCCCAGAATCAGACCGAGTGCCCTTTCCCTTTAAGCAGCCTGTTCGGACTGTTTCATTCTTGTAGTAGTAATAATAATAATAACTATCTTTTTATGTAAAATGGATAAAATGCATAGTGATGTTATATTTATTTTGAATCATTTCTTATTTCTTTGCCATTAGAACGTGTCTGTCACATTTGATCTGATTTAGGACTAGCCTCATTCCCTCGCTGCTGTTTCCCTTACACGTCCTATGGCAGGCTCCTTATGCTCAGCGTACATGGCGGCACAGAGATGCCAGGTGGGGGTAGCCCCTCGCTTCAGCCGTTTCTGAGGCTCAGATGGGGGCTGTCACGTTCCTGCCCAGCCGGCCCCTGCTTCTCAGCGCAGGGCTGCGTGCTGATTCTAAGACTGCATTGCTGTAGGGAGTCTGGCAGAGGGCACTGAGTGATCAGCTCTAGTGTCTCCTTCAGAAAAATACTGAAGCTGCATGGTTAGTAACATTTGATCAATTTAATTGCCACTCCTGTTAGCAACTCGGCCATTCTGATCTCTAACAGGCAGTGACATCCCTGTCTTTGAGAGTTGGTCGAGCTTCAGATAGATTCACAGCGGATGGCCGAGTGATTTTTAAAATTCATCTTAGCTTGCGACTAAACTAATTGGTGCTGAATGCTTGTTTGAGGATGGGGAGCGGCCCCTCTCTGGGACCTGCGGTTTCTTGCCTGTCCTTATCTGCCGTGTGTAATCCAGCCCCGTCCCAGAATTCTCCTGCGTGGGTGCTGGAGTCGGTTCTGCTCCGGTCGCCAGACGGCCTGACCGTCGCACAGCCTCACGGCGGCCCAGCTCGGCCCACGTGCCCTGCCCACTGCTGGGGGAGGCCTGGGGAGGCTGCCCGCAGAAGTAGGTCAGGATGTTGAGTGAAATTGGGCAGGAGATGCAGTGACAGGCCTGGCAGGGCGCCTAATGTTCCCAGGGTATGGTGCGGGCCCTGGTCAGATGCCCCCCCCCCGCACTCCTTTGTATGGACTCAAAATGACAAGCAAGCACAATTCCAGCAAGACTATACAGCAGGGCATTTGGAAATTGCTCATTTCAGACTCTTATTGCTGTTATTTTATGTGATGTCCTGTGTGGCTGTTAATCTGTGAATTAGTCATCTCTCTTTCTCTTTTTTCAATTTTACATTTGTCTTAAATGGGCCATTATGACTGAGATTTACTGGTAACCGTCAATCTGCTGAACTCCCGTGCACCAAAGGTTTTGTGATGTCAGCTTTGACGTAACCATTTGATGTCTGTGGGTGGTGACAGATTTTGGTGATGGGGGGAATATTGCTGGCCAGTGCATTTGGCAGTCAGGGTGAGAAGTGAGTGTTTGGGGGGATGGTATTCCGGATTTAGACTCCTTAGCTCATGATTTTGGGCTTGGATCTGCCAGAATCCTGTACAGCCTTCTGCAGTGTGGGGCTGATGGGGTATGTAGTGCACTCATTATCATGGTAAGAACAGCGTTGACATCTCCCCCTTCTTTATTTATTTTAAATCCCAGAATGCACTTGTTCCTTTTGCTGGCATTCAGTCAGTGAATTAAATCGTGTTTAGTGTCTGTTGCAACTGAATATCAGAGAGCTTATGGTAACACAGGGAGGCTTATAACAAGGTATTAGTAATGATGTGAAACCTCTAATGTCAACAGGATAGGGTGACGGTCTAGTATTAAAAGACAAACACTGAGCTTTGGAATTCCAGTTTAATGTAATGTCAAGAATTTTAAGTCAGGGTCAAAACGATTCTAGATTTCTGTCCTGTGAACATTGTAGAAACAATGAATGAAGTTTTCCCCTTTTTTTGCAGTTAAGACTGCAGTGATTGCCTTGTGTTGGCGATTTGTGAATAACAACAGGTCTTGGTTCAAACGCACGGATCTTGATGAGTGGTTTTGATGACTCAACCTCTGGCAAAAGGTCAGCGCTCAGATTCTGATGGTGTTTGCATGCCAATCTTTTCTGGTCTGCCGTGAATCCCCCCCCCCCGCCCCCACTACTATGTGAAAGGGCCTCAGTAGTGTAAAGCTAGTTGGGTTGGGGGAAGAGTAAGGCACAATGGCGTGGTGTGTCATTTTCACTATGGCTGTCCCGGCAGTCTGCCCTTGTCAGATCTGGACGCCAGCTTGCCTGATGGGATTAGCGTGGGTGATGCTGGGGCGTGCTGATGAATATAATTCAATTTTTGTTCAATTTTTTTGCTGTTGAAATGAGGGGGGGGGGGCGTCTTGCTGTTAGACCCCGAGGGCTCATTTGGGGGGGGGTGCAGGTGCACAGATTCTCATGGTTTCTTTTCTGGCTTGTTTGCTAAATCTCATGGTAATTTTTGATTGGTGGGCTGCATATTTTGGAACTGCCCACCTGATCTTTGCAGAAATGCTGGGCGGTGTTTCTGGAGAATGAATCATCGCTTTGGTTAGACAATAAAAAAAATCTGCGTGCTGGAATGGGCATCTGACCGCTTTTAACTAAGGCTCCCTCTCCAGCATCTCGTCTGTCCTTCTACCCTAGCAGGACGCAGGTTTGGCTCTACATTCATGTTCTCTCAGGCTGTCAGGTTCTGGGACACCCAGATGTCATCTGAGCTGTGCACTATTTAGGAGTTTTCCGCTCAGCGGGAATGCATGTTCGCGCTTAGTTGGGGGACTCTGTGGATTGTGACGGGCATCTAAGAATGCCATTTTGCTAAAACACTGATCAGGCTGCAGTTGTGAGAAGGTTCTTTGTGACCGACTGGCAGCCAAAACGTACCCGGGAACCACAGACGTGCTTTCTCCTGTGAACCAGATAATTGTATGCTGCTGTTGTATAACTAATGTTACCGCAGTAATGTGTGCCATCTATCCATCCATCCATCTTCTCATGGTTTATTCTGGACAAGATTGCTTTGAGCCTGGAGCCTATCCCAGACAGCATAGGCACATGGCAGGGATCCCGCCAAAAAAGGGATTCCAGTCTATTGTGCGGCACATGCACACTTGCAGTGTTGCATGCTACGGGCAGCTTGGGGATGCCAGTGAACCTAGCTGCCCACCATGAGCTTGCAGGAGGAAACTGGAGTAGCTGGAGGATGCGAACGCAACACGGAACGAGCATGTAACCCTGACTCTGATGTGAGGCAGCAGTACTGATCACTGAACCCTTTAGAACTGGTGATCTGCTGTGCAGTGGGAAAGGATCCGCAGGTGGCCCGGTTCCTTGGTCTCTGGTGAAATGCTCCTAGGGGAGGGGGTGGCAGGGTGTGACACTTCTCGTTAGCTCTGTAGGGGGCCTGTCAGAGTGCTTCTCCGGGTCTGTAGAGCCACTGCATAGGAATGGCGGCCGGACAGTCGTGGCAGAAACTAGTAGCAGCCCTGGGGCGCAAGGCCATTTGCAAGTTTTTATCTTTATGGTTTGTTCCTGATTGCCAAACACTTGGACGTGGGTGGCTGTATTAACATCATGGCAGTCTCTGTCGTCATGGTAATTGGGCACCTGGGTTTCACCATTTATGGAGCTGAAAGTGCCTCTGTGCCAAGACCAAAGGTGATTCGGGATCTTTTTGGGGAGTGGGAGACCCTCAGTTTCTTTAGTTTTAAATCGGAAGAGAACAGTGCAGCTCATTGGATGCGTGGGCCTCATTGCTGCCACAGGTTGGACTGCTTCATCTGTGCCGGTTCTGGAGGCAGGCATGGACCCAAGCATCAACCCCTTCAGTCTGTGGTGATTTCAGAGTTCCTTCCCCCAGCCACCAGGGGTGGGGTAATATGGAGGCTCTTCAGCAACCACTAAACTTCCTCAGTTTTGCTCCCCTGAGATTTGCATTTTCTTTTGTGCGGAGGTGGAGTGTGGGCGGAGCTGAGCATGCCCCCAAGAGCATGTCCGTCATCTCAGCTTCCATTGTGCAGCCAGCCGTGACGCCGCGTCTGGCACTGTAATGGCAGTAATCTCCTTAGGAGATCAGGTGACCTCTCTGTCTGACCAATGTGCTTTCAGGGTGAGGTTGCTCGAGGTCGCCAGCCGCTGGTGGTGATTCCAGGTTCCAGGTTGTTGGGAAATTCCCTCGCCGTGTAGGTTTGAAAATTTTAAAAGTTCGCTAAATGCAACGAAACAATGGTTGTTTTCTCGACCTTGTTGATGTGCCACTTTTTTTGTCTTCCGGGTTCTGAACGCTAAGGAAATTTGGCGCCGTTGCGGAACTCGACGCCTGTCAGCTTGCTGTGATCGAGCCCTTACTCACCATGCATTTGCCTTAATCGTCCTCTAAAAGACTGGCTTTGGCAGGAAGCGCCTTCGGCTTGTTTAAAATGGTGGGAGGGAAGCGATAAGGGTCCCTCCCTCTGCCGGACTCACTTGCTGTGCGCTGAGGATCCCTCACCTGCCAGAACGGTATGCCGAGCCCCTCTGTGGTCTCGCTCATCCCCGTTACCCCCACCCCCCCGCCATCCTGTAGGGAAATGCACTGTGAGTCTGTGTGAAAATGCCAACTTTGTGTAGCTGGCGGCTCCACTGAGGAGGAGGAATAACGGGATTGACATTTATCTCGAATTCCAGCACCACACTGTTAGCATGGACTCGTATAAATAAGACTTGTGTACCCAGCCGGTGTCGTTACGGCATGACCTCCCTCCGCTCACTCTGTACTTTACGACACAGAATTTATTGGGCGAGATATTAAACTTCATCTGGTCGTGTATTTGCTCGTCGGCCTTCTGGCTGTGTCTGTGCAGACCCTTAGCGGTGTTTAAAACCTCCCAAACGGCTGTTTGTGCTCTGAGTTCAGTTTCATCACCATTTATTATTTTTCTTCCGTGTCTAAGTGTTTGATGGAAGCAAAAGCTGGTAGTCATGCCAACGATGGCTTCTTCAGAAGCCTGCCCCTGACCAATGGCTAAAGACGGGGGGGGTCTCTGCGATCTGGGGGACTGCGCCGACCTGCCTGCGTGCGGATGGGGCCTCTGGAATCTGCGGGGGTCAGATGTGCATATCGCCTGCATTACCTTTGATAGCCCCTGGACCTGTGCACTGCCGGTTCATATAACGTACAACTCTGTTTTTCTAAGTAACAGTGTCTTTGACCATTTCATCACCTGTCATAAAATGCCCTCTGAGAGCGGTATTGGACCAGCAGGCATGCCTTTTTTACGGGAAGTTTTACAGTCCCAGCTGCTGCTGTTTGAAGGTGGCCACATCTGACTCCTGGTGCCATGTCTTGGCGGTGAGTTTTGCAAGCCGAGTGTGTTATTGGTGCTGAAGCAGTCTTACCATCTTACCTTTGGCTCTGACTCTCTAATCTGCCTCTGCATGGTTTTTGCTGAGGACTTTATGCTTCTGGGGCAGGACAGTTGCTGGATTGTTGTGGCTGGCGATTTTTCTCTTGGCACCTGCTGTTTCCCAGATGGTGCGCAGCCGCTTGGTGGGGCCAGTGAAGGCCGGTAGCTGGATGCGGTGAATTATGCTTCTGTAAGGGAGATACAGTGACCTTGCCCTAAAGATGCCGTACCCATGTAAACGTGCTGCATCTGCTTCTCTAAAGGGGTTTGGCTGGCCTGCTTTGGGAGTGGGGCGCACACAGTGTTGCGTGCTGGTGCTCAGGTCAGTGCCGTCACGCTCCCCTGGCACGGGGCGCGGGTCCGGAAGCGCAAACGTGAGCGATTGGGTTTGTTAGTCGAGGGCGTCTACCAAGAAGATTAACCAGGTTATGATGGAGATTAGGGGCCGTATGACACATCAGTCAATAAGGAAGCTTGATAACGCTCCCTTCTGACTGCGTGTGCCACCCACATGCAGTACGTGGCTGCAGAGTACAGAAGCAAGGCCGTGTACCTGATCCACGGAGGGCCGGTGCGGGCTTTTGGGATGACTTTTCAGTCAGCCAATAAGACTTGCTCCCCAGGACTGGAGCTGACAACCACTGCTTTATTATTGGCTGGTTGAGATGTCATCACACTGTCCGCACTGGCCCTCCATGGATCAGCTTCCCCATCCTCTCCTTATCAATTAAACCACCATTGCATGTTTATTTCTAATTATTGTTAAATGGAACCGGGGGTGGCCTCCAGTGCCATGACTCTGCTGGATAAGTGATTGGGGGACGGGTGGATGGACGGATGGATGGACGGGTGGATGGACAGGTGGCATGAAATTGAAAGTCAGCATGGAGCTGAAATGCAGACTGGATTACAGTCCTTGGCAGAGATGGGCCTGATGCAGGTGCAGACAGGCACTGTGCTCACAGAATGACAACCTGCTCCCAAAACTGAAGGCTTTCCCCTCCATGTGAACCTGGGCTCATCCTGCATGCTAGGCAACAGATGCTGAGCTGCTGTTTTTCTTTTTCCTCTCTTGGGGGTGGGGGGGGTGTAACTCTCAGCCTGCATGTTTAGATGAGCCATGGGCTGAGAGAGCGCCAGGCAGGCAGCGTGGTGCGGGCTGCCGCTTAGACTGAATCAGGCTCCTGTTTTTGTGAATTACATAAAACTTATTTTTCTTCCGTGTCTAAGATTAGTAACGTTGTTTTAAATTTCACTAAATTGCTTAGAATCTGACTTCGTTTCCGCTGCACCCGGGACCGAATCATGTGAAGGAATAGAATGTTCTGGCAGAACTTCTGTTCATTAGCTATCTATTGTTTGTTAGTAATTTATTACATTATTGCTGCTTGCACTACAGGGATGGGATTACCATGGCGGCTCAGGCCAAAATGATCTGGCCTCTTTGAAGCTCCTCCTTCAGTTAAGCAGGACACTTTTTGCTCTGCCTGAATCACAAAGGATGCTGTTCTTTGGATATTCTGCACCCTGAAAGCCCCTGTTTTGTGCTGGTTAGTTATGGCATAGTTAGGGCAGGTTAGGACATAGTTAGGGCTCCCTGTCTTGACACCACCTTATGGTTAGAGAGCCATGCTCTGGGTCAGCTTCCTCTCCCTTCTCCTGAGACTGACCCTCTGACCCTCCTAATGGGTGGTACTGTGTACTGGTAGAGGGCTCCCAGCGGGGGGCAGGATTCTAACAGGGTGGTGGTAGCGAGCGAGGTGCCTGGCGTTTCTGATGGGCTTTGATAGGTCCCTCAGATGGCAGATGGAATAGCAGTTCGCTGGAGTAATGTGATAACCTGTAATATGGCTGAAAGGTTTTACGTCTGGGGATTTCAGTCATGTCTTCCATTGATTGGGTAAAATACACACTGTTCAGAGGATACCTGTGTTTCACGATGGGGGGGATTCAGGTCTCTCCCAGAATGTTTTCTCATTTTTCCGTTGGCCATAAGATGAGCGAGCATGTGCAGTGGATGGTGGCATGTTCCGCTTGTTTGGTCAAGAGTACTGGCATGGCCATTGGTGAGGTGTGTGGCTTTTGGGAGGTGCCCAGTCTCTCTCTCTCTCGCTCTCTCTGTCCCTGTCGCTCTCTCGCTCTCTCTCAACAAAGTGGCCACTCCTGTGAGCTTTGTGGGCAGCGGTGAGCGTAAGTGATGGTGAGCACCAAGGGAAGAATCTAACGCAGACCTGCCACTTTGCTATGGAGCCCTTTCAGAGTTTCCTGAGAGATGCGGCTTGTACAGAGTTTTCAGCATTGCTTTTATTTTTTTATTTTTTGCAATATTGGTGGTATTCCCACCAGTTTGAGTCATTGCCTGGATGGCAGGTCTGGATGTGAAAATTTGCTGTTTTGTTCCCAGTGTAAAACTAGCAGTCTGTTAATATACATTCTGTCATTTTACTCCAGTATTGCAAAAGCCTGTCCCACCTTGTCTTTAGGATAATTAAGGACAATCGCCACTTTGAGACTTTGGGAATGTGCAGTCTGCAGTCTTTCCGGCATGTGGCCCTCTGTCTTCCCCTGAGAGTTGCTAACTGCTTGGTCTAGCTCTGCATTCCTCCTCTGATTTTACCCAAGCTGGAATCACCCCTCTTTTTGCGAAAGGGATCCCCAACCTTGTTCCTGCAAGCTCCTGACCCCCCCCCCCCCTTGCAAATAACATTATTGTATGCCCAGGCATTGGTCCCTGGGTAACCCACTGCTGACACTGTGTTTGCATCCCAGGAATGTTGAGTGGGTGCTCAGCCGGTGATGGGCCTTTGTTCTTTAAAGGGTTGTGATAACTTGCTTAATAACCGTCAGTGAAAAGGCCTCATTCTTCTTGGCCCCAACTCTCTCCCCCTCGTCCTTCGCAGACATGTTCAGGCGAGTCGTCCGGCAGAGCAAGTTCCGCCACGTCTTCGGCCAGGCGGTAAAGAATGACCAGTGCTACGACGACATCCGCGTGTCGCGCGTCACCTGGGACAGCTCCTTCTGCGCCGTCAATCCAAAGTTCGTGGCCATCATCATTGAGGCTAGCGGGGGCGGAGCCTTCCTAGTCCTCCCACTGCACAAGGTGAGTGCGGGGCATTGCCTTTTTTGGCCAATTAACACTCATCCAACAAGTTGTGTGGGCGGTCTTAACTGAGGGGTGGGGAATTAGTGGTGGGGTGCGGTCAAAGCCAGACATCTGCTCCAGCAGCGAAGTTCCTCTGATTAATCGCTGACTTTTCTCAGGGGGCCTACAATCTTTAAGACCTGCTTAGTTTGGATAGTTTTTTATCTTTGGCTTCCCAAGTATTTTGAGGTTTCGGAAATTTGAGGAAAGGATTGTGATAGCAATCTGTCTGATACATTTTCATTGCCTTCGTTTGTCACCATGGAAACTGGCGGGGGGGTGGGATTTCAATCATAACATGCTGTTTTCCTGTTATCTTTTCTTAGAAGAAGGTTTATCAGAAATGTAGGGGGTGCAAGCCCGGATCACCAGAGAAGGTCTAGGAAAAACGTCAAATCCTGAGCACCGTTAATATTTTGAGGCCATTTTGGCTTCCCAGGAGAAGCGCAGAGGTGCTGTCATCCAAATTTGGCCATAGTTTAGGTGCCCTTCGAGTAAACCATCCTTGCTCATGTGTTAGGAATGTGAAGTCTGGGCCTCCTCATGTAAGAATCTATTTTCAGGGCAGGAGAGTTGGGCTGAAGTTCCCAAGATTATTCGAAGTTTCATGAATCTAGTGCCAGTTATTCATGAGAGGAAATGTGACTAATAGGATGTTTTGGATGGTGATACCTAGTGTCTGTGCTGCTTATGGTAACCATGATGCTTGTTGGTGTCCTCGAATGTGATCCGTACACAGGAGATTCAGATGGAGGTGTTTGGCGGTGTGACTAGCATGCTGCTTGTGCTGGTTTGAGTCACTCTGTATCTAGCGGTGTCTTGACCCCGCGGTGGAACCTGCTACGGATTCCACATGCCTACTGAAGGTCCAGTGACTTTATTGTGGCTGTGGTAGAGCAAAGCCAGTCGCTCTTTGTTCTCAGTGCAGAATTCCGGGTGTAATTCCAGAAGGTTACAGGGGACCTCTGGACCTAGTGACCTGCTTAGCACATTTCAGGATGTGTGCCATGGTGTCCCGAATGATGCCTCTCGAAAACGCCAAAGAGGGACGCTTCCGCAAGCCCCAGGTGTTAGCAGAAAGTCGGACGTGTGACTTTTACAGCCGCACTGCCTCATCCGCAGAACGGCCATTGGCTGGTCGCTCTGTGTGCTGAGCATCTGGCCGCTGCCGTCTCGCGCCCATAGTCGCCGCTCGGCCCGGTCGCCATTCTTTTGTTCGGCCTTTTCCCTTTCGGCCGACCAGGCAAGCCACTCCGGGGGGGTTTCTGCTCAGCCTCTCACCCACTCCAAGGCTTTTTTTTTTATTTAAAGCATTGACCTTTGACCTTTTGAGAAATGCCTTTGGTTTGGCCACCGTCTGCCTGTAAACATAATGGCTTCTGTGAGTGTCCGCCTGCATAAAGACTTAATTGCGGTAAGGGACCCAAAGGGGTGGCAACAGTAAGGTCGCTCAGTGCCCCGCGTCGTGTGAAATTCGATGTAGCCGCGTCACCAGCCGCACAGAGGCTCGGCACCAGCGGAACCCCCCCCCCCCCAGCATGTCACTTCCTGCAGAAGCCTTTCTGCCTTTGGTTCTCCTCCTTTACTGTCATTGTAACAGACCAGGAACTTCCAACATTGCATTGTTGCGGATCTGCTGAAAAAAGGTTATATCCTCCCCCCAGCCGCCCATCTTCCCTTCCTGTGTCTGCTCGCCCCCCAGCCTTGGGAGATTCCCAGGGGCCTTTGTTCACGCGCCGGCCCATCTGCCTGCCAGGCCTGCCGCCCCGTGGCCCTCCGGGGCCGCCTTTGTCCTGCAGCATGCTCAAGCAGGCCCATTGTCGCTCCCCTCTTCTCCGGGGCTTCGGGAGCCGCACTCCCATGGGGCTCTGGGGCATGCTAACATTACTGCTGATTGGTCAATCGAACGCTGGCCTTTGTCCGCTTTTGTTTCGGTGGGAGGGATATCCCTGTCTTTCTGTGGGATTTCATCCAGCCAATGAGGTTTGAGAGAGAGCTGCGGGGCTCTTTGTGCTGCCAGCTGAGCGGAGAGGAGTGCGGCAACGCTGACCGGTCCTGGCCGCGCCCGGCGCCGTGATTGCACACTGTGCACCTGCCCCGGCTCCTAGGCTCCCTATTGATTTCTTTCCATTGAAACTCCCCAATTTCCCCACAAAGATCAATAAAGTTTCCCCCCTACTCCCTCCCGGCCTCCCCCCCCCCAGAGGACCGTCTCCCCTTTGTGTGCAGCCTGGCTGCCTTTAGCCGTCTTTTATCTTTTGGTCTTTACAGAGCAGACATCAGGTGTCTGACTGACCACACAGCCTCAGTTTGTTTTTGCTTTTTTTATATGCTGGATGATTTAAAAGCTAGACGGTCACCTCCTCTTCTCTGCCATGTCACTCATACCTGCTTTGAGGGCCTATGTATCGGATGGGGGGGGGCAGCGTCTTTTATTTCCCGTCTCCTCCCCCCCCACTTCCTGTACACTGAGCTCTCTTCCTCCTATCCAGATCATTTCCTCTTTCTCCTTATTTTTCAGATTTTTTAGTCAGATTTGTTAGTCTGACTGTGTGTCCCAATGGCAAGGGCTGATGATGGTGTTGCTAGGCACCCTGAACCCCCAGCGGGGGATGCTGTTCCGGCAGGGCGTGCTAAGTCACCCATTCCCACGTTTGGAGAAGCCGTGTGTTTTGGGGGTGTGCTAGTTTGTATATGTCATCAACCCCCCCCCCCTTCCTATTGTGCAAGCTACAGAGCTAGAATATAAATGTGCCGCCATGCTCTGTTAGGGGGGGGCAGTGTGTGGCTCTGGGCGTGAGCGTGTACGGGTCTGCCAGCCGCCATGCTCTGTGAGGGGGGCAGTGTGTGGCTCTGGGCGTGAGCGTGTGCGGGTCTGCCAGCC
>JAODKM010000108.1:22785629-22800624 GCA_026780845.1 Petrocephalus sullivani
GAGGCAGGGGGGGCACCCTGTATGGGATGCCAGTGTATCACAGGCCATGAGGCAGGGGGGGCACCCTGTATGGGATGTCAGTGTATCACAGGCCATGAGGCAGGGGGGGGCACCTTGTATGGCCCCAAAATTATACACTACAGGAGACACCAATCCACACAGGAACCAAACCCACAATCCTGGAAGTGTGAGGCCACTGTGCTGGCTGCAGTGGGATTAATAATAATAATGATAAAAATAATAATTATTATCATTATAGCACTACTACAGATTATTATGATTATAAAAAGTGAAGGGCCTGCCTCCAACTGCACCCGACTGTATGGCACACGAGTTTTTAAGATGTATATTTTCAGTTACTAAGAAATGAGGCTGCCATAGTGGTGCTAAGCAAAGCTAGCAAGTTTGCACATCCCCGGTGTTTCCCTGCCTGGCCAGCAGGTGGCGCTGGTCTGCCCTTGTCTAATGTTTTAGTCATCTGTGATTTTTTTGTGACATTTGTTATTGTGAATTGACCCACACCTGACTCTTGTTGCCACTGGTCTTGATTGATTGTAATGACCCACACCTGTTTCTTCTTCATCCCTTGTGTGTGTGTGTGTGTGTGTGTGTGTTCTCTGATGTAGATAGTCTTGCTGTGATTGCTGTAGGTGCTTTGCTTGTGTTCCGTCTGCTCACCTGCACGTGCGCGCGCGCGCGTGTGTGTGTGTGTGTGTGTGCATGTGTGGCTGGAGCCAGGGGGCTAGCATGGCAGGCTGCCACACACATACTCAGCCCATGTTTGCCCAGCAAAACAAACTGCGCCGTAATATTGGTGAAAGGCTCGAACCCGTGACTGCATCTTCGGCCACAAGCAAATATGCTTTGCTCCAAGTACCGGTCACTGAGGCTGAAAGCCTGCCAGATGACGGAAATGACAACGAATGAATCCAGAGTCAGTTCTCATTTGAAGCAGGTTTCCGTCTTACCAAAGGGTTTTGATGGACATTTTGTTTGACCAGTAGCTTTTTTACAACTCGCCTTCTCCCTTTGCTGTGAGTACGAAGGTGGTCCTTATCTGTGCTGGAAATGTGCACCACGCCACACAAACGGCGCTCGGGTTCGTGCTGATGCTGGCCTGCCGTCTCCGTCTCGCTCTCTGTTTACCCCGTCAGCTGTTTAGACGTACTCACCAGCTCCTGAAATACTCTGTGCAATTACTTCATTCAGAAAAACAGCCGATTAGTCCTTATTAAAGAGCCCTGAAATCACGGCTCCCCCTAGGCATCTGCGTTACCATCAGCGCTGCGCGCCGACCGCAGCGATTAGCTGTGTGATTAAGTCCCATTTGAGGTTTAAGGCCTGTTTTTCCCCGCTGGGATGTAAGCGTAGCCCCATTTCTGCCCCTTTGCGTCTCTGGGCTAGCATAACTAACAAAGGCACGGCTCTGCACAGTGGCGCCACCTGCTGGTCCCTCACCTTCCATATGGCTCAGGCAGCAATTAGCCACCAACAAACAGCCTCCACCTGAGTGCCATTTTCGCCTCCGCCTGCTAACGAGGCATAATTACTTTTGTGCGGGTCTGTTAATGGTTTTATTTTCTCTTTTTTTCTCGCTCCTATGGTGCACGTAAAATATTTTATTCTTCACGGCTTTCAGCATCTAAGGGGCGATGACTGGACGGAAATGCTTTCTCCTCGCCCCTCATGGAGGATGCAGTGATTTCATTATGCACCGAACTGTTTGTGTCAGCAAAGCTTCTGCGTTCCCCCTGAGAAACTATAATTATTTAGTTCTTTATTCAATCCACTCATTCAAAAAACAAAAACAGGTCATAAGTTAAAGATATCAGTCAGATGGAAAAAAGGAGACTGTGAACCTCAACAAAATGTGTTTTGGAAGAGAGGGAGATTATCTAGTGTTATCTCTTAAGCAGAGTATGACGGTAAAGAAAATAAAGCAGGTAGAAAAAGAATGTAATCTTCAATGATACCTCCTAATTATCTGACAGTACAGCTAGTGTAAATATGTAGCGCCTGTAGTGCAAAGCAACAGACATATATATGAGGCCGAGGTATGTCAAATCTCAAACTTCTTTCAACATGGCAGGATTTTCAAACATAGGCCAAACCTGAGTCCTGCTTCCTGTACAAAGGAACGCAAGATCAAACGTGGCCTTTCAGTTGTGCAAGCGATTAGTGCGAAGCTGTGTGCAAAATGGGTCAAAGAGGAATTTGGGTATTCCAGTCATTGTGACATGTAGACACTGGGGTTTCCTGGCCTTGCCTGACATTATGGAAATGGGCGTGGTTAGCAGAGTATCTGACTGTTAATTAGCATGCTGAGGGTCTCATCTGTACCACGGGCACTGAAATGTCCCACCCCAGGGCTGTGTGTTCAGGGCTCTCACACCCCATGGTTGACCCCTATGTTCGCTCTGACCCTCCACTGGATAAGCAGTTATAGAAAATGAATGGATGGATGATGGATAGATGGATGATGGATGATGGATGATGGATGATGGATGATGGATAGATGGATGATGGATGATGGATAGATGGATGATAGATGATGGATAGATGGATGATGGATAGATGGATGATGGATGATGGATAGATGGATGATGGATGATGGATAGATGGATGATGGATGATGGATGATGGATAGATGGATGGATGGATGGATGGATGGATGCTACAATGGCAACCGGGCCTGGCCCCCCCAATCACAAGGCTGACCCACCCAGCCAAGAGGGGGAAGTGTATTTTTTTATATGTAATTGCCCCCCAAAAATCTTCCTGCCCCCCCCTGTTACTGAGAGCTGCGACCCATAGAGGTTGGCAGAGCGCTCGAATATGGTATGAAAATAACAATGTATATATACACTCTAAAACACCTGAATTGATAAATAAATGGTAATAACACATTTCAGTGAAGTATAACAATTAAAACAAAGATTAATTAATTTTTAGATGTAGGAAAACTCGGCAGGAAAGGGACATGTGGTGGTCACATGGAACACGTGGAACATTTTCAAGGACTCAGGAAATGACGTGCCTTAAAGGTGCTAAGCGAAGCTAACGAATCACTGCTGTGACACGACTGCACTCATGGCTGTAGTCTGAATGGATTTGTCATACATGCTGTTAACCTAATTAAATCTAACGTCCGGCGAAGCAATCCGAATGTTCCGGGAATGTTCTCTGCATGGACGGACAGGGGATGGGAATCAGAGGAAGAAATCTGAACACACTGCACACACACAAACACACACCAAACACACGCACACACACACACACACACACGTTCATATACCTACCTTAGTGAGGACTGGCCATTCATTTCTATGAGAAAACCCTAATCCCAATCACAACACCCTTAGCCCCTCCCCAGCCCTTACCTTAATCATATGGAACCAAAAAAAATACATGACTTTTGGCATTTCTGCTTTTTTGTACCACAGAATTTTATAAAATGAAGTCGTGAAGTAGTGAGGACCGAAAAAATGACCGCAGTAGTCACGTTTTTTTTTGAGGATTTGCTATTGCTACTGAGTTCCTTTGGTCCTCCCAAGTATAGCAAAACCTGTGTACACACGCAGACACAAATACACTGGCCATCTGGTAAATCAGGCATCGTCCCCATGGGCCGGCAAACGTGGGGGCTGCCCCTCTCAGCTCCACAAAAACCGCTATTACATCATGAGGGACGCCAAAGTCCAGGGTGGAGTTTTCATCGCAGCCCAGCCCTGCCCTGCAGGTGTGATGCTTCAGTGCCCCCCCACACAGCCACCCCCAACTAAAGGCCTCGTTCATACAACGGAGGCTGGCCCGGAATTCAAAGGCAGCATATTAGTCACCTATGGTAACGTCAGAGTCTCTCCCGGGCGGATGGCTCGCTCTGTCATGAGACGCAGCGGCGGTCGGCCGAGAGCCGAGTCGGCAACGGCGGACGGGGCACAGAGAAGAAGGAAGAAAACAAGCAAAGCATAAGGCGATTTATCAGCAGTCAGCAGAAGGTTCCCAGAGGAGCTTCATGCCAGGACAAATAGCTTTAATCTATTCTGCATGGTGCAAGCTTTAATCGTGCAAGGCCCACGGGTCTGGGATGATAAACACTGCGGAGGAGCCGCTGGCAGGAGGTCGTGGGTCAGATGTTAATGGCAAAATGGGCCATGCTGGTTAAGGATGACTGGCCAGCTGCCCTCTAAGCTTCCTACATCACACTTTGTTTACAACTAGAGATTTTGGGGAATACGTCATAATTACCATCCAAAATGCCACATGTTGAGGCTAAATATCAGATGCATTATTTAAATAAAGCCATTAAGAGCTGAGGTTTTTATATGAAGCTAAATAAAACCAAATGGCCCCCAGTTCTTAAGGAGAGAAAGCTGTGTGCTCTCTGGTCTGTATCAACCAATCAGAATCCTGCACTTCCTGTGTCGCCGTGCCGACGAGCAGACAGGGGAAGCTGAGTACCACCTGCAGGCACTGATTGGTAATTAGTTAGCAGCGTGTGCAACTCACGTGCCAGCTGGTTTATCTGCTACTCCTGTCACTTAGTTAATATTGTGCAGTGGCTTCCAGAACATCTGAGGTTCTGTGCACATGCGAATGGCTTTTTTCTCATTGTCTGGATCGCGCCGGTTCTCCTGGGAAGAGAACAGGACCGTGGAGCTGTTTTCAGGCAGCCTGCGGAGCTGATGGAGCGCCGTGGGAAGGCCGAGGATCTGCTAGCACACCGTTTCTGCGCCATGCAGCGACCGGAGCCTCCATCTCCCGGCTGCGAGCTCGTACCTGACAGAGGAGGGCAAACAGACACCTGGGGAGGGCTCTTCTTCCATATGCAGGTGTAGAGCGGCACTGCCATGTGGGTTTTATGCATGATGGCAGACGGCACGCGCCGGTCCAGACCGCCCTCGGCGACCGGCTCAGTGCTGAGAAGTGAAAGAGACGCCTTTGGATGAGCAATCAGACCTGCATATGTACAGGAGCATTATTAGAATCGCAGGGCCCTAGTCTGCATCACTTGATAAGCTTTTTGCTGTTTGCGGTCTGATGGCCGACTGTCCATGATTCGCTATATCCATGAGTACCTCTGAAGAAGGGGAAACGGAAGTTTGCCCCCTACCACCCCTGGGGCCATGTGCTGTTTTTTTCAATAAGACATCTCAGCAATGCTGATAATTCATAAGCCAATCTGCTCCTTTCAAAGGTGACAGCTGTGTTGGCTTTTAAATAAATAGGTAGGTAATGACCCTAGAGACCCCTGCCTGCCAAACATGCCCAGCCCCCCTCTCCTCAAGCATAAACATGGCAGGGGAAAGTGTGTCAGAGTGTTTAATGCTATTATGTTTGAGGCAGATTGCTTTCGGGAGCCAAATAGGGAGCAAGCGTGTCCCTGGGGGTTAAGCACTGTGCTGAAAGCAGCCGGCTTTGCAGATGCTGTGACTGCGGAGACAGACAGCAGGAGAGGATTCTGGGATATGTACATTAGTCAAGAAAAAAGGGCTCTAGAAGGGGCGACGAGGTGACGGCACCGGTGACAGAGGACATGCCCTGCAAATGAATTAACAGCCACATGCAATTCAGCCGAGGATCCCACTGCTTTCGGATACTCCGACGTCAAGTCCCGCTTGTGCAGAGGTGATGACAGCGACGCTTAAAACTTAAGCACTCTGTTTGTTCAAAGTGAGAAGCTACCGATCCATCCGTGCGAGACATGCAGCGTTAGCTTCTCATTCCAGGCAGCAGTCCAGCATAACATGCAGAAGAAATGGATTAATTGTAAAACAGTGAGGATGTATCATATAAATATGTCATAAGGCATCACAGAACCCGGTAATAATTAAGGACAGACGTAGTACATGTGTAACAATGGGGATGCAATTTCCTTCTCGGACAAGTGCTTACCCAAAAACACGGGAAACACCAGTGTTTCGGAACATCTGAGGTCAATCAAATGCATCTAATGTTACTGAATATAAAGCCTTAAAAGGTCGGGACATTTTACGAGTCCCACCCTGGGCGTCCATTACTTTTAATGGTTTTATCTAGCACAAGTTAAATTTGCATGTAAAATATGCCCGAAAATAGATTACAGAAGTGGAAAAAAGACACGAGTGGATGTATAAGGGGTGATTTGCGGAATTTAATTATAGAAATACGAGACAAAAGGGAAATCCGCGTGGCGTAAAAAGGCGTAAAAAATGCCTCTCCGCTAAAAGCGCAGTCGTGTGTAATTCAAACAGCCCCCCCCCCAAAGTCTGTGCGGCAGCTGGGCTCCCTAGAGGGCCGCGGCATGGAGTGCAAGGTGACTTTTACCGGAGCGAGCACAAGTGTGTCAGCCAGGACCACAGGGCAGAGCTGAGCCGCCGACTCCCAATTAAATATTTACACAGGCCGCAGTGCACCTAGCTGATGCCCCGCGAGACGCGGCCGCCTGCACCCACCTTCACCTCGCCAACGGGTCGGAGACGCAGCCTGCCGCACCCACCTTCACCTCGCCAACGGGCCGGAGACGCAGCCTGCCGCACCCACCTTCACCTTGCTGACGCTCTGCGAGACGCGCCCCCACCCCCCGCACCCACCATCACCTCGCCAACGCCCCGCGTGATGCGGCCCCCCGCACCCACCTTCACGTTGCTGATGCCCCATGAGACGCCAGGGGCGAGACATGGGGGCGCACCCACCTTCGCCTTGGCCTTCATCACCCAACTCATTATTCAGGTTAAGTTGTCTTTTTCCTCTCCAATTTCTGCTGCACTTGCATAATTGACTTTGCAGACAGTTTTTTTTGTGAATTTGCAAATAAAATGTTTTATAAAGTCATTTATGATTTCCTTCAACAATGCAGAAGCATTTTTGGTGGTACCTCTAAATCGGCCATAGTTATTCTCATGTAAGTGTGCGCCATGACTGGTATCCAGGGGTGCCACTAGACGTTTTGGGCCCCATAAAAACATATTACATTGAGACTACAACCCAGACCAATCCAATTATTTCCCAAACCTTTTAGGGCCCCTGTCACTCAGGGGCCTGTGGCATCGCCCAGGCTTAATGAATTAGTATTGATAATAGAATTAGTTAGGCTTAAAGAATTGATTAATTGATATTTAAACTGAAAACATTAAATATACATTTGCCAAGTTATTTTTTCCAAGTCTTGCCTCTGCTTCTTGCACCTAAAAAGCTGGACATGCTTTCGTCTTCATGGTGACGATGGTGACCCTGTTTACCTTTTGCCTTGGTCATCGCCCGCGTTGCCAACCAGAAAGACGAAAAAATACCAAACTATAGAAATACACGGCTAGAATGACCTCTTAAAAACACCCGGCCCCTTATGGCACGCAAAGGAGCTCCTCCCGCTCGTCGATCTTAGGGTCTCATGGTACCAGAGCTCTCCGTCATTTTATCCTCTCAGCAGAAAAGCCTCTGAATTATTCAGCAGTCCGGATCAGACAGCATGTTTCTGTCTTTCTCTTGGCTCTTCCACCGCAGAGATATTGATAAATGGGAATGGGAAATGAAACAAAGCGGAAGAGAAATGTGCAGAATTTCCAGCAGTCATAACTGCCTGATTGGGCGAGTGGAGCTTTTTATCTGGGGGCTCTATTCTCTGGCAGTGCTGCATCTCCATTGCTTTTTCATCTTCCTCAGACATGTTTCCCACTTCTGAATCCTCCTGAGGGAAAGCTTCTAATCAGTCTGGCTATGCCCCGAGCCTTGAATGTTTAGCCTTGGTGCGTTTGGCTGTTTCAATGCACTTCGCTGGTAGGCCAGACACCGTGTTGGCCGAGCAGAGCCCACAAAAGACAAGACCAAACTGGAATAAGGAGGCTTGCAATAGTGCAACCCAACAGCTTCAGCTGACCGCTTCATCTGCATTAAGGTTAGGTTCTCGGTTTAGTCGTATCTCAGGGGATTAGACCCAGCAGCCGTCGAGCATCATGGCCGTGCCCCTAACCACACTGCTGACAGTGACCTGGAAAGTCACCGGTGCCTCACCAGCTAGATGCCATTGTTTACATATCATAAAAAGACTCAGATTAATTACCCATACCCAGATTCTCTGGTATTCTGAAGATGAAGGTTATTGAAATTCACAGGTAGCATGGCTAATTGGAATCACTAGGGTACATTGTGTGAGTAGGGGGCAGGGGTGGATGGAATGTGGGGGGTGGAGAGTCCCTCCGGTAGGATTCGGTTCAAATTTGCACCCATGACGGAATGATCCCTTACGTGTAATTTGTGTGAGTTTATGTCTGCAACACAAATGAACCCATCATTTGGTCAGGGGTTAGTTTCGCTGTTATACGGAAATGGTCAGTTTCCCGTTTGCCAGCTTTGGTCCTGTGACAGCCACTTCTTAAATTTACAAATGTTATTATTGTGCTTGACGAGAGAACCTGAGAATTACATTCTCAGAAGTACATTCCACTCCCTGAGCCTTGTGCAAATAGCCAGCACTGTAACATGTTAATGGAGAGATGTAAGCACCCCTTCTGTGATGAATTACCAGGACAGACCTTGGCCCAGTTGTCCAGGCTGCAGGGCATGTAGTGCTGAGATAAATGCAATTTATGCACATTTGGATGGTTTGGAGACAGTATTATAGTTTAGGGTGAGGCCACTGATGCCAACCTCCCTGTGCAAAGCAGAGCCTGCTCTTGCTATATGCAGAATAGGCAGTCAGCTGCATTGCAGAGGAAGGGAAATAATCATAAATTTTCTTGGTGGGGGGGCCCCCCCAGTACCGGTGCTAAATTCTGGTGAGAACAAGCTCTCGCCATGCAAAGCTAACCACTTAAACTAGCTGCAAGTGATCAATTAGTCATAAGTCATTAAGCTTACAACTTAAGTGTCCTTTTCGGTCAGAGAAAAAAACCTGATTCTGTTTTACTGATGCTGGGATTTACAGCAGAGTGCCTGGGAATAAATGAGGCACGGCGGCTTCATGTGAGAGAGAGCTGCCTGTGCCACCTACAGCCGCATCGCAAATGCAAAGTCAAGCTGCTCAATATGCATCTTCTCTAAGGCTTTTCTGGGGGATTTTTCAGCATAATGTCCGTGACCTTGAAATACATGGAAAGGTTAAATACACAGGACTCATCGCTGGTGTTCAGACACGGTTGGTTCTAATAGAATTACATTCTTGGCCGATCGCTGCAGCATAATTTCCTAAATGATACCTAATTTTATTTACGAGTAAATCTTGTTTGCATGAGGATTCTCCCTCCGCTGTTAGGGGATATAACATCCTTTCTGGAACAGCGGGGGCGTTATAGCCTTGAGCTGTTCACAAAATCATCTGTCAATAAAACACCTTCGGTAGGCAAATATGGATCCATAGCCCTCATCTTCGTTTATGGAAATCAGATATCTGCGCTGCCCCCCCCCCACACACACACACAGCTCCGGCTGTCTCTGCCCGCACGGCCCCTATCCTGCAACGTAAGCCTCTTATCCTCATGAGAATTACGTGGCCGATCCCCATCCTCGGCGTGGCGCTGAGATCAGCATTCCGCGGCACACCTGAGAGTAAAATGAGCGGGTGCGACAGGGGACCTCTGTTTATTTGGATGAAAGGAGAGAGCTAATTATAAAAATCAATCAGACATTCCTAATACAGCGCCGGTCACTTGTCGCTCAGTGTAGTGGCTCTCCCTTTTGTTAAAATGCATTTAATCACAGCTGCGTTTTGTTAGGAAACTCAGGCCTGCGTGATAAGATGTGCCTCTGGATGTCACAGTACCCCTCCCCCCCTCCCAATTTAAGCAGTCGATCGATGCTTCACCCCCCCGGTGCTGAGTCATTCCCATCACATCTTCGTCTGTGACTCGTGCTCCTGGAATCTCTGGAATGAAGAGCTTGCTGTTGGCCATCTTCCTGCCAGTACAGTGGCTCACCGGACAACTTCCAGGATCAGGCCTTCAGGTCCTGCCAGATGTGTCAAGTTGCTTCCTCAGGGCATCCAATTCTCTTCTGTAGTCCAAAAGCCCGCGGTGGGATGAATGGGCCAAAGTATCCCCTGCACTGTGCTTCTTGAAATATGATCCAGGCTGACCATTAATCTGTCCTGTGTAAGCAGTATACAAGATGAATGGCTGTGTGCTGTTTACATGGATAAATAATCAGTATAATCTTATATAAATCATTTTCCCTGAGTGGGAATCTGGCTGAATTGGGCGCCCTGACTCTAGCTTGTGAGAGTAGGAGATGAGGCGGGTGCCGCTGTAAACCCGAGGTAAGGGGGAGCATGGAATCTGTCAAATAGTGAACCTCTAACTTTGTATAGTAATGATGCAATTAGTAAAAACAAAATAAATTTATAATTATTTATCTGTCTCATTCGAAATGTCTTAATAAAATGATGACTAGTGCCGAATGGTGCTCTTTTTGTTGGTGGTGGTGGGGGGGTGGCTAAACTCGAGGTTGGCCACACAAGCTGAAACCACTGCCAAACATCAAAACAAGTGCATGTGAAGCAAGTACATATGAGGAACTGAGATTTCCTAAAAGCAAAAACAGCCCTATAGCTCTCAGACACAAGACCTTACATCTGCACCTTGCAAGTTCTAGCGGGTACTTTTTACTAAATGCATTCTTAATGGGATAAAATAAAAAAGGTTTTCCCTAACTAACGGGATGAATATAATCTGCTTGTTTTCTTTGGCCAGTATTTCCCGATAAAGGTAGGGTTATGTCTTTAATTCCCAAAAATACGTTAAGTAGCTTTACAAGGGAGGGTCCCATTTCAGGGTGGGACGCTTAAAAGCAGCTGTCCCAGTTCTTCAGGGGAAACCATGTTCTATTCAACAAACAGGTTTGGCAGAAGCAAAACCCATCAACATCTGCACTACAGTTTTTTTGTTCTCAACCAAATTCAGTAAGTGCTGTAAACAGGAAATACAGAGTAACACAGGCTTGGGGTGAAAATACATAGCATGTGGATATTTTTGCTGCCCAAATGTGTTACAAATCCCTTCATCTGAATTTTTTGGTAATGTCACTAGCAGTTGTGAAACTCCATATTCACAGGAAATCACTTTCACATAATAAAATGCTTGTGATTGGCAAGGGCAGAGATGAGATGTGAGATGTGATTGGCTAAGGCAGAGATGTAACCGCAGTCATCTTAGTCTGCTGCTTGCATATTGGAGGAAATAGGAAGCGCGCAGGCAGATTTACTTGGTGAAGGGAGGCACTAGGGACTTCTGTCTTCAATGGCACCTCACTGACCTCAGAGGTAAGGCTCTACCAGCTGGGAATCCTCCTCTATAATGAATATCGTTACCTTTGAAACACCAGGCTTCTTATTTTCGGTGGCAAACAGTCAGTATGATGCGTACGTGGAAGAAACCAGCAATGTAATGTTGCAAAATTTAAACCGTTAGCCACTCCTACAGAAATACCTCAAATGGCAACGTAGCATTTAAAATATTCACGGACCCTGACCTTCACCCAAATGGAAGGAATTATGGAAATGTGTCATTTTACATAAATTTACTCCTCAAATGACATTGAGGAACATTTAATAATTTTGATGATTCTCTTTCCAGTGGCACCAGAAAGGAAAAAATACATGTGCAGCTGCCATGGAGTTCACTGACAGCAATTACGATGAGGACTACAGAGCAGGCAACGACACGGAGAGCAGTCACCTCGAGGCCGAGCTGCCCCTGGATTCCTCGGGTCTCCCCTCCGGTCTCTCAGAAACCCTTATTGCCATCAACACCGGCATCTGTCTGCTGGGGCTCTGTGGAAACGGGCTGGTCATTTGGATATCCGCTTTCAGGATGAAGAGGACCGTCAACACCACCTGGTACCTCAGCCTGGCAGTGTCCGACTTTCTGTACTGCTCCTTCCTTCCCTTCAACATCACCAGTATGGCCGACGCGGGCTGGCCCTTCGGGCTTGTCATCTGTAAGCTCGCATCTCTGGTTCTTTTCCTCAACCTATTCAGCAGCGTCTTCCTCCTAGTCCTGGTCAGCATTGACCGCTGCCTGATCGTGGCCTTGCCAGTCTGGTCCCTCAACCACCGTACCCCGAGGAAAGCTTCCGTCTCCGTCCTCATCGCTTGGGTCATCTCGGCTGTCCTTAGCATGCCCGCTGTGGCCTTCCGCCAAGTCAAAGGTAACGGGAGCAACGCGGTCTGCTACACTGACTATCACGGCAGCCAAGGTGCTGTAGCCCTGGCCCGCTTCCTATGTGGGTTCCTCGTGCCGTTTCTGGTCATCGTCATCTGCTACTCCATCATAATCAAGAAGCTCTGGAGCAGACGAGTGACAAAGTCCCCCAAACCCTTCCGGGTCATGTCAGCGCTCATCGTGGCCTTTTTCCTCTGCTGGTTCCCCTACCACGTCTTCGTGCTTCTCCAGCTGGACCACGGCAACTTCAGCTACGGGGTCATCAAAGCGGGCCTGATGGTGGGCAGCACCTTGGCCTCTGCCAACAGCTTCCTCAACCCCATCCTCTATGTACTCGTGGGGCACGACTTCCGCAAGAAGCTCAAGAGCTCCCTTCTCTTGCAGATCGAGGATGCAATCCAAGAAGAGAGCCAAACTCACAGCCGGACTCTGTCGAGGCACACCTCGGTGCCAGAGGGCCAAGCCAGGGTCATCTGAGACAGGCCCCGGCGAGAGTTTAGCTTGTCGCATCCTTAATTTTGTGCTACTGCTATTGTGACACCAAATATCCCAAGATATTATGATAACTACCTCATGACAATGGAAGTGCGGCAGCAGAGCTTGCAGCTCTTCATCCTAAGAGCAAGTGTCGTGAAGTTTTCCGATTCTTAATACTTGTGTTATTGCACTTGGCCTTCAAAGTAACCAACATTTATGGAACAGCTGCTCTTGAAAGTTTGCAATATGTTTATTGCACTTTTGGGTGCGCAACTCAGAGATATTTTCATGTGTTTGAGGATAAACAAAAAACCATGAGCCATAAAAATCCATTCCTCAGTATACAGGCAGATGCCTTGACATTTTGCTTTGTCTTGCATTTTACAAAATAGAACTGGTACTGCACTTTGCATCTGATTTTAGCATTTGCTCACTAGCACATTTGTGGTAAAGTTTTAATATTAAAAGGAAAATGGTGATTTTTCTTCTCAAAATGTAAGAAAATGTATTCCTAATACGCTTAATTTTTCTGATCAAGTAAGGGTAAGATGCCTGAAACTGGCATCACTTATATGTGACATACGTGCACCTGAAGGTATTCCTTAAAAACACACAGACATTTTCGATTCCCTCTTTGTGGGGAGTGCTAACCTCAACCCAACACAGCTCAGCAAAAGATGGAAATGGCATCTGACACACACATTATCAGCCATGGCTTTGTGGGGACCTCTCCCTGACCATCACATTGATGCAGTTAATCTTTTCTGAGCCTATCACACCAGAACTGAAAAAACAGCTGAAAATGCTATTGGAAACGCACCGGAGGCACGCGGAGGGGCCGCGGAATGTGTCCCTAATAAACCACTGGCGATGTTCACATCACAGCGACACGTTGCCGATGCCCCGCGGCTCTGGACCGTGTAATTGCATTTGTGCCTTTGAATGTCACAATTTGCCACTCTGCCAGTGCCTGCCTCCCTTCTCGCCTGCTCATGCAGAGAGGGGTTGGGCTCCGTGTCCCAGCCAGCAGGATGACTCATATTTAAGGGGACGTGGATACGGGTTGCCTGTTCTGAATGCAGAGTTGTCGGTGAGCAGCGAGCATGCTGGGATAGCCGGCTGTGGGTTTTGCTGGCCTCATTTGCAACCAGACATGCTCTCTTATCGATCAATCTCATTACCTTGGTTTTTATTGCAGTAAGAGCGCTCAATCTCGGGGGGGGGGGGGTGGGGAGGCATGTACCTGTTTTTTTTGAGCTATTTGCAAGAAATAAATTGATGTAAATGATTTCAATTCACTATCCACACTAATACAAACTGGCTTGTGGTCCTTCAAACACTGATTGTGCAATGCAGCTTTTAAAAGAGGAACAAACTAGCATTATGAAGTGCCATGCAACAGACCAATAGTGCCATTGATCTTTCTAATCATTAACCACCCGTAAAAGCAACATGTTTTAGCCGACAGGATTGAGCAGCCAACAGAGATCATTTTTACTAATTATTACTGTCACGCGGTCCTGGGCGTCGCCTCACTCCGATGTCAAGTGGGTTTACACCACAGAAACGGACATCGAATGCCAAACCAAACTGTACTCACTTCCTCCTCCACAAGCCTACTTCTGCAGAAACTCAGCCTTGTGGTTTGGAGGTGGAGTTATGTAGACTTATGTACACCCAAGGGAATAGAACCTGATAGACGAGCAAACTTCTTTCTTGTAATTCTCCTTTCTGACTGGTGCCAGAACAGCAGCTCACCTCTGAATGTCGACGATGCAAAGGAGACGATCGCCGCTTTCAGGAAGTCCCAGCCGGACCTCCCACCCGGGGGGAGCAGAGGTGCCACACTGCAGCACAGTGAAGAGAACTTCAGCTGGTCAACCAGCACCTGCTTCCTGAGCAAGCGCTCCCAGCGGCACCTGCACTTTGTGAGCAAGCACTCCCAGCAGCACCTGCACTTCCTACGCAAGCGCTCCCAGCGGCACCTGCACTTCCTGCACAAGCGCTCCCAGCGGCACCTGCACTTCCTGAGCAAGTGCTCCCAGTGGCACCTGCAGTTCCTGTGCAAGCGCTCCCAGCGGCACCTGCACTTTGTGAGCAAGCACTCCCAGCGGCACCTGCACTTCCTGAGCAAGTGCTCCCAGTGGCACCTGCAGTTCCTGCGCAAGCGCTCCCAGCGGCACCTGCACTTTGTGAGCAAGCACTCCCAGCGGCACCTGCACTTCCTGCACAAGCGCTCCCAGTGGCACCTGCCCTTCCTGCACAAGCGCTCCCAGCGGCACCTGCCCTTCCTGCACAAGCGCTCCCAGCGGCACCTGCCCTTCCTGCACAAGCGCTCCCAGCGGCACCTGCCCTTCCTGCACAAGCGCTCCCAGCGGCACCTGCCC
>JAODKM010000108.1:22815430-22838987 GCA_026780845.1 Petrocephalus sullivani
TTGCGGAGGGTTGGGGCGGGGGGCGGCGGTGGTGTCGGGGAAGGCGCGGGGGGGGGAGGGGCGGGGAGAGCGGAAGTGGGGGTAGGGGGGGCGGGGGGGGGGGGGCAGACCCTAGAACTTTGGACTGGTCAATACCACAATTTCTTGTGTTTTCCAAGAATTTTCTTCCACCAAAATAAGCACTTATGAAACCCCTCTCGCTCATCTAGAGTGCTTGACCAGAATCTTCATTTACCTCCCACATCCCTAACCGGCCGACAGAAACCATTTTTTCCACAAGAGTGATTTCGCAAACGCGGAGCAGACTGGGTCATCTTTCAGGTGGTAGGGTTGGGGTGCTGAAGCTGCCGCCTCCAACCGAGGGCAGAGCCAGCATCGGAGGCGCCTTTGCATCCCAGGAGAAGGTATGGTACCTCTCAGCGCAGTTGTCCTGGCAACGGAAGACCGTCATTTTCTTGTAGTCGAAGAAGGATGCCCCACGGAGGGCCCTCTGGTGGGTGTTGTCAGTATAGCAGCCAAGGTACGTCGCTGGGGACACAGGAGAGAGACTGGGAATTAGATCGCCATCAGCCAACTGTGCTTCACATACTTACCCACACTTATATAAACCACCGGTAACTTTTCCCGAAGGCCATAATGCTGGGAGATTATCACTGCAATGGCTCAGTAGAGACGTGAATATACCCTCCAGCATCGCTGAGCCTCAGGTCTGTCAATCCCCATGATTGATGGGTCTGTGGAATCTTTTGTCTGGGACCTGTCAGTATTGGCTGGTGATGTGGAGCCTCAGCGTTCTCAATCGCAGCTCTGACCCTGGGCCGTAACCCCGGGCCTCAGCCGTGACAGTCTGTTAGTAGGTTTCATCGCCACTTTTCGAGCATGAAATCGATGCCCCAAACAATGTTGCAGATTTTTCAAATACAGTTATTTTGTCACTGAGGCGTTTAAAAATAAATTATATTGAGTAACGTTTGAATAAAACATTACTATCACCGCAGTCACTGGTGCAGGCACTTTCGAGGCCAGAAGTGAATATTAAAATTTAATTAATACATCACTCTGCGTGTTAAATAAGCCCCCTCCCAGTTGCCACCTGCCTGATTGTAATTCACCACGGTGTTTCCAGAGTGGCTGCCTGATGACAGATAGTATGAAAGGCAAATTAGAGTTCCCCGTTTTCAGCTACCTGCTCTTTGTAGGCTTAATAACTAGTCGATGAGATGAAACATCTTATGTGGATTATATCTCCCTTAAATAATTCAGAAAATAAAGCGGGCCGCATATACGGAGTTCATATAGAGGATGACAGAGTTTAAAATCATGTTTCTGAAAAGTGTGTTTCATTATTTCCCTCTTTCTGCTCTTATTTAAGAGCTGTGCCTGTTTGTGGGTGTTCTGGGATTTGAGTGCTGGCCCTTTAATTCCCAGAATATAACATGTTTTTTACCCCTTTGCTAATTAAAAATGAAAGGAACGTTTGTAATTAAATATCTGTTTCGATTGAATTACAACTCGACAGTTTTTAACTATTTACAGACCTGGATGTTTCACTGCAGTTCTGGGTAAGAACCTCCCCAGGATCTGATATGCAGGTTCCTCCAGGGTTCCAAAAATAACCAGCTTTAGGTAACAGGCTCTGGTCCTCGATGCCCGCATTACCAGGTCATCCTGGGGCTGATGAGGGCACTTTTCAGAAGGTCTTTTCAGCAGCCAGAGAAAAGCTAAAATCAGTGAGAATCACTTGCAGTGGGATCCAATAAGCAACTTTACATGCATATCTTGTTTAGGAACCTGCTTGGGAAGCTGTGTCTCTAACACGCTGTAAAAGTATAAATATCCCATGGGAGCAAAGAGGCTCCTTGTAACAGCCTGTCCTGTAGGGGGAAGCAGGACACTCCAGCCAGCTCCCGCCCAATCAGGTGGCCCAACAATCTGTCCCGACTGACATGGAATTGCCATCAATACATCTCGAGAAATGAAAACAGAGGATGAAGAACGAGGGCCGGTAAGACGCTAGAGAGGCCATGCCAGACACCCGCGAGCTTGATGAGGCCGGCTGCCAGCCAGGCATGACCTGCCAGTCAGTCATGTGACACTGGGTACAGCAGGAAGGCGTGAAGGATTTCATCACGGCCTGGAACAGCCACGAGAGGCTCTGGCTGACTTCTAAGTATATCACCAAAGGACAGGAATCTCTGAAGATCCCAGCATGTCAGCCTTGCAGACCGCGGCACTGCAAAATTTTGGGGGGGACTGGGATCCCAGAGCAGAACCGATTATCCGGGGAAGTTCTACTCACATCCCTGAAAACTACTTACTGCAGCTACCAATGTCGAGATGACCTTCAGGCTGTCACCTTTACGGTAACTTGGTCAAGGTGAAGGATGGAAAGGTATGGGTGTCTGAAACACTGCAGGATCATCTTTCCATCCGAGCACAGGACCGACCTGCCGCCGGCTGAAAGCGGCCATGTGGTACGCCCGAATCGCAGTATTTTGGGCATGATGGGATGGCTGTGACTTTGACAATCCCAGATGACCCCTTTAACTTCTTCTCTTGGCACCCACAAACTGGGACGTGGGAGGAAGCCGTCACATGAGAGAAACAATTGGGTAGGGAGAGACTGAGAGGGAGAGAGAGTGAGAGGGAGAGAGAGAGAGAGAGAGAGAGAGAGAGCGAGAGAGAGAGAGAGCGCGAGAGAGAGAGAGAGACTCGGCTGTGATAAGTTCATGGAACATCAGCATTTGACATCTCCTTGCAGGGAAGGGGAAGGAAAATGCAAATGAGGGAATTAACGCGCTGACAGGCGCAAGGACCAGGATGCAGGGGGCGGGGGATTGCCATGGTGCTCTCGCGCTAGAGCAAAGTAATCGCTTCCTCAGAATGGAAGGAGCCAATGAGGCAGATGCTGTATGCCGGCGAACAGCCGACCACCTACAAAAGTCCCCCCACTCACACTGAACGCGTGGTTCATTCCGCAGGGGCGAACCAAAGCGGGTTCAGAAGGGGGACACGTCAGGGCACTTTGCGGAGTAATGAGCACGATGCACTTGCCCATGGGCGGTAAGACGGGTAAGTGGGCAGGTTCCTGCGTCGGGACGGCTGCGGCTGGCCCATCCTCCATCCTCTGAGAAGAAGGAAGCCCGATGGCTGATATCGGGAGTCGGCAGCTCTTTCTCGTGGCTCTGCGTGCACCTTCTACATAACAAAGGAGGTGTGAGCCCGGGACCCGGCCGGGATTAGCACCAGCAGTCGAATGAGGGACAGCGCTTAGCTCTGGCTGTGCCGTGCCCTCCCTGGGTCCGCTACAGCTCTCCGGCTCCAAAATACTTCATTCTGAAATAGCTGTGACGCACATACCATCCTCCCCTTTATAGCACATTCTACTCCGATCATGGAGACAAAAACATTCTACTGAGACATTCGGTGACGATAAAAAAATGACATGATGGGGAAGGGGAGAGAGGTTTTGTGATCCAGCCAGTACATTATTAAATGAGTGAGGCCTCTTACTCTGCGGCTCGCTGGTGGGTTTCGGCTAAACGGGGATGGCACAGTCACTTACGGGCAGTCCTGCCCCGAGTCTCTGTGGGTCTGCATGATCCCCCACTGCAACCACGGCTTTGCTCCGGGGGCCCGCTTTCCTTCCCAAGTGAACTGGTGTCTATAAACTGCCCATGGTGTGTGAATCCGTGCCCTTTCACAGACTGACATCACATTCAGGGAGTACCCCACCCTTCCTCCCAAAGTCTAAACACCGGCAGAGATTAACTGGCATCTCTAAATCGCCCACAGCGTGTGAGCACGTGCCCTGAGCTTCCGGGACAGACTCCAGGTCCCCTGTGACCTGCACCAGAATAACTGGTCTCAAGACGGTTGGATGTATCAATTTGTGATGAAAATGAAGCGAAGCGTATCCTACCTCTCAGTAATTATCAGTATTTTTAATCAGTACAGTATTCCCTCAATAGCAGGAGTGAGATAGCAGCTGAGATGGTCCAGTAGGTACTCCTGACAACCTCAAAAATCCAGCCAACAGAGAGAATGGGAGCCCCTGTCACTCAGAGGATGAGGCGATTTTTCGGGGGCTAATCACAGCGGACGTGTCACATATGGCTGGGAATACGGCGAGCGCCCAGTGCTGCTTTCCGTGGGCCAGCTGGCCATCTGCTCCAAACCCAGTGAACACTGCGCTGGATTAGCCTAATGAGTTGCGAGTGATACGATCTTTAAACGAGCCTCTTTATCCACTACCTTTTCCGGTGGGTAATGTGAGATTTCGGGCACGGGATTTAAACCTTGCCACAAGCCCCAAGACCATAAACAGAACGTGAACAAAGTTAGTTACTGGATCCCTGGTGGCAGTTTATGAATCCTTGTTTTTTTGCCTCATGCTTCACTCGACTAAGCCCCAAACATTTTAGCTAGCTGAAAACACTTTACACTGAGCTGAGTGGGCAGCCAGAGTTGCTCAGAGACTAGTAGCTACAGAATTCGAAGGGTAGTTTAATATCGATGTCACGGTTTATTTCCGAAGTGATTTAGGTTAATACATTTTGAAACACATGGGACAGGACAGCTGTACGTAACCTCTGATATTAATATTTCATACGCAAAATCCTGGAGCCAATCAGGGAAGAAGTAGCAGATATGGTAGGCTGGTACCAAAGCAGTTTGCAAGTTAATGCTTGTCGCTGTGGGCTTGTGCCTTGTGGTCGTGCCAGGCTAAGCTCAGCAAGCTTTTGTTCTCTTTGGCCAGTTAGGGCGTTTTTTTGCCTGGATTTAGAAGCTGTGTGGGTTGCTAGTTTCAGAACAAAATTTGTGAAGTGTACAATTTTGCATTATGCATTAATATGCTGATCCAGGGTGAATCCATGTGCACGGGAAATCTGCACCGAGACAGAAGGGCCATCACACACACGTGTGCACCCACATACACGCATACCCAAAAGCCTGTGAGCAATGGAATCTGATAACTCGCATCCGCGAATCAGACTTCACTTCAATTAATGCAACACGGCACAACGCATCATAAATATGAATTTATCACCCACTCCGAAGGAGCCTGGGATCAGGAACCTCACGGCTCCTGATCTGAGATGTTTCTCTGCCCATGCCTTCTGTGCTCTGAGGCTGCCACTGACATGCCCCCGACTCGCCTTGATCTCCGCGTCCTCCCCGATTTCGCAAAAAATAAATAAATGGGCCAATGGCGGTGAGCTCGCTCTGTAACCTGATCTGAGCTCAGGGGGTGCTTGTGTATAACTGTACTGTTGTATGACAAATAGCAGGAGGCTATGCGAGTAACAATATCCTTTGTTTAAAGAAAAAAACACAAAAAAAATTTAAAGGGCAGCAAAAAAGACAAGTAATTAAAAAGTGAATTCATGCACAATAATTAAATGCCATGACCAGGCTGCAGAGTAAGCAAGGTGCACCTGAATGTGCCGCTTATGCACTGCAGAGTGCAGCCCCCCCAATCTTAACACAGTTCCTGGGGCGCCTCTTAGCTCAGCAGCCACATGGCACATAGCCAGATTCACACAACCCACAGCAGGTTCTCAGTTCATTCGCTTAGCCCACATTTTTATCCGAAGCGACTCTCTCTTTCACCCATTTACACGAGTAAGTGTTACACGGCAGTGATTCAGGTTAAACACCTCACTCATGGGTAAAGCAGGAGAGTCCCTCCTGGGGCTGTAACCGTGCCCGGGACACGCTCACCTTCCCTTTCTCAGCAGTCGTCTGTGTCTCGCATTTATTTCAGATAAACCTTCTTGGAAAGCATTCAGTAGCCCCACATGTTACACGGGCCAATGCGCTGCTGCATGAGATGCGACCTTGCATTAGCATGGGGGGCAGGGGGGGTGTTGGGGGGGGGGGGAATGGGGGCAGGAAGGCAGCAGACAGAGGCAGAGGCAGAGCCCCTAAAAAAGGTAATTTTGGGGATGAGCGTGACAGCAGATTTTACATTTCAGTGATACAAAGACAGTGAGGGATGTGTGATATAACATGATAAAAACACGAAGCTGAAATGGAGACAGCTGGGGAGGCATGACCATGGCACCCAACCCGAACTCCAGATAGGGAATTTAAAGGTTTTAATGCTGGGAAACAGAATCACACCATATCACCTACAGCCTGATCTGGAGAGCGACTCACCTCGCCCCTCCTCTGAGTCTTTCATGCTCCGCCCCTTTAGGGCACGGCTCCACCCCCCAGTGTGGTCTCCATCTCGCCCTCCCCTGGCAGGCAGATCCTGGGAGTCCTGTTTCAGCCAGGGAGGGTTGTATCTGCGCGGAGGGCGGCGCCCCTCTCTGAAGACCCTACTGATCAGCCCAAGGCCCCGAGCCTCCGGGCCCCCCCTGCCCGCCTCCAGCCCAGAGCCCTGGGCACCTGAGGCAGTCTCGCCAGCACGCAGGAAGACCAGGCTGCCGCCGGCTGTGAGGTAGAGGAGGACGAAGGAGAGGAAGCGCAGAGGTCTGCGGCGGACGTAGCGGCGGAGCCTCAGTAGGGTACACGCCATCCCTCGCCGCCGGGCTGCGCGGATGCGGCACAGCCAGCGCCCGCTGACTTCCGGGGGCCGAGCCTGTGTTTCAAAGGGCACAACAGCGCCTCCAGAGGGCAGGAGGGCCGTTTACAGGAGAGGCAGGACCTCACAGGGAGTCGCAGCTTTCAGAAAGCATCATAAGAGCTGTAAAATAAATGGGCCTTCCGGTTATTCCGTGCTCAGCGCCGGGCTGCATGGTCCGTTTTCTACCGGGCTTTTTTTTTTCTTCCAGTCTGCTCCGTCAGCCCCGGCCCCACAAGTGCACACGCCGCGCGGCTCACAGCCAGTCAGATTTCCCGAACAATCAGGCCGCAGGCATCCTCATAGCCTGAACAACAGGCGTCCTTGGATGGGCTGGTAGCAGGCGTCTTGACCGCACCCCCGTCCCTTTCACGGGAGGCTGGTGAGGCCCTTAAATGGCACGATGGACCCTCCCATCCCTCCCAGCCCTGAAGATTACAGGTTCTGTGAACTTCTCCAGCACCTGAAAAGACAAGAACGGACAGACAGTGGCCATTAATTTAGCGGCTACCTGTCCGGCCCTGCGTATAAACAAAACAAGGTCGTTAAGCCTAACGATATAGCACACCAGACAGGAGTAAGAGGGCCCGGTCAGGAGATGTCTGCCTCAATCGCACTGCTCAGGGCACAGCATGTCACAGGCAGTAATTAATAATGAAGAAGTCCAGAAAGAATTCTGTAATTACCTGTGCAGACATCCCAGAAGGCAAGAAGGCCTGGATTGAAAAGAGGCTCATTTCATGCAGGCCCCTTGTCATTACATTGAGGTCCCAAGGGTGCGCAGTCGGCTATCATTGCCTGGTACGTACAACCATAATCACTTTCATTCCGTCTTTTGTACTAGTTTGTTTCAGCAAGAGCGCAAACGACGATCACGCTGCGAGTCATCCCCTTTGATCGAGCGGCGAACAAAGGCCTGCCGTGCGTGGCTACTTATGAAGATACAAAAGAGAAGGAGACACGTTTGGACAACAGAAGGCAAAGCACCTGGCCACACCACTTCTTATGCAGGCCGCGTTCCAGCACGGCACGCGAAAAGGGCGACCCGGACACACGGGAGCAGAGCGGCGCAAGTGGCGACCGAAAAAATGAAGTCATCAGTCTCGGTTATATCAGACGTCAGGTGGGAATGGAAACGCTGAGGTGAGTGCCGCCAGACTCGCCCGGGCTCTGCGAGGACTCTGCCAGGTCTCATTCATTTCCAGTATGACGTCTCGCCGTCTGACTCGCAAGTAAGGCACCTGATCCGATTTCAGTGAATTTATCTTTTTAACACACCAGTAGCTGTAAACTTCGTCTGATACTACAGTGCCTTTACATCCAATCAAATCTTTACATTTAAAACAGTATTTCCATATAATGCTCACACATTAAACAACCTTAGAAATAAAAATATACATTCATATATGAACTATAACATCTGTCTATCCATTGATTTTCTGCTTGCCCAGTACAGGGTCGTGATCAAATCAGTTTAACAATGTCAGACTGGAAAAACCAGACTGAATGACAGGCATACAGCCAGGATATGTTATAATGTACCCCTAAAGGTTTCATTTTTTTTGTTTTAAGTTTTTAGCTGTTTTTTCTGTTAGAGAAAATGCATTTACACTCCCTCCTTCCTTGCACTTCCTTGGCCTTGGTACTTAAATTCCTGGCCTTAAAATCTTCATCAAAAATACATGTGTTTTTTTAGCGTGACTGTACCAGCCACACGCTTTGAGCTGTTGTTCTTTGGGGAAGATGGGCCTGAAGTGGGTTTGCATGCAGTGCTTCCATCATTCAGTCTTTCAACCTTGAAAAAGTCCTTTAGAAACCGCTCTGAAGCCATTGGGACTAGCTCTCCCTGCTCCAGGACATCAAAGTCGCAGGGCCGGCGCAGCTGCGGAAACGCCCAGGGTGTGAGACCCGCGGGTCTTTCAGCATCTCGCTTGGCCGCCCATTTGGGCCATGTTCCGACATCGGCGGATGCGATACACAGCTGATGTACACGTCTCCATCTTTGCCCCAATGCGATAGATGGCAGAACTGAGGTTTCCCATTTGGGAATGAACAGGCAGCTGCAAATATTTCCTCATTCATTTTGACAAAGGGCTTAATAACCTTCTTTGTCCGTTGAAATTGGCTAGTGGAAGTCAGTGGATTAGCCTGCCACAGACAGCGATGTATAGCTTTTTTCAAATTTTTCACATAAAAAGACCTATAATATCGGCAGTTTGATATATTCTAGCGTTTTTCATTGCTTATAGATTTTAGAATATCACATCATATGCTTCCTAAAACATTCCAGAGCATTAGATTATAGGGAAATTCTAGATCACTGAATTTCAGTTACTTTCAAGAACAATATATTGTGTCTGTCCTAGATTATTGCATATCGTGAACTTTATAGAACAATACACTACACATACAGTTGCAAAGCTCAAGTTCAGCATCCTAAAAACACCTCGCTCTTGCGTACACTTCCAAGTTTGCAACCAAACGTATATCAGTAACACTTTCTATAAAGCCCATATTCATAAAGCCTAATAACTGTTCTTATAATTTATTGTAACACATTCATAAAGTATTATAAACACTGTATTATATGTATTATAAAAAGGCATAACACATTATAGCCATGGTTCTCATGCCTTATGAATGTTCTATGAAGGTCTCATCTATAATGCACTATGAACACCGTCATAATGCAGTATAACAGTCAGTATAAGAATTACGGAAGCTCTGTGCTGCATTATGAGGGTGTTTATAGTGCATTATAGATCTGCCCTTCACAGCGCATTCATAATGCATAATACACATGACTATAATGTGTTAGGCCTTTTTATAAATAGTTATAGCCAGGTCTATAATACTTTATGAATGCATCCTAGTACATTATGAAGGTATGTGTAATGCAGTATAATGGCTGTTTTAAGTAAGGTGTTACCCATATACCTCATCAAGCTTTTTTCTTACAGTGCTCAGAGCAGGTACTCAGTGCTCAGAGCAGGTACTCAGTGTTCCCAGGTGCTTGAACAGTGACTGAACGCAGTTTAAAACCACGGTCCACATCTATAAAAGGGTCCCAAACCCGCCACTCGACCCACTTACCTCTGAGTTGTGGCCAGTGGTGGGGGGGGGTTATGGGGCGTGGTACCAGCAGCACGTTACACAAACACATAGACATGGGGGGACTGAGAAAAGCAACCAGACCTCTGAAGGGGCACTGCAGCACCCCCACCTCAGAGTCTCACTGATGAGCTACAGCTCCAGAGGGGTACTGATGCGCGGGCAGCATATTTGGAAGGTTATTCTACATTTGCTCCTGAAATATTTACTTCTGTGTTCAAGGCTACATGGGCACAGATGGCGCGATCGCTCTGGGCTATTCCTTGTTATGACTCATAAGCCAGGGCTGCTGTAAAATAGAGCCCCTGGCTTTGAGGGCTGGCTCAGGCAGGGCTGGGGGAGAGCGACCCATGCGTGCAGAGCAGTGTAAAGTCCCCCGGACGGCAGAGATGACGACGGTGACACAAGGGGACGAGCGGAAACACACGCCCACTCTCACAAAATGCCGACATTTCCGTCTAACCAATCACAACTGGAGGGCCGTCGAGAGAGTTCTCAGGAGAGGCAGTGGAATGACTAAGGCTCTCTTATAATACTTTAAAAGAGTGAGGCAGAATTTGTGTGGCTGCCCGGTATTTTGCGAAACTAAGCGGATAAAATGCCTGCTATTTGATCATTCAGCTGAAGCCTCCAGAGATAAAATATTTGTAAAATAAAAATGGGATGGGGTTACTTTACCTAGACATACCTTCGGAATGCACTCACATGGAAGCTGCCCTCTTCTCTCCCAGGAAAATGGTAAACCTTTAATGGCAGTGTTATTAGGCTTTTGAAGTATTCCTGCAAGCTGAGTCATGGCTGGGCCATCAGTGTGTGGGCGAACATCACGTATTCGCCTTTAATTCACATCCACTTCTTCTGATGCTTAATCATAGACTACTGAGGGATGACATTTAACTGCCACTGAGAAGCACCATACTGCAGATGGCCCTTCTATAAATATGCCACATCTACCAGGAGGAAGTTCATCTGGCACCAGTGTGTTCTATGCTGTCTCCTTTACATCAGTCCACTTAGCTGGCACTTTTATCCTGAGCGTCTCAGTTTCTGCAGCTGGATGCATTAGTGGAGCAATTTAGGTAGCTTTCTCAAAGGGAATCAATGGCGCTTTTCCACTGCCACGAAGAACTGAGCCATGCCCGAGCCATACCGCTAAGTGCCGGGCCTTCCAGCTCGCTTCTGTGTCATGCCGCAGGACAGTCAGCTCCGTAACAGCACCGCCGGGTTCGGAGAGCCACAAAACCGGAAAGACGCTTGTTTGCTGTTCACATGGGGTACGTCACGATTGGTGGTGCGCTAATGTCACATGGCGTACGTCACAATTGGTGGCGCGCTAATGTCACATGGCGTACGTCACAATTGGTGGCGCGCTAATGCCACATGGCGTACGTCACAATTGGTGGCGCGCTAATGCCACATGGCGTACGTCACGATTGGTGGCGCACTAATGTCACATGGCGTACGTCACGATTGGTGGCGCACTAATGTCAAATGGCGTACTTCACGATTGGTGGCCCGCTAATGCCACATGGCGTACGTCACGATTGGTGGGGCCCATGTCACATGGCGTACATCACAATTGGTGGCGCACTAATGTCACCCACCCGCCACTGCCAGCAGGGTGCTGTTCAATTGGGCAGCCAGTTGACCTTGGACCCCCAGAGGATTTTTGTTTCTCCCTGCTGGGAGTTTTTGGTTCCTCTCCTCCGTTGTCAGTTGGCTTTCTTTCTTCTTTTTTTCCTTTCTTTCTTTCATTCTATGCACTTCATTTTCTCCCATTTTGTTTTGTCTTGCATATAGTAATGTATTCCAACACACCCATGTAAAGCGCCCTGGGACAACTCTGTTGTGAAGGATACTACATAAAAATAAAATGAATTGAATTGAAAAACTGCCAGTTAGCAGTATGGCTCGGGTATGACTCGGGTACAGCTCGGATAAGACTCGGGTACAGCTCGGATATGACTTGGGTGCAGCTCGGGTATGATTCGGGTGCAGCTGGGGTATGATTCGGGTGCGGCTCGGGTATGACTTGGGTGCAGCTCGGGCATGATTCGGGTGCAGCTCGGGTATGAATCGGGTGCAGCTCGGGTATGATTCGGGTGCAGTTCGGGTATGACTTGGGTGCGGCTCGGGTATGATTCTTGTGCAGCTCGGGTATGAATCGGGTGCAGCTCGGGTATGATTCGGGTGCAGCTCGGGTATGAATCGGGTGCAGCTCGGGTATGATTCGGGTGCAGCTCGGGTATGACTTGGGTGCAGCTCGGGTATGAGTCGGGTGCAGCTCGGGTATGATTCGGGTGCGGCTTGAGTATGACTTTGGTGCAGCTTGGGTATGATTCGGGTGCAGCTCGGATATGACTTGGGTGCAGCTCGGGTATGATTCGGGTGCGGCTTGGGTATGATTCGGGTGCGACTCGGGTATGATTCGAGTGCAGCTTGGGTATGATTCGGGTGCGGCTCGGGTATGATTCGGGTGCGACTCAGGTATGATTCGGGTGCGGCTCGGGTATGATCCAGGTGCGGCTCGGGCTCAGTTCTGGGAGGCAGTGGAAAAGCGTCAGAAGTGTGGGGCTTCCTAACGTGAGCCTAATAAATCCATATCGCCAATTACTCCACTTCCAGTTACCCTGCTTCCTCATGGCATCACGGCATTGCTGTGTTTTTTTTTTGGTTGGTTTAGTTGCTCTTACATAAATCCTGAACAAATAGCTGAAGTACTGAGCTTTGCTGCATTACATATTTAAATCTTACTGCAGGATGTTGAAGCCAGCAGGTAGGACGGTGACTGAGGATGTGTCTTTCAAGTACCGGCAGGGAACCTGCATGCCATATCCCAATTAAAAGACGCAGCCCAAACAATAACTTGAGCAAAAGGAGCTGGGGATTAATTGTAGACTCCTGGCCCCATTCTTAATGAAGGACAGCGTTGCCCAAGATGTCACCCTGTCCTGATATTCCGGAAGTTCTAAGCTCCTCCAGTTTTAGAATCTTCTCCAACAGCTCCAAAATCTCGCTAGGGATCATCAGAAGTGCAAGAGGTGTCATTTTGGCAAGGGGGGGGGGGGGTGACTGATGAACTGCATCCCAGGCGCATCCAATCAGGGCCCCACAGCCGCTCCATTTACGGCCTGCGGACTGTTGGTTTGGCCCCTGCCTCCGTTTATCCCTTGGTAAAGAGGCTGTTGCAGATGGTGATGCTTAGCCCCAGAAAGCCCTCCCTCTTGCGCCCCCCTCCCCGGGATAATCCGCAAGCCCCCCCCCGCTGGCAAGGGAGAGGCGCTCCGCCCTACACCTGCCACCGGAGGCCATGTTCCGTGCAGCAGGATTTGCGCCCTCGCTCCAACCGGTTTAATTAGGGAACTGTGTGCTTTCTGTGAGCTCCACAGATGGGCCGGCGCCAAGGACAATTAATTACTGTGTCGCATCCTAATTCCTTGGCAGGTTGGCCTGGCTGGCGACCGTCGGGTTCCACATCCTAAGAGGTACCGATTGGCCCCTGGGAAAATTCGCTCGCAGAAGCACCTTTGTTAAGTAAGATACCATATTGCCTGGATTAAAGGCTCACCTCACAGAAATTACATCATTTACATCTATTTACAGCAGTTACGTCATTGCTACAGTTTCTGAGGTACATTAAAGATCCCATGTAATTGTCACTGTGACTGCAGTTGCAGATGCTGTTGCAGGCCCCCGAAGCCCCCGAAGCCCCCCACCCGCCACTACCAGCAGGGTGCTGTTCCCACAACAAACAGGAGCCACGCATGGGGAAGGGCAATCATAAAGCATCCCTAACACTGATCACGCGACAGGGGGATGGATGGGCAGGAGGCAGACCTACAGGGTGTTCGGGGGTCTGCTTGTCTGATCCAGCTCCCAGCCACGGTGGGCTGACCTCGTTGTCGCTCTCCTCTGAATCCCGAGAGGGCAGGTCAGATCAGCACCTTGTCAAAAATAAAACAGGAGGAAATGAAAAACAGAAGCTGTTTAGAAGGAGGACAGCATATGCGGACAGTATCTCCTAGGCATCTAAGGGCCAAAGTCTGATGGTCTGTTGTCATTAATCACCAGCAGTCAAATTCTAAATTCATTGGGAATACTGAGATGTACAATCCCAGAAATGTGAGATTACAAAATTAAACCCTTCTGTAATCTATGAAGCAGATTAACCATTTTACTGTTTAAAATATCTCATAAAAATATTACAGGGCATTTCAGATTCCATTAAGGTTATTGGCAACATCCCATTGTTTTTAGGGCATAAGGCAGGGATATAAAATATAAATCAAAACACAACTGGGATAGAAAGTCCGGCAGCTTCTCCTGTCTCCTGCGCACAGCTCTAAAACCGCCACGATTACAAGAGATCTGCCATCACTTCCCCTTTGAAATAAAGTCGGACTCTGCCTCCCTTCGTCTTTCCCTCACCCACTCGATATTAGCTGTGAAAAGCATCTCAAAGGCTCACGAGTTTAAAGGGAAAACCAATTAAGGTCTGCAGCAGGCAGCTTCCCATTTGGTAGCCTGCCTAACACTGCTCAGATAAACACGGCCAAGACCAAGACAGAGAGAAAGACTCCTTTTCATCACAAGGCACAGGCAAAAGGTTACAGGTGGCCATTTTGAAAGGATCGGATCAGTTCAAAAGAGGAGATGTGAGTCTCTAAATGACGGCCACCTGCTCCCCGCCTCTCGCTGCATTTCTAAGTCACTAAGTATTGACTGGATTACACTGCTGTATTAAGGTGAGCAAACACAGTCCCCACTTGAAAGAGCTCTATTTATTCCCAATATCAGGATGGCCAGGTGGACAGCTTAATGGGCTTCTGGGGCTTCTGGGGCTTGCATATTTCTCAGTTTTGCCTCATGGCCTGTGCTTCCTCCGTAGGATCTGGACTCACCATAACCCTCTGCCCGATACACCACAATGGAAACCTGATGGAAGGATTTCCCACATTACACAAGACTATCAAGGCTAAGAAGTTAAACTAAAGTAGAAAGTGTGCCGACTTACGGGCTTAATTGGGTGAAACTTCCAATTTAACTGCCCAAAGCAGAAGCTGTCAAGTTTATTATGCATATCTGTTATTTAACCCTAACATGTCCCAAGCTGTTCTACATAAATCCTTATTAGCATCAACATCAAAATCATTATTGATTATTATGCTGTGTATTTTCCCAGTCTTTGATTCAGTTCTATAACTACACACAGATACAAAATTTCACAAATCACAAATATCTTCCCCTTTTGCCACATGCAACATAAAAGGCAATTAAACAACAGGGTCTGGTTATTCATTAGGCTTGCATTGACCCACTGTCATCTCTCAGTATCAGTTGTTTACATCTTCAGAAGACTGCTGCTATTGGACAACAAGGACAATGTTCCCATTGGACAAAGAGAACAAGGCTCCCACTAGACAAAGAGCACAACACTCCCATTAGCCAAAGAGAACAACACTCCCATTGGATGATGAGAACCACTGTCATACTCAAATTTTACCACATATCCTCTAGGGTTACCACATTTCATGCAGAAAAATAAAGGACGCCTACCATAGTGGGGCATTGTCACAACCACTATGTGCCAAGTGACGCACCAGCAGTGGTAAATCAAAACTTAAACCATGGTCTCAAGAAAGTATTACGACTTAATTATTCAAATACTTAATATTCTAAGTACTTTATTATCAATTGACGTAAAAATGAACTGAATAAAAACGTGATTTATAAACTCAAATTGGTAATGAAATTAGCGTTGCCATTCGAAATCAGTCGCTTTATATCTAAACTTAAATTAAATTAAATTAATCTTCAGGATATACAGTGTTAACTCAGCCATAACCTATTAACTATAAATGAGGCACATGAATCTAATCAATCCAACCGTGTTTTCATACAAAATGTGGACGGGATGATGCTGCGTTCATCACAACACTGAAATACGGGACAAACCATGTCCCATATTGATTAAAAACAGGACGTAAAAATTCATTGTCAAAAAACGGGACGATTCCGTATTTTAAGGGACGTGTGGCATCCCTAATATCCTCTGTGCAAACTGTTGACACTCTTAAAAGAGAAATGTGCCTGTCTGAGTCTGATGCCATTTGCTGCGAAAGCTTCACACTAATTAAATTCTGATCCCGTTCTAGTTTTAACATGCTGGGTCATATTGGAGCCCCCTGCAAGACGGCGTATTCAGAAGTCAGCTCATTTCAGCTAAGACTCCATTTGGATGTGAGAATATGATCTTTTACGGCAGCCAACAGTAGAAACACTGGGAAAGCAAGACTAGTCTAAGCACTTCTATCATCAGTTATTATTATCGTCTATTTTTTTAGACACTTTCATGTTCTTACTATTTTTGAAAGCACTGCTTTTTGTAATGCAATTTGCAGGGATCATCAGTTTGTCCGAACATGGATAAACATGTCTGCAACAAGGCTTGTCAGTGTCGAAGGAAAAATGTTTTGGCTGAGAAACAATATATATAGTAGGACTGGGTGATATAAACAATATATCGACTTATCATTATGTAAAATTTGCACAATAAGAAAATGAGAAACTGTGATAAACTGTCGATAAACATTGCTATCAGCACACCTATCATCTCACAGGAACAAATGGTATTCCAAGAAATGATAAGGTAAATTTTAAGAGCCGATGCTCTATGCCCAACAAACACAGAGTAGGGTTGACTGATGTGGTGCACACCACAAGCTACTGTTTTGGTAATGCCATGGAAGAGATAAGAGCTTCCTTAAAAGGCAATTCAAATGTTGGTGCAGAAAACAATGGCTCAGCAGCCACAACATCTTATTAAAAAGGAGATACTGTTGACAAGTGGTGCATTCCAACTGGGAAGTCAGACTTTCCACGTTTCTAGTCTGAAATTTCAGCTGGAACGTCCCCTAAAGTTGGCCTGTGGAATGGACCAGTGTGAATTTTTTTTTCGCAGGGCTGGAATGCCAATCCTACCACCAACCCCCAAGTTGGAGGACCTGGATGTAAACGTCAAACCCAGGACCCAGTGTGTCCCTTTTTCATGCTCTTAATCTGTGTACAGGCAATTCTGAGGGAATCTTAAGGAAAAGTGGAACTTTGAAGTAAAGAAATAATGACTTGAATTATATCGTCATATTTATCAATGTCGACCGATGAGAAAAAATATTTTGGTACTGTAAAATACAGTATTTTGCCGTATCGTCCAGCCCTGCTTTGTAGGCTATGTTTTTAAATACCATGTCTGGTAACTGCACTTTGATCAAAATGTCAGAATGCATCAGGGTGATGATCCCTGGTAATCCAGTAATGAATATTGTTTCTCATGAAACAAATTCAATTGAAAGTCCTCACAGAGGGTCTGACGCCTATCCTGGAAAGCCATCTGGAGACGCATCACCCAACTGGATGTTTTTGTAAATGAGGCACATGAAACAAGACGTAAATATGTAAATGTGCAAGCTACAGACTCAGAGTCGGGTTCGGCCTCAAACCCTAAGGAAACAACAAAACAAGCCACACTCTAAGCAGCGACCTGCTCTAAGCTACTCTGCAGTTTGTTATAACTGTAGCCTGCTGGGTTAACGACTTACTTATTTGCCTATAATTACGGGATACCAATAGAGAGCTTTTCCATCATGAGCTGCACAATACAGGTCTTTAACCAGGACACTAGCCTGTGCAAAATCAATATGTTGTTCATCCTGGCTTTCAGCTCCAGCGGTTGGCTGCCAATGAAATATAATTTCCTATTTCTGCCAAGAACTCCCCCATAAATCCCTTGGGTTTCAGAGCCGTAGTGCTGGAAGAAGAAGGGATTAGGTGCAAGCGTTAAAATCCTGCATGGAGCCCCCCCCCCCCCAGTCTTCGACAACAGGGCAGTTGTGGAGACACAGATTGCTTGCACCCAGGGGGTTAGGATGACCTCACAAATCGATCGAAAAATCAAGAGGATGCTATTTAGTTTCAAACCCAGTCCTAAACCGACAGTAAGCCAGAATTACGTATTAATATAATAATTATCTAGAAATGTCACAAGACTTCAGACAATATGAAATACACGCCAAATTTATTGTTGTGAGTAAAATAGGTTATGAAAATAAAACTATAAATGGTGGTTAAATATATTTCCATTGTTTTAAGACATTTGAGAAGCTTCTGTGCCAATATCAATATGTGCTAATGTGGCACAAAGAGGTGTTTCCAAGGTAACATCAATCCAAGGAAGGAATAAGGGAAGTTCTCAGTATTAGAGACCAGTAGTGGACAGAAGCATACACTATGCATAAGGCATAAGAGCATGGCCTACAAGGCAAACAGAGCCTGTCAAAAAGCATTCTGCCTGTTATGGGCGTGGCTTCCTATCCGATTTGCTCCTCACCTTTCTCTGTCATTTATACTAGTTCTGGCGTAGGCTTGAATACCTGCTTTCATCTCCTCCTCTGCTTAGTGCATCTTGTACCTTCCTGATTACGGCTGCCTGCTTGTCCCTGCTCACATACGGCTCCTAAGCTCATCACATCTCATCCCAGCTCCAGCCTGGCCCTCCGGCATCATCCCATACTTTCTGCGTGATCCTGCTTTCTGGTCCTCTTGGACTTTGCTCACTTGAACATACCACCTGCCTACCCCCCCCTTCCCCACCCACCTGGAATCACCACTGGTTCTTGTTCTCCTGGAGCTATCTCTGTATTCTTCTGCAAGTGGTGGGATTTGGGGGTTTACAAGTTGGGTACCCTGTACTGACAGAACACCAGGCAACTAGCAGAAGTGGCCTGGGAAGGTCCAAATCCCCCCTGCATCATAGCCATTCCTAAGGGCTGGTCGCCATCATCATGGAGTGAATAACATTAGGTATCTCTTTTCCCACATATTTGTCTTGTCACTATTTGAAGTCTAGATCTTTCGTTGCTTACTCCTTCCAGAAAATGTTTGTGTCCATGGGGATTGTGCCCACACTGAACAGACACCGAGGTTCATTTCCTAAGCTGCTACCAGTTGCAATAATCAGTAGCGGTGGCTCGAGGCCATGTTTGTTCTGCACATTCAGTCACTCTATCTTTTCTCTCAGCTGGATGCTGAAATGGTTTTCTGTCTCACAAAAGGCCGGACATCCAGCACCCTACAGACCCCAGTGTGCCACAATACCTGGCAGAGGGAAGTCTCTTTTCACTTTCCCTGGGATATGATGAAATTATCTCTTTTTTTCTCAGCCTGTCAATTTCCTTTCAGTCAGACCCACGCGGCGGTTTCAGAGTCATGTAACCCAGTTTCGCGGCGTCTGTAGGTACAGGCAGTCCTTCCCACGTTGCTTGAGGCTTAACCTACTTCTTGAGTTTTCTTTCCAAGGTGGGAATAAAACAAAAGACTAGAGAATGAATGCGGGGGGTCTTGACCATGTTTTTTTAAAGACAGGGGGAGGTGCGAATGCCCCGGGGCAGGCAGACGATGAGCACGTCCATTTACTTCGCCTCTGCCGTCTAAACCAGGTTCAAGACCGATTTTGATGTGATGAGTAAATGAATTATTGAAGATACCGTGCGCATATCGCTCGCCTGGGTTCCCACACACAGGCAGCATGAAACGGCTGTCAGCAGCACTTTGCTGGATGCAGAAAAGAGAGGCGCAGGGGGATGGGAAGCAGGGACGAGAGACAGCGTGAGATCCTTTGTCACCTGTTTTCCCCCCAACGAGCAGCCATATGCGAGGTGAGAGCCCCCACCTCCTCTGGCAGTGAGCTCCTGGAAGCCGCAGGGTGCTCTAGGGCACTGCATTCAAATACGGAGTTAATGTGAGAGATTGAGCTATAATCTGCCTCCTCCGCGAGGCTCACGGTGTCCTGCTGCAGACAGAGTGCGGCGTCAGCAAGCAGTTTGGCAAGAACAGTTTTCAAGAAGGTACGGGCCTTGCTTACACTCCACCTCCATGTGCTAATGCTGCTTTACTTTGGGGGCAGGTATGCACATCCGGCTGAGTAAGGAGGCGAGCCACCCTCATTTTCCTGTTACCATCCGTTACCAGACGCAGTGGGCCACAGGCTCCTCGCCGTTTCGCCTGCCCGTTACTCCCCATTTCTGAAATAAATTTCCACTCACCACAATTTTTATATCCCCCAAAATGCAGATAAAGCCCCCATTTCCACCATCCAGCCCCAAAGTCCTACATTTACATTCGTGCAAAAGTAATGACAAATGGCCTACTCTCAGTTACCCGAGAACACGGCTGCCGTGTCACAAGCGTGCAAAGTGCCCCTCGTCCCCAACAACTGTCTGCGGTCTTGAGCGGCAGGGCCCCAACAATGGCTGCCCTTGTCACTGTCACCAGCTGCTCCGAAGACTAAAATCCAACAGGAGGGGGCTTTGCCAAGTTACGCATAACCTAAAGGATTTTAAGAGGATTTATTTTCAAAAGATATTAGGAGATAAATCTGCATACCCCCCATCCATCCATTGATTTTTTTTTGGTCATAACTGCTTACCCAGCGTGGTAACACAGTGAGTCTGGAGCCTGTCCCAGGAAGTCGGGGGCAACACAGTCATGCCCTGCAGGCAATTTGGAGAAGCCAGGCCACCGTAAGTTCTCGCTCTTTTTTTTTTTTTTTTGCTTTATGGGGAAATCCTCATGGACCTGGGCGGAACATGCAAAATTCACACAAGGACAAGTCAAGGACAAGGATCCAGCCGAGAGCCCTGAAGGCGTAAGCCTGTAGTGCGGACCGCTGAGCCACCAAGCCAACGCACGACCACATGCATAACCTCTTTTCCAAAAAAGACAGTAATGAACAAGTGTCGCTGTGACTGCAATGGCTGCAGGTCATTTGTTCCTGCACCCTCACATAACATCTCAGCCTCCTGATGCTGCGTAGCATTTGAAACTCCCACATACCTTCCAAAGATTTCAGCATGGATTGAGGCTGATTTCGATTTATACTTTTAACACGTTATAAAAAAAAAGGTTCATTATGGAATCCAGACAGGCTGCAGTTATTTCCTGAGTCTTAATAAGCAACCAGCCTAAGAGCAGAGCAAGTAATGAAAGCAAGTGTCTTCCTGGAGTGCTGCTAACAACGTCAGGGAAGGAGACTTGGGTAAGTTGATTTATTATGTTTTTTTTTTCCTTTTATCATGCAGGTAGTTAATCCCTTGGAGCCTCATGGTACAACTGTGAATATCTGACCAACCCACACCCCCCCAACCCCAAAAATAATAACCTACCCCCAACACCTCCATTAAACTGCCTACAATGGATGTAAAATGGGACTGGCTCACCCCCACCTTACTGGAGGGGAGCACTCGTGTCACTGTGATAGGGCAAAGTCCAAATATCCCAGTTGTAGAATAACTTTAGAAAAGCGTAAGTTCCAACATACTCCCCCCCCACCACCAATGGCACCTCCAGACTTCAAAGTGCTTCTTAGCAATGTGATGAAAGGAGAACCAGCTACAGAGAGCAAAGACTTTCTTAAGCAAACTGTGAAAAAGGTCGAGATGTTGTTGTTAGGGTAAGCATATACACGCATCCGCCATAAAACCACTGATAGGTGAGGTGGGTAGTATCGATTATCTCATTTCAATGCCACCTGTCGAGGGTCCCATTATATATTAGGTAAGGGAGCAGTCAGGTCTTGAAGCTGATGTGTTGGAAACAGGAAAAATGGGCAAGCGTAACAGTCTGAGCGCCTCTGACATGGGCCTAATAATAATGGCTAGCTGACTGGGTCAGAGCATCTCCAAATGGCAGGTCTTAGGTGTTCCAGGTATGCAGCGCTCCGTATCGGCCAAAAGCGGTCCAAGGAAGGCAGTCGGCTTGGGAGCCACTTGGCGCACGAAGGCCAACCTGTCTGTGGAGTCCATGCCTCATTGAGGCATCAGGGGGATCTAAACAATGTCGGACACCTGAGTTATTGTGAGTATTGGCTGACTGGTGTATTACGTTTTAGGTTTCTGATGTTTGCACACGCTCACACACACAGACATGTATGTAAATAATTCCACCTGGCAGCCGCTGACAGCCGAAAGCCTGAGAGAGGGATGTAGTGGGAGCTCAGCAGGTGAATAAAATACGAAGGGCATGCACTGCTCTTGTCTCCGCTCAGTCTGAAGAGGGTGCCAGCCTGGTCGCGGGATGATGGGGGGACATGTAGGCATAAGGGTTGGTCCCCTGGCAAAGGGCAGTCAGTGCCGCCACAAGCCCCCCAGCTGAGGGAGCTGGTGTTTCAGGGGTGGGGCAACCCCAGATGCTTTTTATTCAGACCCACAGCTGGCTCCATTCCCCCCCCCTCCAACAAACACCAGGGTACCTTCCTAAGAAGCATCAGGAGTGGACAGATTGGCCGGTGACGGAGAGCAGAGGTAAATGACATGGCCCCCGGCAGCCATCCTACCCGGACTGGTTGCACATCCTTTAGAAAGGGAATGATCTTCTAGCGCTCTGCGCTTAGTTTTACACGAAAGCCTCCCCCACATACACACCCTCCCCTGCCGCCCCGTGAAACTGCAGGATCTGGAAGACAGCTGTAATAAAATATTCTTTGTGTTTTGCATGGCTAGTGTTTTGCTACAATTTAATTGCACTGCTGAGACATGGTTGTGTATAGAGTTTGTTTGTGGGCTGCAAGAAAAATGTGCATGTGTGTATTTTTGTGTGTGCATGTATAGCAAGATGCTTTTCCTTTTTCATCAAAAATTGGCTTATGAGATGGTGCTTCTGTTTGGGTTTTATTATTATTATTAACTCCACCTGCAACATTGGCGACCCGGGACTTCAGTTCAGTTTTTAAAGAAAAGCATCTCTCTGATTTCAGACTGTATGGCGTAGCTCCATAAGAGAATGCATTAATGAATGTATTGCACAGCGTAGTACCACAGTAATACAGGTAAGATACTATGTCCCATTTAAGAAACCCACTATGGTAAAACACACCTTTCTTCTTTATCGACTACCACTCTCCAACCTTCTCAGGCCGAACCACCTGGCGAATGTACCGTACTGTGGAAACATCTTAGGCATCAAAGAAAATGTTTAAAGCTGTTTATCTGGGTTGTAAGTACATTTTTGCTCAGGGAAAAACATTAATATTGGAACATATACAAATCATCAGTGCCACAAACTAACATGAACCTTATCTGTTCTCCAAAAAATTTCTGACATCTAAGAACACCACTTTATGCCCCAGACCCCTCCTCAGGAGCACCTCAGCCAGTCCATGTATTACATTTATTACATTTCTCCACCAGCTCAATTAATTAATTAGATTAATTAGTTAAATAACTCAATGAGGCACTGATTAGCCAGACATGGTATGCCAGTCACCAAATACATGGCCATATTGCATCTTTGGTGTGATTTTAAGCTAAATGGTTAACCTGACGTCCTTTGACAGCTATATCATAGCTTAGTGCCAGTGAGAAGGTGACCATTTTCTTTGACTTTTGCACAGTACTATCTGACTGTTCTAATGGAAGCAGGTTTAATGAACACCTTAAGAGATTATCCAGTACCCTAGGCAGGCACAGAGAGGCTGAACTCATCTATGAGGATGTGCCTAAATTGTCTGGCATGGGTAGGGACCAATGGAAACCCCTGCTGGATAGCAGTGAGCCAATGAGGATCCTTCAAAGTCAAGTCAAGTCATCTATATTTATATAGCACTTTTAAAAGGCAGCAGGTATCAAACAAAGTGCTTCACAATAGAGTTAGCTGAGGTACGACAAATATTTAAGCCATTAAAAAGAGAAGGTAAAAAGCAAAACGTATAAGTAATTTAAAACAGAAGATAAAAAAAGGATTAGTAAAAAGTAGGGCTGTCAAAATTGACGCGTTAACGCGGATTAATCCAGCATCGTGATTAATCTGATTAAAAATATTAAC
>JAODKM010000108.1:22839087-22862374 GCA_026780845.1 Petrocephalus sullivani
TGACTCAAAATCCCTGAAATGCAGCGTTGCCAACTATTTCTTACCTGAACTTACCTCAACACTGCATTTCAGGGATTCTGTGCTGGATTAATCCGCGTTAACGCGTCAATTTTGACAGCCCTATTAAAAAGCAATACGGAGTAAAACACAAAAAAACTGACAGCAAAACGAAATAAACCAAGACGGAACAGATTATTAAAAACAGTCTTTAGAGTGACTGTTTAAAGTTGACTTAACATTTTCATTTGTACGGGATAATTACGGAGGATGGAAGTCTTACAGCAGCCACCGAAAAGGCTCACTCAACTTTGGGCTTCAACCAAGAACGCGGGACATGGAAAGTTATCCGATCAGTGGATCTTAAGGCCCGAGCAGTAGATTTCAGACTGATAAAGGGAGATGCATAGGTCCAGTTGATTTAATTAGGAGGTACAGAGAAAATAATGCTCTTTGGAGCCAAAAACTCAACCAGAGTGCTGAGCAAAAGCATTGCCACAACAATTTACTTAAAAACTTTTGCTGGAAAACATGCCTAAATTCCCCACTTAGATCTGCCAAGGTATTAGCAGAAACTTAAAAAGTAAACTTTGGGGATCAAATGACAAAATCAGTAGCAGATCACCAACCTTAAGCCTCATCTGTCCAGCCCCAAATCTGAGCCCCCTGCAGGGATGTACAGTATTTCTTATACTAACATATGTATTTTAAATACAAAATTCTAGATTTTAATTTGTATTTGCCTTTGTATAAAATATTATGTAATGCTTGTGCACACACGAGGAGGAAGTTTTTCAGTCTATTTAATGAATGGTCTTTAGATCCAATATCTCCTTAAGCAGTGAAAAAATGTTGCTCTGAGGCTTGGCCATTTGGGTCAATGTGCTTGTGAAGGAACAGGCTAATATAGAACAGAAGGCCTACGTGAAATGTATTCCGGGATTTTTAAAATACAAAATTCTGTAGTATATTTTGATACTTTGCTTGGTGGCTGTATTTTGTAGTTTATTTTGACACACACCTGAATCGGTAATTTTGTATTTTGTATCAGACATTTCCATGTATGTTTTTCCCATCTCTGGGTCCCAGTTTATCTATCTGACATATATGTAAAAGATATATACAAAATTACACAGAAGGTATCGATAAAACCCAAGCTGCTTTCCCACTTCTAATTACACCGAAATGAGCAGCGCTGCTCATCTGGGAACCCTGCTGGCATTCTGCTTTCATCATCTACTGCCCGCGAAAGGCACCGGCTCCAAGTGATTCCGTAAGATGCCCAAACTGGCCTGAGTATCCAAGTTTCAATGCAGCGGAATTCCCAGACTGTTCAGGTTGAGAACTGCGCAGACGTACAAATGTAAGGAGTTTCTATACACCCAGTAAAAGAAATGCAAGAACAGAACACAGAAGAACTGGCAAGGACAAGCCTCCTTCACAGAAGATTCAATCAGGAATGTCTTTTTTTTGTTCTTCCGTAATAAGTAGATATTTCTCTCTTGATGTGCACAGGCCACTCGCATCACAAAATGTGGCTGGGATGACGTTCGGCGTGACGTAAGAACTCGATAATGTCCTACATATCAGCCCTTCCTTTGGACCACTTTGGAAGCTTGGTCCTTCAGCATTAACAAGATATGACTGCATAGTTCTATTTTAAGACAGCTGAAGTCTAGCGCGCGGATGCACAGCCACCAGTGACAGTCTCGTAGAACGTATTCGAGTGGAATGGCCTCTAATTCCATTCTGACATTGAAAAATTCAAAGGAGTTTAAAAGAACCACTACAAGAAACATCCAAAGGCAGAGGCCGTGAAACCAGAGCAGAACACAAAGCCAATGTGCAGCGGAATCTTAAATAAGCTCCAGAATGCTTTGATAACGTATGCTGCTTTCTCTTTTCTTACACAGAAGCCCTTTGAATTGGTAGGGTGACCCATGTGCTGCATCTCCAAAATGTACTGCAGAAAGCGGTTTTTTTTTTCTCCTTCAATACCCTGAAGACATTGTCAGAAGCCCTTTTAAGATAAACAGAATTTCTCCTCAGAGTCAGCATGCCCCTGAAGCTAATCCTGATTATAGAGGTGACGTGAGAAACAGCCACTGATCCCACACCTCTGCCAGCTTCACCACCTCGAAAGGTCTCGTGTCTCGCTGCTCCAACTGCCTATCTTGCAAAACACCAGGCTCTACCTTTCTCAGCAAACATCTAAAGTTGTACAGGAGATGCTGTCCAGAAACCACCCTTGGGGAAGAGAGGGCAAGCTTCATTCTGCACAGTAGGCTGAAGACACGTTACAGGCTAATTAATACAAAATGCTTAATCCATACTTAGGCAATCCACACCAGTTCTTATCATAGTCAATGGTTCTCCCACACCCTGCAGTTAGGCGGCATGATGCACCTGTTTCACGATGGTAATATAATCGAGGTGAGTTTACACAGCCTATTAGCATCATGTTGCTCACGGTACATTACCCTGCGACTGCTCCCTGGTGACTCTGGCTTTGCCATCACTATGGACAGGGGCCACCATGATACCTGCATTTACTGTTTGCTGCTACCAGCCACGGGGATGCTGTCGTCTAGCTTAGCAGGATGCCGCTCAGCAGTTAATAGCATCGCCCGTCACTGAAGGAAATGCTGGAAAGTTCCCAAAAGATGCCAGCTCTTATACCCCTGAGAAAGACACTTAACCTGGTTTGCCCAAATAAATTTTCCCACCATATAAATGGGCAAAATTATCAGGTGATTTTTTTGAGGTTAAGGTTTCCCCTCAGCATTACTAGTCTTACCAAGCAAGTTGGGTTCTTGGACAGTTGTTAAAAATAAGCTTATAGCTACAGGCTACCAAGAGTGCACCAGACCTGATCTAAAGGATGCTGGGAGCCGTGACTCAGCTACACAAGCCCATTCAAGGTTTGGCTTTAGGCTCTTCTAATACAAGCATGGAGCAGATAGAGGCTGTGATCTTCTCACACTCAAACATCCAGTGCCAGCAAGCAGGAAAGGCAAATAAAGAAACACAAACATTGTTTAAGCACATCTTTCACAAACACTAGACACCAGGATCAGACTAGGTTGGAAGATGACTGTATGTTTCTCGTTGCCCAGTGTTACGCTCAGTCCCGCCCTTCATGTTTTTCCCCTGTTTTGCCCTCTGGTGGGGCTTGATTAGTCGCACCATTGTGTTTCCCTCGTGTTAATTCTCCGCTTGTTTCCTTTGCTCAGCTGCCACTTGTTTGCCCCTTGATGTCCTGCCCTATTTTAGTGAGTCTGTGTCCTGTGCCCCTTGTCGAGTATTGTTCATACCTCGTACGGTTGCGATCGCGCTTTCCCCCGTGTTCCCTTGTATACTGGTTAATAAACGCCCCTCTAAAGGGCTTAACCAAGCAGCCTGCTGCCATGGGTCGTTCATCCCGCCAAAAGCGTGACACCCAGGACGTGAAAGGGCTATTTTCACACCCAGTCCAGGCACTGATATTCTTAGATAAATGACCCACCAAGTGCTAGGCCTCAACCACACCTCCTGGTCCTCAAAAATGGAGGGATGGAGAGGTGCTGACCACTGTTAGACCTACTGTTTCAATCACACTTCAGTGTAATTTGTGTTTAACTGTTGTGTTCCTCACTTCGGAATTTTCCTTGAGTCCAGTACAAGAGGACTGTCCTAAATATTGGATACCTAATTCAGCTAGGACTGTCTGCAAAGATTATATTAATAATCGAGTAATCTGCCTATTAATTTAATGATGAATCAAGTGATCCTTTATATACGATATATACATATATTAAATATAATAGGTATATATTATATTTTGCAATTGGCACGAATCGGGAAGCAGCCTTGGAGGGGCTGCCAGCCCATTGCAGGGTGCACATTCACACTCTCACATACACAGTCAATCTAGGCACTTCAGTTCACTTACGTTGCATGTTTTTGGACTGTGGGAGGAAACAGAAGCATCCAGCATAAATGCTCACACACACACAAGTAAGTTTAGCCAGAATAGTTGAATTCAAAGTGTTGACAGAGACAAGCTGGACTAGTCTAAGACGCTAAAGGGTACATAGCTTATAGTTATCTATAACTAACCTTGCAGAAACAAGCATCTGTCCTTATATAAATGCTGCTATTTCTTTTGTACACATTTGCACATATTATTCTAAATTATTTTAAATTGTACTTTTTATATTTTACATTAATATTATTATTGGGTTGTATTTTGCACCAAGGGAGTGGCACTCCAATTTCGTTGTAACTGGTACAATGACAATAAAGGCTATTCTATTCTATCTCTGGTATTTCAAGGAAAGCCTTCCTAGGATATCAAATATGTAAATGCACCATCTTACGCAAATGTCAGAGACGTTAAATTTTTCGATGTCAGCAAACACCACACAATGGCTAATTTACACAGCCTCTAATGGGTAATGGCCAAGTTGAACAATAACAGATCTGAGTGTATCTGAAGAAAGTAGCAGATGCTTTATAAAAGCCATCTCACAGGTCACTGACCAATACTTTGCCAATCAACAGGCTATTGACAAACACTTCACCAGTCAACAGGCCACTGACCAACAATCTGCCAACCAACAGGTCCCTGACCAGCACCCTGATAACCAGCAGCTTCCAAACACATAGCCTGCTACCAAAGAACCTGTACAGGTGTACATGTGCTTGAGCCCCTCTTACCCAGCCAAACAGGTATGTGAATGGACTGAGAATGGATGTATAAAACATGCTCCCCGTCTGCATAAATGTTCATCTTCACCCTACAGTGTAGGCCTTCAATGGGCTAGAGTTATGATGGCCCTGCTCCTTACATGAAGAAAATTGTCAAAATTGCCAGCAGAATCCCTCATGCCACTCCCGAGAAAGCAAAATTCAATCAGCCTGTTGGACCAAATTTCCCCATCGTCCATTACTCCCCATCATACCTCAAAAGTGTTCCGACTCCCTGCTATGAAAAGGGCACCCCCCACATAACCCTCTTAGTGTAATGGCTCCCATAAAATTGCCAGAGTAATCCAAGGGCCTGTACCGTACTGGCAGCTCAGAGGGAGGGGGATGCTGGATCCTGAGATGTTGGACTCATTCCCAATTTACAGAATGGGGCCGAATGTTAGGTTAAATTAATGCAGCCAACCTGCGTGCTTGTAGTGTACCATTCGGCCAGTAAGGACCTTGACAAGAATGTTCCATTCCTAGTATGGGATCAATACGAGGCTGGTTCCAATCTAAATCTAAATCCAGGTCTTCTGTCAAGGCCAGTTCAACAGGCAGATTAAAAAGTCATTGCTGAAGCTCTCTGTAAACCCTGTATGTTTCTTGGGACAACATTTGGAGGAGACCATGTCAAGTCAACGGGTGTCAGCTTAATATTCACAAGTGTCCTAATGAGGGGTGGGGTGCCCAGCAGGACGTGTGTCCCAAGCAGCCAAGAAGCTGAACTTGACTTGGGACAACCATCACCATGACCCCAGACCAGTTAAAAAATGTTCTGTGGTTCCTCTTGCCCCATGACCCGAGTCTGCACAGAAACATTCTGCCTATACCTTAGCTGGGTCAAACCGAAAACTCCTACCCCCCCATGACTGATAATGTAGATTATGGCCCAGCAACAAGCTCCTGAAATACAGTTACCGAGAAGTGCCCCCCCTCCCAACCTTTGAAATCAGTTGCGCAGCCCCTGCATTATGGGGGGGCTGGGGGCAGATACCACACACGACAGTCATCAGTGGTGTAATGGTGCGATTCATCAAAGCCAGTGGCAGTTAGTGCGCGCCAGTTGTCCTCAACTCTCCCCTCCGTGATTCAGTGAAGCAAACATTAACCTGCAAGTGCCCGCATTTTCCCCTTTGCATGCCGTCACTGGGAGATCATGTGCCCCCAACCCAGCCCGAGCCAGCCCAGGACGCTGGTGACATGTGTGACAGCTGCGAGGGAGTGGTTTTTGTTGTTTTACAGTTTGTTTTCACTCTTTTTTTGCAGAGGGTGTGGGGTGACACGGCAGCAGGGCATGGCGCGAGCAAGAAGAAGATGCCGATATACAGTGCGGCTCTGAGAACACAGAGTGGTTTAACAATGAAGGATAAAAGGAGGGATTGAAAAAAAGAAAAACATTATAAACACAGATACAAGCAGGAAACATAACTAACAGGGACTAACAACTAGAGACCAAAAGTAAAGAGGGTTGGGAAGTAATACCTGGGCGAGAACAGGCTGGGGAACAGTGCAGCCGACAGGCGGGAAACAAAGCATCTACTACCACATACACAATCACATTCATAACCACAAACAATCACAGAAATGAACATGGGCAGGAAATGAGATACAGAAACTGAACCGGGCTAATGAAGGTGCAGGAGTGAAACGATTCAATCAACCAATAGCTGGCATGCAGGGACAGCAGGCAACAGGTGGAGTAACACCAATGAATACAGGACTAAGGGGCTCGAAGGTCTTGTCCCCACGTACACAATGCATTTTTAAAAGACGTAGCTTTTTCTATGCATTTTGGCCTTTCGTCTACACGCAAATGGTCACAGAAAATTGAGCTGTCCAGGGTCAAGATTTTCAGACATAGTTGCTTTCAACTATGCCACAGACAGGGAAAATTGAGTCTTTGGCTTGTAACATCAGCGTGTGCGCCATTATCTACTTTGACATCAGCGTGTGCGCCATTATCTACTTTGACGTCAGCGTGTGCGCCATTATCTACTTTGACGTCAGAGTGTGCGCCATTATCTACTTTGACATCAGCGTGTGCGCCATTATCTACTTTGACATCAGAGTGTGCGCCATTATCTACTTTGACATCAGCGTGTGCGCCATTATCTACTTTGACATCAGCGTGTGCGCCATTATCTACTTTGACATCAGAGTGTGCGCCGTTCGCTGTCTGCGTCTGGTTTGGCATGCTCTCGACAGCAAGTTTTAGCATTTTCATGTGGACGGAGATTTTTTTTAACAACAGCGGGGGAAAAACGCTGTTTTTAAAAATACCCTTGTACGTGTGGACATGGCCTATGAAAGACTGCTCACAAAATGAACACTACTCTAGACTAATGACCGAATCAGAAGGTACCAGACAAAACCAGAACTGGACACAAGGAGAGCAAAACAAGGGCAGAAAAACCAGTTTCAACAACCAGTAGGTTCTCTATCTGAGCTGCACACTCAGTCCACGGAGTCATGATGCGGTCGAGAAAGCATGCGATGCACACGAGGGCTGAAGGGCTAGAGAGGGGGAAGAGTGGAATGACCAGCAATGCCTGCAGGCCAAACGGAGGAAGATCACGGGGGGACAGACAGTGCTGACACTGACAGTGGGGAATTGAGGAATATGCGGTATATGCCATGTGAGCAGAGACCCAGCCCGTTCCCTTCTGCTGGAATTCTGGGTAATTGTGGATCGTAGACTGAGGCTGCAGGCCATGTCACCTCTCTGGGCTGATCTTGAAGCTTCTCGCCAGATTGACACCAGATTAACACGCAGCGATTGTGTTGCATGTGTGAGTGACATATGGCAAAGCACCACTGCCCCTCCCCGTATTGGGAGCCACTATATCTTTAAGCTACATGCCATACGCTCTCTGGATCTGAGTACCTTGCTGAGTGACACTCCTGGTTGTAATGAACAACCCCCCCCAAATTCCACTGCCGATGTGAGGGCACCTCTGGCTGAGCTTAAACCTAGGCTGTCTGGGGGTTTCATGACCCGGTATACCTTTCTCTGGCCTGCCTGCAGGCGACTAATTTACAAGATTGCTTCCATTACAGGGGCACTGAGTGGGCATGGAAATCACGATGGCGCTGCCCTGGGTCATGGGGGGGGGGGCTTTTGTTTTCAGTTACGCAGAATTCTGTAGATGAGAACAAAGAGGACCCTGTTAAACCAAGTTTTGGAGAGGATGTGGCACAGAAAGAGGTTGCATGCAGCAAAGCCCGTCTCCGATAATCTACCTACGTGTTCGTTTGGAATGCAACGCCCCTCAGAGACAGAGGCACAAATCAGTCAGTATGGAAATTCGTACGACCAACTAGTGGAGAGTTAAAGTTCAGACTGTAACTTGCGGCAGAGAAGGAAATCATATCAACAGTAGGCTTAAAAACAATAAAAATTTTCTTGGATTATGGTGTTGTGGAGGGGTGCCATTTCAGATAAAAGCCCATTGACATTAGGAAGGAGTGCTGATTAGATTGGTATTCTGACATTTTAAGATTCTTCTAGAAACGTAGCAGTGCTGCAGCATTGGAATCAGAGAACAGAATGCATCAACATATGATTCCAGGCTTTTTCCTAGAAAACACCAGACCTAGTGAATCCCGACAAAATTATTTTTAGATATTTTGTGTTATTATAGTGTTATTGTACTGACGTAAGTATAGAATTGAAAAGTAAGAAATTTAGCCTAATTAAAAACATATAAATATGTTTCCCTCACAATACATAAGATGTTTTTATAACCGAACTTATCGTTAAAAAAAAATCCTGTTTTCTATTAGGCATGTGTTAAATTGCCGATTTCACGTTAAATACTGGGAGTGTAATGCCACGTCTTAGGGTGAAAACACAAATAGTTCATGCCTCAAAAGAAACAAAGTTATGCAAACAAAGTGCCAGCAAAGGTGCAACTCGGAAGCTGTTATAAATTTGCAATTAGTCAAAGGGAAAAAAATAAGGTGGATTAATCCGCCAGTTTAAGCCACAGAGCGTGCATATTTAAAGGACAGAACGCTTGCCAGTAGATGTATACGAATAGGCCTAGCTCAGTGTATGTGTTCAAAAGAATTGGACTATGTGGAATAATGACAACTTCAAAAATTTTGAAGATCGATTACAGTCGCAATACATGCACTTACATGTGCACCTGACAAAGTTGCCTGAAAAACATATCTGCCGAAATGTTATACAAGCAGGTATAAGTCGTTTGGATCATATGAATGCTGCCATCTTCTTAGGAGTTACCAGAAGATTGACACCTTCTGCCACACCGCGTCACACTCTCAGTTATCGATTATCGGTAATCATATAATCGCGTAAGGCATAATGTATTAAAATGCATACGGCTCGATAAAGGTGCCACCACCGCTTTGGTGGGCTGTCTCAGTCATACCCCCCATTCCAAACGAGACCTTCCCAAAACCGCTACTCCATGTTCCTTTTTAATGCACATGACCGTGACACATGTTCCACATCACGGCTCCGGTCCGATCGCTTCCCGCAGGTTATTATGCAGGTTATCCCCAGCCGGGACATCGCGCTTCGTCGCCGCACTCAGTACTGCGCGATGTGCGGGTTCTGCCGAACTCCTACCTTTCGGAAGAGTAGTGGGGGGGGGGGGTCCTCCAGGACGGACAGTATCTGTTAAACCCCAGTCCGGCCGCTCCTCCAACCTCGGGAATTTTAACTAATGTCAGCGGCAGCCATCAGACACGGCCGTAGACCAGCGGTAGGACTTTGCGCTCCGGGTCTCCGAGCCGCGATGCAGATCGCCGAATATTTCCACTCGGTACTTTCCTCCCGGTCCGGCTCCGTGCACCAGCGGGATACTGCGCAAACCCCGCCGGCTACATCAGCACGGGGCAAGCGCGTCCCTGCGTGCATCAGAACCCCCCAGCGGGAGGAATCATTCCGGGAGGGCTGGCAGCTGCGATCTTAGTATGCAGAGGATCTGGTGCGCCCATGCTCCGAGGCGGGTCAGATGCAGCTGTCAGCGATGATGTCGCCGGCCGCGGCGCGGAGCGATCCCGTCCCTCGGCGCTCGCACCGCCTGTCACCGAGCCCCGCGTTCGGCACGGAGCGCCGTGACCGCCGAGACGGGCGAAGGGGGCGCACGGTGAGCCGCACGTTTGCCCACAACGCTGCCTACAGTATTTAAAGAGACAGCGTGGGAATCGGCGCCGCGCCTGGTCCTTCCAAAAACCCAGCGCTAACTAAGTCCATTAATTATTGGTCCTGATTAATTAAAAAGCAGGACTATATATAAACATACACATATGATACAGTTACATATTCATATTTGTATTTTGTATGCATATGTTTATATATTATCTCCTACGAATGTATGGGCACACATCTGTCTATGATTTCTTGCGATTACAAGTATGCCATTTTATAGCAAAACACCCATAAGTATGGTTGACTTCTGTTGCATTCTTGTTTAATGTCTGTTCCCAGCTGCCTGGTGGGTATTCGCAGCTTAAACATCAGAAGTGCAATACAGTATTTTCACTCAGGACTGCTGGTTAATGTCTCTGTCTCTGTTACTTATAGGAAGTGCTGGCATCGGGGGTTTCAGGGGTTGGTCACCCTCTGCAGACTTGTTCTCAGTTATGGGCAGATGCTGGAATCATATTCCTGTCTTAACATCTGTCAAATAATAAGACTGAGACATTTCAGTTCCACCTACTGTATTGCTTATCCAGTACAGGGTGAAGCCTGTCACAGGAACCAGAGGGTACAAGGCAGGCTATGTCATGGATGGGATCCTAGTCCATGACAGGACACGTGCTCACAGTCACACACTTTGGGCAGGAAAGAGAAGCTGATTCATATAAAATCTGGGAAAACCCTCACAGTAGAACAAACAAAATCCGCGCGCAGAGCTAGCAGTGGGAATCAAACCCACAGGCTGGGAGGTGAGAGGCCACTGCTGTACCCACTGAGCCATTATGCTTTTACTTTCTAAAATGAGCCTAAGCCACCCTGAACAAGCCAGTGTGCATGCGTAGCTGGTGAGGGGCTAGCCCTCTGCCAAAGTGACAAGCCAGGGATACAGTCTGACACTTTGGATTTTACACAGAGGGATTCAACATATAATAGATGGTCAATAATGCAGCGATACTTATGTATGAAAGCACAGCCACCTGCTCAGAAATTTCTATAAGGAAATTGTCGTGACTACATTGAGGAGTCCAGTGGCTCAAGGTCATACTTCATTACAAATTTTAGTCATAAGCATATTTTAGCAGAGAACACAAGCGAGTCGCATTCAGTGCTGTTTCCAGGGGGCCATTCTCGGGATATGACCCCACAGCCTTCTGGGCGGTGGCCTCCACCTACAGCAGCCCTGATTGTGACCACCACACCCAATGCTTCTCCTGTCACCAGAGCAGTCAGCGAGATCCTTTTGAAAAAGAATTTTATTTTCATCCTGGTAGATTCCCCTCCCCTCCCACTTCTGACACCAGCAGGGTCCGACATCAGAACTTCTGTGTGGCCCCACATCTCTGATCCCCGACCCACAGACTGGGTCTCTCTACCCATTATCCAATCCAAATCTCCGGGGAAAGGCTATCAGCCCGGTTCCTGCTGCCAGATATGGGGACCGATGGCGAGCCGGGCCAGCGATAAGGATCCTGGTGCGGGCTTCATCAGCACAGGCCTGTGTGTGCCAAGAATCCCACCGCATGCTTATCTCTCCCATCACCTTCCCCTGATAAAAACAGCAGCCTGAGCTGCTGGGCATCATCCAAATACCTTTCTATTTAAATGAAGCCCATGTTTCTTCTTGGTTGCAATCCGTCTTCACCGGGGACAGGCCCACAGGAAGGATGGCAAGACCAGCTCAATACTGCTGGAATTAGCAGCCTAGGTGTGTGCGCACAGCCTCATTTTAGCTAAAATGGCAAACAGGGGCCAGTGTTTATTTGGGTTTTGGGGTTTAGCAAACAAGTGGACATGCCTAAAGACTTCCAGGAAGGGTTAATGAGTTGGGGAGTAAGTCAACTGCTTCCTGAACTGGACTCCCTGGGATAGGCTCCAATCTTATGGTGATGCTGTACTATACAAGCAGTCATGTAGAGATGGTGTATGTGACAGTGCGTTGGTTGTATGTGTGCTGTTTTGTTTTGGCATTTGATGTTTGTTCATAGTTCTTGGCTTTTATATTGGTAGCTATGGCGAATATGTGTACTCTACTCTGCTATTGCTGTCTCTTTTCATTTTTTCGTTTTATTTTTTTGCGGCATCTGGAGGAGTGAACAAACTAATGATCTTGTTCTGCAGGCGCGGCACGTATGACGGTAAATCGTGCGAATCTCGGAAGTCCGTGTCTCTGCCTTTCCAAAGGCCCCGTCTCACTGCTCAGTCACCCCTGCCGCTAAATTAACAGAGAGAATATCAGATTGCAGGGACACTAGACACCGGACAATGAGAGTACTCGGTGATGTGGAGGTGATGCGCGAATCTCGGTGCCGGGATGCCTGTCTCTCCCTGGAGGACAGGCCGCCGTGGTCCTGGTCACTTCATGGCAGGGATCTGCACACAGCGCTCCTGCTACATGGGACAGCTTTTTAATTCGAGGCGGGAGGCTCTTTATTTCCCCCACCAAAGTCATTTTGCTTCCTCTCTTAGTCCCGAGGCTGTCGCTTGTTTTTTCACGAACGCCGGAAAAATCCTCCATGCACCGCTGTGCCGGCAGCAGACTCCCGCTTCAGTCACGGTCGTTACGCCTGCTCTCTGAAGTCTTCTCTCTGACTGTCAGGCCCTGCCTCTGGGGCTCTGTGGGTAGTCACAGCGCTGCACTGCCACTGAATCCCCATTCCGAAATGCTAACAAAAACCCGTCTTACAACCGCTTCCAACCGGTCATGCATGGCCTGCAGCCTATCCTAGAGCGCGAGGCACGGGTCGTGCTGCGCGGGAGGCCAGCCCGTCGCTATAGGCAATTTCGAGATGCCAATTTGGCGAATCACGTCTTTGGACTGCAGGAGGAAGCACGTCCCACATGGGCAGAACATGCAAACTGCACGCGCATGCACAGCGGGAGCGCCTTTCACCACGCTGCTCACTCCAGCCTAGGAAGCACCTTGAAATCTCAGGTGTTGTCAGGCATACCAGCCTCACAACATGTTCCTTCGAAAATAGACTATCCGGCTTAGATATATATCCCTACTGTTTACCTAGCATGTTTCAAAACCAAAACAACAAACACAGGTGTGTGTGTGTACCGGTTTTGCTTTATTTCTGAGGACCAAAGGACCTCACAAGTAGAGCAAATTCTCCAGAAAGCGTAACTAGAGAGCTCATTTCTTTGGTCCTCACTGTTTCAGATGTTATTTTTATAAAAATCTGTGAATGCAGTCAAAAAAGTAAAAATGCCAGAAGTCTTATTATTTTATTCGGTTACTTATGGTTAAGGTCAGGGCTCAGTAGGGGTTAAGGGTGTCCTGATTGGGATAGAAATGAGCGGATAGTCCTCACTAAATAGGAAGACATACAAGATAGGAATACAAATGTGTGTGTGTGTTTGCAGTTTTTAAATTTTTACATTATGAGGACCAGATTTCCCCACAATGTGGTAAAAATGTGTAATTTTTAATATTGTGGGGACATTTTTTCAGCCCACCCAAGGGTAACCTCCATTTATAAAAATCCGTGAATGCGATCAAAAAACTAAAAATGTGAGGAGTCTTGTTTTTTGTTTGGTTACTTGTGGTTAAAGTTAGGGCTGGGTGGAGGGTTATGGTTGTCATTAAGGTTTTTTCGATAGAAATGAATAGAGAGTGTCCACAAAGATGTGGTGTGTGTGTGTGCGTGCGTGAATTCATGAGTATGTGTGTGCGCATGTGTGCATGCATCCCAACCTGTTCTTAAAATTGAGAAATTGCTTTGCTTCAATCGGCTATATTTCTGACAAATACGTGAGGTGTGACACATGACCATCTCATGTAACCATCCCAAACAAAATGAGTAGTGAAGGAAAAAAATGACTCAGCGCATAACATTGTCTGGTCTGCAGTGTCTGTGCAAATGATGCATGAGGAAATTACCTGTAATGATGGGTGAGGGCTGGTTTTCCATGTCAGGATGTTTTTTTGAGCTGGTTAATGGAAACCTGATCTGAAGAGTTCCACTCCAGCCACTGTGGTGTTTGCCTATTTGAACCCAATGCATTACCAATAGGCGGTGAGTCACTACAATGAGTCATTACGGTGAGTCATGGCCAACCACATCCCTGGTTTTTGGTGTCATCTGGGTCCTTTCCACGCCCAGTGCCACCTTATGACTCAGGATCCTGTCGTCGTGTACAGCAGGGGTTCGGGAGGTAGGCTTCACCACAGATAATATTAGGTGCACTGTATATTTCACTGGAATCGCTCCGTGTTCTAGCCACGCTGCCAAAGATGACCTCCATTGTTGGGTTTGCATTCATCTCGCCTTATGTAAAAGACTCACTGCATTATGGGAGCAAGTTTTGCAAACAGATGATGTGTTTTGCAGGAAAGGGCGAGCAAGCTAGGTGGGGGTGGGCGCGAGTGTACATGCTGGCTGATGTTTTCATTTTCGCCTTGCACTGCTTTCCCCTAATGAACACATTTCATCACGGCTTCAGCAGTTGGCGTCCTGCAGAGGGGCAGTTGGGTGGAGGGGCTGGGGGGCTGTTATATAAATATCCTTGGACACCCATAGGACAGTCCATGTTTTTGCCCCTTCCCGGCTCCCTGCCAGACCGTCCACATTTTTTGCAGGACTTTCTGCTGGTGCCCAAGGATCGAAATGTAAAACACTGTTGTAATGAATTCCCAGCGTTCCTTCTGGGCTGGGACCAGGGGCTAAACAAACATAGGAAGCTCTGAAGTCCAAACAGGGCACCAGTTATGATGTAGCTCTCCAACGAGATTAAGCCCATTTCGAATATGAGCTGGGATTTTTCTGCTGGATCTTAGCAACACCGGCATCCACCATTAGCAGTGAGGAAAAGCTTTTGATTAACGGCAGTCACATTCCCGTGGGGATCCACTCGCTCCTTAGAACCCTTGGAAATGATGCAGAAGTGGAGGGAAACGGCGGCTCGCTGCTTTCCAGCGCCTTGGCTGCTCCGTGGCTTGCAGGCGGGGGAGGGGAGATGAGGCTCAACGTCCATTCAATAAAGCCGCAGAGTCTGGACTTCATGTACTGAGCTGAACAAGTTGTACAGGTCATACCTAAGCTCATCAAAACATGTATAAGTGTAGAAAAATCAATAAATTGGGACCGCGAAGCTTAACTGGCAGACAGGCGAGTGTCACCCAAAAAAAACTTATTATTTATTCATCAGATTTCAAGGGTAATAATCTCGCCATTGTTTCCCCTCAGCATGTATGAATCGAGCTGCCGTCCAGCTTAGAAAGGCGATAAAAGGACCTTATTGTGTATTATAATGGCAGAACCCACTAATGGAACCAGAGGAAGGACCTTCCTGCCTGGTAACTGCTCATTTAGTGCTCAAAGGCGAGAGCCGCCGCGTCACTCTTCCGCACAACATAATGGTTGGCCTGTCGACCTGTAACTTCTCAGCACCTACTGGAAGAATGGAACTGAAAGCAGAAGTGTCAGCCCCCTTGAGTCCGTCACGCTTTCTGCCAGACCGTGAATGTCAACGACCTCGCTGCACCTCAGAGTCAACCGAGCTGCTGGAATGCACTTGCTTGGGTTTATGTACCGAGGGGTGGGCGGTGCGGAGATGGGGGGACCCCTTTTCATACCAACGTGACGTTACTGCTGTTTTTTGGAATTAGCAGCTGGTCTTGTACAATGAGCTGAAACAGAGCAACTAATGGGAAGGTGTGGATGGAGCCGCACTGATTTGTGGTTAGCTGAAGCACTCAGAATCTTAGACCCTATAGCTGCCAGTTAAACTCCTAAAACGAAGGTCGTGATTTAATGCGTGACTCGTCTCCACGAAATTTCAGGCAAAGACGAACAGGTAGCTTTTGAGCTATTTCCAGAGCTCCGCGTGAGAAGCTCAACAGGAGAACAACACTGACGAATGTGTGCCCTAGTTCTCAGAGGGTTGGGAGCAGCACATCACTGCAAGAATGTCATTCTTCAGGGGCACGGACAGAGAGGAAGAGGGGTCCCGGGGCTGGCTGAGAGATGTGCGTGCGGGAGGGAGACACTTCTGAACTTAAAATGGCTCAGCTGAAGTATCATGGACTTCTAGAGTATATTTGTTGACCTAGGCAGTAATGTCAAAAAGACATTTTTAAGGGAGAGCAGATTTTTAAGGGAGTGTGGGAGAGCCAGAAATGCATGGAGAAATGGGAAAATCTGAAGGCGAGATTGCTCCCGGTAGTTGCTGTAATTGAGTTATTTTCGTTGAAAGTGATTAGGTGTCATTGTTGACACACCACAGCACACAGTGTACAATAACAAACCAGGTCCTCTGCATTTAGCCCATATGTCACAAAGCAGTGGGCAGCTAATTCAGCGCCCGGAGAGCAGTGCTTGGGGGCGGTACCTTACTCAGGGTACCTCAGTGGTACCTTGCCGGTTGGGGAATCAAACCAGCAATTTCATTCACAAGTGCACTTCCCCTCACCAATAGGCCACCACTGCCGCATCACTACTGGATGCTAACATGAGAGACAGCATGGGGTGGTTTGGTTCCCAGTGAACATTCACCCTCCAGCTTCCTGGGACACATTCTCAGCCCCATCCACCTTCTTGACCTTCTTCTCCATGACCCGTGTCCTTCAGGAAGTGAGTCATCACGTTACCCCACATCACTTTTGTACAAAAAAAAAAAAACACACACAAGACGCACCCGCTTGTGATTTACCGGTGGCGTTGCAGCACGTCGGACCATCGCTATATCACGCTGGCCTCGTCTTAAGTCACAAAGCGAGCCGATCTCTCTGCATGACAGTGATACATGTTGAGACATTAGCCACTTAATGTGCGCTCCTTGATGCGTGAAGTTCTTCTGAGGGGAAAACGATGCGCTGCGGTGGCCTTCCGAGATAAATTCAATTCCCGATTTTGCACTGCGGTGTCAGCTGGACCTGCCCCCTCAATAAGCGGACAATGCCGAATCAGGTGGCCTTTTTAGCTTTGAACCATATGGCAGCACAAGGTGAGGATGCTAGTATGACATTACCCCTGGCTAGCTGCCCAGGCAGGAAGCCGCCACGTCCATATGCGATGTTTTTGTTGCTGCTTAAACTTGTGACCTTTCAGTCAGATTTCTCCACCGACCTCCGAAGGCACTGCTGCATCTCGGAAGCAGGCAGTCAGCTCACAGGTCTGCTGACGCATGGATGCTGGGTAGGCGAGACTGATATTCCCGAGGCTGCTGGGCTATTTCTGGCCCCGCGGCCGCCTCTGACAGTCACTCATGTTATCATGCTAATTGCTGCCGCCCCCCCTCGGATCGTTGGCGGTTCCAGCACCGCGGGGAATGCAGGGTCGTCACGCCAAGAGTGTAAATCAATCACTCAAGGGCCCGTCGGCATCGTGCCTGTCTTCGGCGGGTATCCTGCGTCTGTGGTGCCGCGAGGAGTCACGCCCGCGGAGTCAAGTGTGCAGAATCTGTGTTAGCAGGATCTGCGTCATGTTTTAATTACAGTATAAGGATAAACCGTAGGGGGGAAAAAATGAACCCTGTGCTCCACTGCGATTTATCACTCCCTCACACACACACACACACACACACACACACCCACAGAAATAAGGCATCTCACAGCACCTAAGACAGCCTGCTCTAGTGACAGCTTTGTTTTAAGCTCGAAGACTCGCGTAAAACAGCCGAGTTTCGGGGAAGGGTTCCGGAAGCTGGAATTTCCATGGCCCTGAGGTTTGCTTGCGATTCGCCACGTTTTACGCGCCCCTGCTCCTGTCCCTGTTTCCCTGCAGGAGGACCCCCGGGGGGGGGGGGGGGCAGAGGAATGGCGCACCCCAGTGACCAGGGCATCAAACGGAAAGGCAAATAAACCAAGCGAAACCGGGGCAGAAATGTGTGCCATTTCTGTCTAAATATATATAAAATGGTCACCTGGGAAAAGGCGTGTTATTATTTGCTCAGCCGCATGTTGTGCGGATTTACCCTCGGCTGAACTTACCCTCGGCTGCTGGCGACCAATCGATTGCGTCCGCTTCACAGGGTGGGTGGTCATCGAAGTGACCTCGCTGTACGTCATTGGCTGTCACTGACACATGGATGATCTCTGCTGCAGCCGACACATCCCACATCACGGAAGGCCCACATTGTTGCTTGATCCATCCATTCATCAATCATTGGACCTGGAGCCATGCCCAGGAAGCAATGGCCACAAGGCAGGGGATTCCCGGGACAAGGTACCCAGCCATCTCAGGGCACAAGGCAGGGGATGCCTGGGACAGGGTACCCAGCCATCTCAGGGCACAAGGCGGGGGATGCCCGGGACAGGGTACCCAGCCATCTCAGGGCACAAGGCAGGGGATGCCCGGGACAGGGTATCCAGCCATCTCAGGGCACAAGGCAGGGGATGCCCAGGACAGGGTACTCAGCCATCTCAGGGCACAAGGCGGGGGATGCCCAGGATAGGGTACCCAGCCATCTCAGGGCACAAGACGGGGGATGCCCGGGACAGGGTACCCAGCCATCTCAGGGCACAAGACGGGGGATACCCGGAACAGGGTACCCAGCCATCTCCGGGCACAAGGCGGGGGATGCCCGGGACAGGGTACCCAGCCATCTCAGGGCACACACACAAACTTACAATATGAGGCATTTAAAGAATATTATGTGCCTAACTGTATCTGTGCTTCTAAAACCAGTCTCAGACTGAATCACCAGAAATCCATGATGCAATGTGTGTCTGAAATTTACCCCACAGAGGCCAGTGGCGTTACCAGACAAGGAACATAAAAGTAGCAATTTTTCTTTCTCCTATATTTTTAAGCTGTGTGAGTTTATTTACATGGCAACTACTGGTAAGCAAACTGATGAATTAATGAAATAAGAATGGGCATAGGGTTAGGGCTGTGGATATTTTTACATCACCACAGCTTTCCAGGAGGATGTCAAATTAACCCAGAGTCTGACCTCTTCTGGCTGCCTAGCCCTTGCTTATATGAGACTGGTGTTTTTAAGAAGCACAGCCTGGTAATTTTCTGTCTGTAATTGCCCGGGAGTGAGTCTTTGCTGTGGGATCTAACGCCCTGGGGTCAGCTGACTCTGGGGTGTCATGGTAACAGGCCCAGGGATGCCGGGTGCAAGAGGGCCTGACCCCACGGCTGTACAAACCGGCACCTCCGACTTTTTCCGGCTCTGATTTTCCCATAGAGCTTCGCCTCATCTTGGCTCCTCTTCAAAGTGAAGAAACCACATAAAATACATGTCAGAAGATCATTCAGCCATAAGTTTTTGCCCAACTATAGAAGAAAAATTATAAATTCTGTCTAAACGAACAGACGTTTACCATATACTCTGAGGTTTCATATCCAGTCCAAGTGTCTGTTTCCTGTGTAGCATTTATTTTTGTCCTGTTACACATACTCTTGTACACTGTGTAGCCAGAATATGTGGGCGGCCCTGTTAAGTAGGGGAACTGGTATACACATGTATAACTACGCACACAGCCATGTCTCCTGCAACAAACAATGGCAGCAGAATGGGGGTTTATATGCAGGAAGTTAGTAGCTTTCAACCTGGCATCATCAGGGGATTCCATCTGTACAACAACAGGTCAGATGAGCTGCCTTGGTCAGCCGCCCACACGTGTAGTGAGGGCAAAGGTCAGAAAGTTCAACTGGGAAGTGGCGGCAATAAAAACTCTACAGAATTGGATCTGATCACCCAAGATCAATATCCAGTCAGAATGTCAGCACGTCGACATTCAACTGTACTCATGGACGGTATGTGCACCCTGTCCCTAAAATATCACTAGTTGCATACTATCTTTTTAAAATCCCAATTTAAAAAATATGCTGCAATTATAATTTCAAACCCATTACGTTGTGGCATACATTTGTGTTTGGGGAGAATTTACTTTTCACATCTGCAGAGGAATAAGGCGTGGGCATGTGTGCCGGGCAGATCGCGTTTAACCCTGTGTACTCTGTGGTGATTGTAGGACTGCATCGGGCAAACATACTTCCTGAACCCATGCGTCTGTGTTCATTTTACTGCAGCAAATAAATAAAAAGAGTTTGTAGACCAGATCCCGGGGTGACTCGTGCTTGACACCACACAACGCAGAGCAACGCCAGGGGTATAGTGAGGTCGACTGAGAGTAACCCTGTAACACTATGTAGCCGCGTGTCATTTCCCTCTTTAGCTTTTTTATTATTATTATTTATGAAAAGGTCTGTTACTTGGTTCCCAGTCTTTGCCTGTTGTGTTTAGTTTCTAGTTTCTTTTCCCCCGTTTGTTTTCTGACCCCTCGCAGTCTCTTTTATTTTGTAGCTTCCCTAATTCTCTTCTGTACCCCCCCTTTTGTCTGCACCATGCCACATCCATAACAAGTGGGAGGCAGTCCCTGTCTAACATGCTCTTTGCAGTGTCAAAAACTTTTCAAACCTTCATTGTGGAACATCCATGACAACAGCACTAAAACCATTAACCTAAACCAATGATCTTTACAAGTCTTTAACCATTTTGGCACTTTCTCTCTATAACACATTTAAATCTAACACCATACACTGGATTTTTCAACCCTATCACTGATTAGCTTAGAGAACGTTCTCTAAAAGGTTTTCCCTCCTAGTGGGTTAGCAGATCACTGTGGGCCGCTGTGAGGTGCAGATGGATTCCTGGGAACACACACGTGGACAACTGGTCTAATCCCCCACAGCAGCAACCCATATAGAGTGAGCAATTTCCAGTACATTAAATCTATCTGGCATCTTTAAGGTAAATTAACTCTGTGGCTTTATGCCAATGTGGCGCTGAGTGCTTCAGGTACCCAACAGCTTTGTATCCTGCCTGCATTTGCTTACAGAGATAAGAATCAGCATGAAAACAAAACTAGAACCAGTCCTCTAAACGATCAGCTTTCCCTGACTGCTGGTATATATACTGCTTTTTCTTGTTTCTTACTAGCGGAGAATCACCATGGCAATGTGACCTTTCATCCCAGCAGAACAAGGTTTGGGGGGTAATAAATGTTATGATCACACAGGGCACAGTGGGGGGGGGCAGTGAAGGAAGGGAAGGAGATATGAGAATTTGTTTATTTTTATCCGACTTCAAGCCATCCACCAGAAGCTTATGGTCAAGAACATCCTATAAGGGCGAGAGAACAGAGATCAGTCCATAGGATAAGCCTACTGCCTTCTACACTCACCACCCAGGTCACACCCCTGCCTGCAGAACCAAGAGCCACCCTCTTCAAACATCCGTGGAGGTTCTGTAACATCGATTTGATGGGTTCCAATCAATATGGTGACATTTTCATTGTGCGGAAGTGGGTAGCAGAAATTGACCGATTATCTATTTTTCATTCTTTTTTCTGCTTCCTGGTTTCAGACGGACGTTTTTCCACCCATCTCTGGTCTCTCGTTCCCATTAAGAGCTGAACGTGGGACATGGTGCTGAGGGTTGGTGATTGCATCTGCAGAGTCTGCTACACTGAAGCTTGTGCGCTTGAAATTTAACGCGGCGTCGCTCTTGCATTAAATAGCAGGCACTCGACGGCTTTGTCCTGTCTGAGCCTCTGTAAGCCCGATCTAACTAAGGCCGGCATTTTTGGTCATGGGGGTGGGTTTGTGGGGGCGGGGTGGTAATAAAAGAGACACTGGCATTTCTGTTCTCCCGCTGACCCGGGGAGAAACACCCTTTTAAAAGAAGCGCTAAAAAAGAGCCCCCATGGGAGCGCTTGGTTTTTTATGATGAGCCAGGAGAGGTCAATGCACTGGCTCTGGGGCCAAGCTGGAAGAGTTTGCTGCAAGATGGAGCACAAAAGCATGTGTCCTGGGGGGGGGGGTTTATTTGCGGACAGGGCAGAGATGCATTTAACAAAACTCCAGTGATTAATGAAACCAAAAGATAAGATAAGCAGAAGGTGGTCAGATAAGTGATAAACCAGCAATTATAATCATGTTATGGCTATGAAGGTGGCCATGGAATACTGCAGGTAAAACTCTCGTACAAGAAATCTGCCGTCATAGCAACTAGCGGGCGGCCCGTCACCAGCAGGTCATAGGATTTAATAATAAAAGCCTGAAGGAAAAACGGGGTGACGATCTGGCAGCTCGGAGTTCATCCAAACAGAAATGTAATGGACCCTCGGTGGTTGGGCGTGTTAAACGCAGAGTGATGGGCAGCCCTGTCCAGCTCCCCCCCCCAGGGCTGAGGCTCTGGCTTGGCTTGTTTTCCTGAGCAATAGCAGATTGGATGAATAATTCAACCCCCCCCCCCCCCCCAAAAAAAAAAAAAACTTAAAATAAAATAGGCCATGGCATATCAAAGGCACTTCAAAAATTCAATTAGCAGGGATGTGAAGATGTGTCCTGATTGCTGTCATCTGCTGCGGGATTTGGGCTGTTTGGCAGCATAATCAGTACGGCACGGCTCAAGCGCGTTATTTCCCATTCGGAGCATGTTTTATTCATGAGTGCTGGATCCGGCACATCTTGAGGGGATCACTGCCGAGACGTGCTGTGACACCCGGCCCACTCGCCGGACCTTCCAGAGAAATCGCGACGTCACCGATCCCTAACTGAGGCCGCCATGTGGATTACAGCCACCTCTGCTGATGTCGTTTTACCAGACATTTGATATTTTTTGGTCTGGTGATTCCGTTCTGTTGGACCAGCTTCCAGGAGTGAGTTTTGGCAGTTAGCACCATCCCAGAGAGCATTCATTAGGAAGAGTTCCGTAACTGTGATGCTGCAATATTTAAGGGAGCCACAGTGGGGGGATCCACAGCCAGAGTGGACGTTCTCATCATCTCCACCAGTGCACTGCACTCAGACGGCCTTCCTCTCCTCTCCTATCTTCTCTCCTCCTCTCCTCTCTTACCTTCTCCTCTCTTCTCTTCTCTGCCCCTCCCTTCTTCTCCCTTCTCTTCTCTTTTCTTTTCTAACCTTCTCTTCTATCCCCTATTCTTCCCTTCTCTTTTCCTCTCTTCTCTCTTCTCCTCTCTTCTTCTCTTCTCCTCTCTTCTCTCTTTTTGTTTTTGGCAGGACCAGCTGCTGCCCAGACTGCCAGGTGCGTTGCAGTGGGCAAGTATTTGGGGGTGCATCTTGGGCCGGCAGCTTTCATCAGTAAGAATTGGGAGGGGCTGCTGGAGGACGTGTGCGCCAGGTTGAGCCGCTGGGGTTGGATCTTACCTCAGTTGTCCTACAGGGGAAGGGTTTTGGTGGCCAATAACCTGGTTGCGTCCAGGCTGTGGCATAAATTAATGGTTCTGGATCCGCCGTCTGTATTGCTTAGAGAGATCCAAAAGAAGCTTGTTGACTTCTTCTGGTCTGGGCAGCATTGGACCCGTGCTTCTGTGCTCTTTTTGCCAGTACGTGAAGGAGGTCAGGGGTTGGTTGACCTGGGTAGTCGCATCGCTGCATTCCGGCTAAAAACAGTTCAAAGACTACTGTA
>JAODKM010000108.1:22890596-22906433 GCA_026780845.1 Petrocephalus sullivani
GGCCGTGTTTTTCGGTGATAAAAATCTTTCGGCCAAAAACCGAAAATGCACTTTTGGGCCATTTTCGGCCGAAAATTCGGTGCATCCCTAATATTAATGTTTATGCTTCTTGCGGTGTTTTGTTGGCATGGTGTCAGAACTGCTCTTATCATCCAGCTACAAAACAGAGGCTCCAGGAAAGACTTCAAGGTTGGCTCTGGAGAGATAAGTGCCAGTGTTTGTCGTCAGTGTTTTCATGTGAGTTTGTCTGCGTGGCACTAGGGCACTCAGAACCCCCACCATGATGTGAACGTATCACACCAATTACAGTGACAATATTCACATAGTGGGAGGCAGTTAGGCGGGGCTACGGGGGCCTACGTCGAAAAACATAAGGCTCGTTTGCCTCCTTACATGACTAAAGGTGCTTTCTGACTGTACTGTATGGGGATGCACCTAGCCAGCAGACAGCATGTAGAAAACTCCGCACCTCTGCAGACCTCGATGACACAGGCTTCCCTCTGCACCAGGCCATCCTGGCCAATCACGTAACACCATGGCTGCATGGAGGAGTCTGGGTTGCGACAGAAACTGTGGTCGCCGAATCCTAATAAGAAAAAAAAACACACCTAGCCATAATACACATTCACACTGAAACTTTAAGCACACTTCATCATCCTTAAGCAACCACTGTTACTAAAATTATTGATTGATTTGTTTGGTCCAGGTCTTGTTGAGAAGAGAATACTTACACCATCACCCTTAAGGAGTGCTAGGTTTAATAACCATTATCTGACCTTGTATGACCAAATGCCAGAAGCAATACATGGGAGTCACTCCTTGCACCTTCTCATGTCTCATGTCTTCGTTGTGTCATGAAAAAAGGGGCAAAAGGGTGTCCAGAAGATCAGCAATTCCCTCACACCTCCAAAAACATAGAGAGCCGGGCTGCTTCCAAGATCTTCAGACACTGCTAGACACTGCTGCTGAGGCACTTACTTGTCTCAACATAAAAGTCAGAGGCCGGTGAGCTCGTTACCGACCTGCATCTCGGTCCAGGCCGGCCGCTGCTCCATAGTCTCTGGTGGTGTGTGCCCAGTTAAGGCACTTTCTCCCGGTTATCGTGATCTGCTGCTCACCCCTGTAGTCAGCCCCGTTGGATCGGATGCACTCTGAGAAACGAAGATCAGCACAACGAACCCGATGTCCGCTAAGCAAACTATACAAGGACTGGAACTACCATCCAGTGGGTACATAGCAATTATATACGTTTCGCCTGTTCATTGCAGATCAAAGCAGATTAACTTCACCGTGTTTTACTTACTCATGAAGTGTACTGGTAGTAATATTGAAATGTTTTATCACTAAGCACAAAGTTTTGAAAATTAAGAATAGTAGTCAAATATAATTTCCTACTGAGTGCTTACCTTGATTGCCCCCTGCGATGCTTGCAAAGGCGACGCAGAGTATAACAAAGCGCCGCATGACGAATTAACGCCGCAAACTAATTCTGACTAGCGAAAAGGACGCGGCCGCGTGCGCCATCCCCCCACGCCGTCAGCCAGTCTGCAGCACGCAGCCCCTCTTTTATGGCATGAAAGTGCTCGGATCGGCGTGCAGGGCCAGGTCTTCGAGGTCCTAAACGCCACCCGATGCTTCAAAGCAGCCCCTTTGGGTCGCTGCAAAGCGATCGCAGCAAGCCGGCAATGGCTATACAATGGGAGGGGGCGGAGAAGCTATAATCACGGTACTTATTATGATAAGCCACAATAAATACCTCTATTTATATACGCACTTGAGTGTTATAGTTGTGTTAATTGTGTTCGTTATTTATTTATTGTTTTTATACATTATACATTAGCTACACCAGACATAATATAAAGATGCATACTTTAACGGAAACTGTGTCCAAAAGTTGACCCACGAGACATAAAACGTACATCAGCAAACATATTCTACAGTTTAAAATCATATTTAATTGCCCTTATATTCTTTTTACTTCAGTCCATTTTGCTCTCCATGAAACACACAAGCAGGTGAGGGCACACTTAGGGGTCACAGCAGAGGGTCAGCCATCATGTGGCCCCGGGGGGTGAGGGGGGGTCTGAGCCAGGGCTCAAACCCCAAGCCAATGACCCTCTGATTACTGGCACAGAGGCTCCCTGAGCCACTCCCTCCTCCAATGGTGGATGGTCTTATTTTGACATTCCACTGATACCACCATTTTATGCAGCCACTCTAGTACAGAGGGTCTGCCTGTTTGGCCTGGATATGCCTCTTTTTCCTGCAGGCCACCAATTAGGATGATGTTCGCTGTCTCCCTCCAGCTTTTTGGGTAATTGGTCCTTGATGATTCAGTGTGACCCCGGAACAGCATTGTCTTCCCGGCCCACTGGAGCCACCGCCTGTGATTGGGTGATGCCCACTCCCTGATAATATCAGAGCCCCAAAATAAAGGCAGCAGGACAAAGCTCCTGAATGTTAAACGTGGGCTGGTGATGGTATAGGCTGCTGTTTATCTCTCTGTCTCTCTCTCTCACACACACACATACACACAGAGCATCATCAGTTACTATAGCAACTGTTCCCTTACCATGGTCCAGGATATTTGGTTCAGACAAGGCTCTTTTACTTACACAAACATATTCTGAGGACAGAACGAAAAATGATTGTCAATGATAGTCAGATAGTCAGAAAAATGATAGTCAGATTGTAAAAGAGGTGGGGCCAAGACACCGGATTGGTTGTTCTCATATCTGGCGCAAGATCTGATTGGTTATCCCTCTGAACCAATCATTTTTCATTTTGCCCTCAGAACATGTTTGCCTAAGTAAAACTCATATGAGTTCAAACAAGGCTGAACATTTTGTTTTTCATGGTCGAATCACTGTTCAAAATAAACTGTGCGTTAGACAAGCTCTACAGGCCCCATGTTCAGTCTTTGGTTTCTGCAGCCTTGCCCCTGTTTTAGAGGAAAGTGTTTTTCATGAGTGTTTTCAGAGTGATGGAGTTACATAAAGAGGTCAGATCCCTTTCTATTCATAAGGCGCTCTAAATGAAAATGGTTCATGCATATGACCATTCAGCCTTTGCACACAACCTTCTTCCAAAGCGAAGTGCTATTTCTTTGTCCATGGTTTTTTTGTGTGTACACAGCTGTCTGTTACCCATCCAGGCCAGAGTTACCCCTGTCCCCATTGTCCTCTGTCTCCAGCGTTGTCGTGGAAACTCAAAGCGAGGCAGATGGGCTCTCGTTAATGCCTGGATGGGTAATTCCATTAGCCGCTACAGCTGTGTTGCGGCGCAAGAGCAAGAAGGAACAGAAACAGAAGAAGCACAGCAATGTCCTGGTTTCCAACCACGCAGCAACTGGTTGGGTCAAAGATGCCCCTGACAGAGGAACCAGAGGAACCAGAGGAACAGAGGAACCAATCAATGCTGTATTCATTAGCTTATAATTAGGGTTTAAGCACAAATAACATGACTACGCACAAAGGGGGGAAAGTTTTCGCTTCTACAGCTCCAACAGCATCAATTGTTGTAACATGTAGGGTGTAGGAGAGAGTTTGATATTTGGTAATGGCCAGAGGTGGGTAATCCAGGTCCAATGAGTGAAAATCCAGACCAGGAGTTTGTATCAACCGACTAGTTGAACTAGTGTGAATGAGACTCTCAATACTTAACTGGTTTGTCAAAATAAAATCCTGGCCTGGATTTTTCTATTTGGACCTGGATTACCCAACTCTGGTAATGACCAACCCTCAGAAATGCTTGTTGTTCAGTTAGGCCACAAAGCGGTCTAACATTGCTCTGAGGAGACTGTGGGGAGTGGGCTGAAAGCTCCGGGCACTGAGGCATTCGAGGTGAATCATCTGCCTGGTTACAGAGGACTTGCCTCAATGGGAATGGATCTGCCATGGCCCCCCCCCCCCCCCCACCATGACAGACTCCTTTGTTTCACGGTTGGCAGGACCCTAAAAGCAATTAACAGCAGTCCCGGGTGTGACCAAACCCGCGAGAACTCCGGCACCCTAACGGCTATTGTTCCAGGAACTGGCTGACTTGGACTTATCGTTTTGGGTAAAAACAGGACATGGTCTGCGTTACAGGGAATGCTGGGAGAACTGCACCCTCTAGTGGTGCTCAACGTTCTCATCCAATATAAGAATATGTTAGTATTGTAACATTTATGGAGCAATTACGCATCATCTCACTGACCGTGATGTAAAACACACCAGCAAATAAATAAATAAATTCTCCATGGTAGAATCCATGTTATACGAGATCTAATCTTTCCAAAGAACTAAACATTTCAAAATAATATACACCAATAAAATAAAACTCAAAATATGCTTTAACAAAGTACAGAAAGTGTGATGCCTTCCTTTCCAGCTAGGATTTTATTTCTGTTCACCAAAAATATGTTTTTAAAAAGGAAGAACTTAAGAAGATTACCTATTTATTAATCCCCTATAATGGATTTACCACCATTATAAGCAATACTGACACGATAAGATGTTTGCCTTTGAAAATCACAAAGGCCGGTGATAGCATCTCCCAAACCTTAAAAACTATATGTCACCAGTTGGCTGGCTATTAAATCCCAGTGAATGGGACAGGACATATTTAGTGTTATCTGCTTTTTAACCCCCTTATCTATAAGGCTTAAGGTAGATTTAGAAAATCCATTAATTCCTTGATAAAAAACAGAGTTGTATCGCCTTCTATAAAATAAAGGATTTGATGGTGAATAAATTCAATTCTGAAGCAGTTCTGCCTAGGAACAGCCAGACTTTGCGCCCAGGGGCTCTGGCAACAAGAGTGCACACTATTGATAAGAGCCAGGGTCCGTGTCCCGGAGGATGGCAGCTCCAGGGTGTCTGGGTCAGTACCCACCCATGGCATGCCATGCTTGTTGATGACATCAGCAGCATTTTTGTCTTGTTTTATCGTTGTCTTTTATCCCCACAAATTTGCAACCACGTTCCCACCACACCAGATAGCAAGACAATTACCGTAATACTAATAAATGAATAAAATGCCATCCTGTACAGTGGGAGCAGGTTATGGTGCTCTTCTACCCAATCCCACCAGTCCGTTCCATTTAAAAATGAAGCTACACGATTAATCCCCAGTCTATACTCACTGGGGAATTTGAATCCTTCTCTGCAGCAGAGACTGCAGGCATCTGGGAAAAAAAATGTGTGAGGTGTGAGGAGGATCACACACTTATGGAAACTCATTAAGTCAATCAGTTCCTCCCATAACCATACACACATGTCCAGCCAATGACTTACATGGTGAAGCCTGAAGATTCAAGCAAACTACTACACAGGTAATGATATGAGGCAGTCTGGGCTTCTCAAACACGACTTGTCGTCGAACACGTCTCGATCCAGGCACAAAATGCACGCACACCAGTCCTAATCCCCCTCAACAGGCGACTGGCACGCGTAGATAAAACAGGTGCGGTCAACCAGAGGGGCACAGCAAGAAAAGGTCCATCTTCATCTCCAACCCCCTAATACCAGGCAATCTAGCCCCCTGTAAAACCGCTACAATGAGGATCTTAGTCGTTCTCTTCCCCCTCGTCTGAGAAAGCAAAATCTGATTTCCTTTTACAAGCAATGAGGCAAGATTAGCCGAGTCTCGCATCCTCCATCCTCACTCCCTCAGAGAACTGCCCAGATTAGCCGGAATTTATTTTCAACCGCTTTATTATTTTTTGAGTCTATAGGAGGATTATGGGTTTTTTGTTGTTGATCTTTTTTTTCATTAAACCTTACTTATATAGACGGTGTGAAGTTCTACTTGTGTGTGGAGAAGGGAGTGGACTGCACGTCAAAAAGGCCCAGCGCGTCGTACAACAAACAGATCTGCACCCCACGGCAGAGGGGGTCCCATGCCAGCCAAACATCTCCATTGAATCCCGTACCCATTACCTGCTTTTTTCCACCCTGCAGGCCATGGGGGACTCCGGACAGGCACAGGGGAGGAAGCTCTCCTTCACCATCAAAGATATTCTGGCCAAGCTCCCGGAGAGTGAGGAGAGAGCGGGGGGCGCCGGGCAGGCGCTGGCGTCCGAGGGAGTGCCCCCAACTCAGGTGATCGCGTCCACAGCCCCAGCAGAGCACCATGACAACGTCTGCTTGTGTTACTGCTTCTGCTCTCACTGTGGGGAGTCATTGAAGACCGACTACCTACCTGTGACAAGTAAGTCTGGACTACCCACTCCCAAGTGCTGCATTTATTTACAAATCTTTCTGGTTTGCACATTTGCATCCTCTGCCTTTGTACAAAATGCATTTCACAAATAACACACGTAAAATGTCAAATCTGTAATGTGTATGTCGTATTTTGCCTGCATAGATCTTAATAAACTAAACAAACGTATTTAAGAGACTAAAACATAGTTTTTCGTATATATTGTATAACCTTACGTCCTTACGTGTAATATTATAAAAAACATAATACTGTATATGGATTCAGACGGACTCTCTTGCAATGACTTCTGTTGCAGCGTGCCAATACATATGGTCCAGAGGAATGCGCCAACAACCATCCAAACCAGCCGATACCCATGGCGGCCACGCTGAGGAGCTGTTCTTCGGTCAGATCCAGAGGCGTACCCGACGCCACCGCACCATCTTCACCGAAGAGCAGCTGGACGCCTTAGAGGAGCTGTTCGTGCAGAATCAGTACCCGGACGTCACTGCCAGGGAGCAGCTGGCGCTACGCACTCACTTGCGGGAGGAGCGAGTGGAGGTGACGGTCTCCTCGGTAGTTTTATTACATTATTTTACTGTGCGGAATGTGTGGTTGGACTGTTAGGGCATCAGGGAGTCGAAGTTACTCTATCGGGTAACGAGTTCAAATATGTATTGTAAAATGCGCTCATATGAACACAAATGTAAGTTTTACAATGCAGAAAAATCTGTTAGATAAATACAGTGACTAGCAAAGTACTTATTCTTCAGTTTATTTAAAACAGGGGTGCCCAATCTTACCCACAAAGGGCCGGTGTGTATGCAGGTTTTCAGGATAACCTTAATTTAGATCAGTTGTTCAAACCCAGGTGTGAGCACTCTTCGGCCAATCAGTCCTCTAATTAGTGATCTAATTAGGGAGTTGCAGCGAAAACCCTCATACACACCGGCCCTTTGCGGATAAGATTGGCCACCCCTAATTTAAAAATGCATGTCAGCAGAACAGAGACTTTGAGCTATATTGAGAATCTTCTACTGAAACTAAAAATAAAAGTGTAAAATATTTTACAGGTATGGTTTAAGAATCGCCGAGCCAAATGGAGAAGACAGAAGAGACTGACTTTCGGCGCAAGTGACCTGAAACATTGGAGAAATGTCGAAAGCAAAAATTAAATCACAGAAAAACAGAGAGCTATACTAAAATATATTAAAAGACTTAAAACAATAATTTGACGTTGCAATGGCCCTGAATTTCCATGGCGTTTTGAAATTAGAATTAGAGAAGCCGATAATGTTTTTTTTTTTTACTAATTATTATGTTTGCAATATATCATGAAATCTACGAACAAAGGTTACGTTAGTGCATCTATATCTTCCCTGCCACTGATGACTAGATATTAATTTCTGGATGTATTTCCATTTTAAGTACACAGGTCTATTGCATGCAACAATTTAAGAAACACTATAAATTATCTGTGAGCGGTTCTGAAAGAGTTTCGAAGTATTTACTACACATCCCAGCACCACTCTCGACCGAGTTCGTCATTTCCGATTACGTCAACTACGTTACGCTATCTACGCACTAGCTTGCTGGGGTTCGAAAATAATAGTGGACCGCGTTTTAATGATGTGATTCTTTACATTTTTATGCGGCGTGAGATTATTTTGGGCGGTCGGGCGATTTAACCGGACGAAGGGAACTCGGCCAGCTGTTATAGAGGAAGTTGGCTGTCAGGCCCAGGGGCCGCGGCGCACGATGCAGGGTGCTGGGGAGAAGGCTTGTCTCTCCGGGGCGCTTGTCCCGGCGAGGCCGGACACTGCTGTCGCCGTGCCGCAGACGCCAGAGGAGACAAAGAAGCCGAAGAGGAAGATCCTCGACGAAGAGACCTACATCGAGGTGCGCTTCCGTTACTCCTCATTAGTCATTAGTCTCGTTCGTCCTCTTAGTGTGCTGTGATGCCGTGGGGTGGAAGGTCCTGATACGCGGTGCTGTTATTTACCCATAAGTAACGTGGCTTTTCCTCATGGCTTATTGTGTCCCGGGGTTGGCTGGCACCCTAACAGCGGTGATCCACTTGTGTGACCGCTTTGCTGGTGTCTCACAATCTCGCAGAGTTTGGAGAAGATCATCCAGAGAGACTTCTTCCCCGATGTGACTAAGCTTCGAGCCCAGAAGGATTACTTGGAGGCCGAAGAAAGCGGGGACCATGAGAAGATGAGGGACATAGCAATAAAATACGGCTCTTCTTTGACCAAGTGCACGCCGCGCGCCTCTGCACCGTGTAGGCTTGGCGCCCGTACATGTCTGTGCAGTGATCTCACACTTACGGCTGAAGGCTGTCTTCTGTTGAGTTGTATGGAATTGAATGAACACCTTGTTAAATCTGTTCTGTTTCAGATGTGACTCCAGCTACTTTCGAAACCCCCGAAGGTGGGCCCAGCTCTCCATCTTCCTGCGTAAACAAGTTGCGTAATGGGACCAAAGCTACTGAAGAGGGTGAGGTCTAGGGGCTGGATGACCCTTTGACACCACCACCTTTAGAATGACCATATATAAACCAGTTAAACCACAGGTGGAGTGTGAGCCTTGACAAGCCTGTATAAATAGAAACACACACAGCTACTCTTAACTCTTTGCTTGCTGAGAGACATTTTTGTGTTCTAGAAATGTGTTATAAACGGATAACTTCTCCAGACTGGCATACTTAAGGTACCAGTATCAAGCCTGTAAGTGTCACTCCATTTCCTGCAGGGAATAAAGAGGGGGACGATGAGGAGGAGGAAGAAGGGAAGGAGTTGCCGTCCCTGGATCGCTTCCTGGCAAAGGCCACAAGTGAGGACAATGCTTCCTTCGAGCAGATCATGGAGCTGGCCAAGGACAAGGAGAAGCTGAAGCATGCCTGGATGTATGAAGCTGAACTGGAGTCGGCGAAGGTCTGCCCCACTTTCCCTTCGCTGGGCTTGTCTGCTCCACTTTCAAGGCGCATCGCCTTGTATGAATAAGCCGTCTTTACTGAAAGTGGTCCAGGACACATTAAATTTATTCATACAATGAAGCACAATGACAGTCCGTATGTTTAGTGAGAGGCTGTTTGTTATTGTCTTGGGTTACTTCTACGGATGGGTTGTACAAAGCTCAGGGTCTTCTGTTGAAATAATTGCAGTCCTGCGGTGTAAACCTTGAAGGCTTTTGGTCAACTTGTTCTGTGGTTGTGGTGAGTGCCGATCTGTGTGGGGACGTAATGGATACTGTAGGGGACGTAGTGGATAGAGAGAAAGGTAGCCTGTTCGTGTTCAGAGAGAGCACTGTGGCTGGGAAATATCAGTCTTTTTGTGTAAGGCATTAGCTGGCCACACTGAGCATCCATTTAAAATGTTAAATTGGTAAATGAGCATGAACAGGGCAGTTCCCTCTTAGCAAAAACTGATATACCATCATCCTGCACCACAGCGGCACGAGGAGATCCTGGCATTGCCGTCTTCGGAGAAGCAGGCCATCGAGTGCGGCAAGGCGGGCGTGGAGACCTGGGAGTACAAGGCAAAGAACGCCCTGATGTACTACCCCGAGGGTGAGTTCGCCCCAATTTCCTAATGTACCACCCCGAGGGTGAGTCCGCCCGGTGAGTGGGGCCAGCGTGTTTCCCTCAGCTGTGACTGGCTGGGAGGGGTACATGGGAGAGCCTGCAGACCGTCCCCCCCTAACACTTCGTCTCTTAGGCGTCAAGGACGAGGACGCCGTGTTCAAGAAGCCGCGGGAGGTGGTGCATAAGAACACGCGCTTTGTGGGAGACCCCTTCAGCCGGGCGGTGAACAAGAGCCAGCTGCAGCAGGCCGCCGCCCTCAACGCGCAGGTCAGCTGGGTCTGCCCCCGAGAGCTGCTGGCGGAAATAATGAGGGAATAAAATCAGCGTGGCGGGGGCTTGCTGGTGATTAAAACATATCTTGTTAGCCACGCACTCTGTGACCTATCAGCTGAAAAGTGTGTTTTCCCCACAGTTTAAACAGGGGAAGGTCGGTCCGGATGGCAAGGAGCTCATCCCACACGAGTCCCCCAAGGTGAACGGCTTTGGATTTGTAGGAACTCCTTCCCCTGCTCCTGGTAAGTACTTGGGAACGCGGTTTAAGGATGATTAATCATCTTTTGTACACCAGGGATACGCAGGTGCGGAATGAGGGATTTAGTTTCAGCCCTGGGGGAGCGTATATCCTGACTTCTGCATGAGGGCATTGGTGGTCTGATCCATCTCTGTCGTGGTGTAGTTCTGGTCATTGTCTTTCACTGTCTCCACCCAAATTCCCTGTTAAAAATCAACCTCCTGTCGCAGGTGTGGCAGAGTCCCCTTTGATGACCTGGGGTGAGATAGAGAGCACCCCATTCCGCCTCGACGGGTCCGATACTCCATATTCGGAGAGGAACCTCGGGCCCTCCTTTAAGGTACATACCGACGATGGTGAGCGGCTGGTGTGCACATTGGCCTTCCATGCACGTTAATACCGCTGCTTCACAGCGATGAGAGTGCTTTGTATGTCATGTTTGTTTTCCTTCATTTCATTCCATCTCTTGCTTTGCTTTCTCCGTTCACGAAAATGATTTGTTCCTCTGGCACGTTCACCCTGTGCGTCACATACAGATTCCCGAGCCGGGTAGAAGAGAGAGGCTGGGTCTGAAGATGGCCAATGAGGCCGCTGCCAAAAACCGGGCAAAGAAACAGGAGGCGCTGCGGAAGGTGACTGAGAACCTGGCGAGGTGAGGGCCCCCCGTCTCCATCCACTCAGTGCTGGAACCGTCGGGTCTGACTGCAGGAAAATGTTGGTCAGTTGTTAGCAAAGTGTCACATTGCGTCCCTGAGACACTGATGTTTCTGAAGCTATTATAAGTGCTAAATCAGAGTTTCTCCACCCTGCTCCTGGAGCCCCACCAGCAGGAGGTTTTCGCTCCAGCCCGACCTTAATTAGCATCAGGTCTTTCTTAGCGGCTTAATAATGGAGGTGGTAGGTTGTAAGCAGCGTGGGTTTAACCGAAAGCTTTCTGGCAGGGGGCGCTCCGGGAGCAGGGTTGAGAAACGGAGCTAATACATAGAATATTCTTTGGGAGAGTTAAAGAATCAAGTTTTTGATTTTATTTAAATTCAGTTTTTTTATTATTTATTTACTGTATTTTTGTGCCTATCTTCCCCTACAGAGCTTCTAAATATTTACACTTGTATTTTTAAGGCTTTAGTGTCTTGCTGGCTATTGCATCACCTGTATGTCTCGCCTGGAGACCTTGCCCGTAGAGCCGTTTAGTGATTCTAGTTCCGTTCCTCCAACACCGGCGTGTTCTCTGAGACTGCTTGTAAACAGACCTCCTTTGCTCAGTATTACCCATGAAGGTGACTGTGAAACCCCATGTTCACCATTGCAGTTTGACCCCGAAAGGCCTGAGTCCTGCCCTGTCCCCAGCGCTGCAGAGACTCGTGAACAGGACATCCAGCAAGTACACCGACAAGGCACTGAGGGCCAGCTACACGCCGTCACCCGCACACGGAACACCGGGAGGCAAGACCCCCCTGGGTGGCCTGAGGACTCCCACCGGTACCCCCACGCCCACCAATGTCAGGACCCCTGTGTCCCAGGACCCCGCCTCCATCACAGACAACCTCCTGCAGCTTCCCAAGAGGAAGAAGGCATCAGACTTCTTCTGAACTCTTGGAAAGCGGGATTCTCGTGTGTTTTTCGGATGCAGGATTATCTAAGGGGGATGATATCTGTAGCCACAGCAAGATTTCTGAGGCCTTGGTGTTCCCTTACTGATCTCGGACATCACCACAGCGCCAGTGTCAGTGGGTTATGCGTCATCTTCCTTTGGGGAATCTTAACATTTTGTACAGTTGTTGTTAATTTTTTTTTTATGATCTAAATATATTAGTTATGTTTAAGATCTGTGTTGGTCTCTTTTTTTTTTTTGCATTATACAATGATAATTTAATGCAGGGGAATGTTTTGTGTGACCTATACAGCCTTAATCCTAAATATTCATATTAGTGTTTTTGAAGCAACAGTTTTTCCTCTGTATACTTTTTCTAGTTCAAAAATGTATTTACAGTATCGACATCTGGAGCTGCTTCTGTGCTTGACCTGCTGAGAGCTTGTTAGGGGGGCTTTGATGGTCGTGTGAGGCTGTCGTCAGTGCTGGGTTCTGCATGGACCTCCTCCACACTGGCTCGCTTAGTCAGTGGGCTTATCGCTCTGGTTCTTCTTAGAAGAAGCCTTTTGAGGTACAGGGTCTGTCTTATGCTTCCCTCAGATGTTACCCCTGGAACAGGACCACAGGGGAGAATATGATAAATCAGGTCTGTGCAATGTGCTCGTGGGATTTTTAACTCTGGGAAATCAGCACGGTGCTGTTTTAATCACCATCATTTTCTTGATGTAGGAATTTGTTGTATCAACCCAGTGATCCTGATGAATAATATAATGCCCGACCAGATGTGGTACATTTTAGCATTGCATGGGATCCTTTGCAGGACTTCTACTGAAATCTTCTTGCAGGATCAGATTTTCACACTTGTAAGTTTCTGTGGACAATGAATGTATTTTAGAGCAGGTTTTGGCTTATGGAAGAGTTTATAGGTGGAGTTCAAGTCGAGTTCTTTTATTGTCACATATTTTGCAATACAGTGAAATTCTTATGCTACAAGTTGGCAGCCAAAGCACCTTCATGCTTAAGCCGCTCCAGCAAGCCCCTGGAGAGCGGAGTTATATGATTATATACAGTTTTCCTTCACAGCACTCAAAAAGTTTCTCAAACAACTTGACAATAATGCGATGGTTCAGCTATGCAAGCTTTCAAGCGAAAACGTCTCCAAAAACCCCGCCGGCGCGAGCCTCTGGTTGGCGGGAAAGCGGCACTTTGACGTGCGGCTCTTCTCCTGGAAGCCCGCCTAGCGTGTAACCTCCTTTCACAAGCACCAGAGAATCACCCATGACATGTTATTTTTATCGGGCTACGTCAGGTGTTGCTACGGTTTATGGAGACATATTTCAAATATGTCATTCCCTCTTCAGATTTCCCTAGTGATGCGTATTGCAGTTTAATAGCAAGAGGATTTTTGCTAATCGAATTTAGGAATAACATTCGATAAGAATGTTACTGCCCCCCACATGACATATTTGATGGTCATGATTAAGGCTCATGGAAACGTTTTCTATCGTTATCACCACCATATATTAATAACAATAAAATATCCGAATTGTCAGTTTCTGTGAGATTTGAATAGTGAGCAATCAGGATACGTCTAGATGTGTGCATATGCACAGTGGCGTCACCCCCGCGACCTGCATGGCACGGGCGCCTGTAGAAGATGGATGGATGGATGGATGGATTGATTGATTGATTGATTGATAGATAGATAGATCTAATCCTCTCAATACATGTCAACACCTTGTTTTCTGGGTTAAATGTCAGCATTTGTTTTAATCGCCGTAGTACTTAGATAAGCATTGTTTACACGAACATTTACTTTTACACCCATGCATTAATATAGAGCCGTAACCTTTGCAGTTTTACAGGGTATCCGGTATCGAGCGATCGCAGTCTCTCCGCGATTATCGCGTCCCGTGCCGTCAGCTGACCTGTCACGTTCAGGCTTCTGCCGAAGGCCCGCCCCTGCTGGAAGCCGATTGGCCGGCCGTCGCGCTCGGCGTTGCTGCCAGGGGGGGGAGGGAGCCATCTTGTTTTATTGGGGATTTGGGCTGGGAGGCGGAGGAGCTCCGGGGCGTCGCTGCTGTCCTGCGCTGCCAGTGATCCCGCGTATTACCGTGTCCGGCTTGGGTGCGCGTCCGTGCGCAAGGCCGCAGGAGGAGCCCGGGGCCGCGCCACTCACACCTTCGCCTTCCTTATATTTCTGCGTGGGGGCTGCTGCGATGAATGGAGGATAAATGTTGCCGAAGCCCGACTGCAGCCGTGCCGCCCTCCTGTCGCTGCTCTGCGCGCTGACGCTGTCGGACCCGCCGCGGCCAGGTAAGGGGACGCGGCGCCCATCACACCGGGGGCATCGATGCTGGAACCGACGCTCCGCGGGGACCCTGCGGTCCGAGGCCGGGGGGCGACAGAGTTTAGGCCCCCTGTCCTTGTCTGTCCGCTGGCGGGACTCAGCCGATCGCAGGCTAAGCGGCTCAGGCGGATCGGCCCCCGTGCGGGAGATTAGTCGCTTGTCCACCATTTCGCCCCCCGCCCCCCCGCTTGATCGCGGAACCCGCGCCCGCTCCTGGGCGACCCGGTGTCCGGGAATAAGAAGGAAAGGAGCCGCTTATTCCAGCTGAATGTCCGCCCTGCGGACTCCCCAGCATGCGGCGTCAGTCCCGCCTTACCGTCCGATACGCGCGTCCCGTGCAGAGACCCCCGATTCCGGGTCATGTTAGCTGCGTGCGTGGCTGCTGTGGGGCCGGCGCCCAGTAGCCGTGCGTCCGGACGCGCAGCATCGCAGTGAAAGCGCCGCGGTCCCGGAGCCGACGGGCATTCGGATCAGTGCCCAAAACGGAGATCCTTCATGTCGCAGATACTTGGTGGGGTCTGGAGGAGGAGGAGGACGGGGGTGTCACCCCATGCGATCGGCGTGAGGCTCTCAAACTGGGGGGTTCTGTTCCTTCCCCTTATCTTGGTGCTTGGCCCGTCCGGTGTGGCCCCCGCGATTTGGATCGGCGTTGCACTTGGGCCGGGGGGGGGTCGCAGACATGGCTGCGGGACTCGGGGATAATAAGGCTTGCGGCTGGATAATTATAGCCGCGGCGGAGTGGCGGTCTGGGGCCGGCGGAGGCGTGCCGTGCTGGGGTATGTTTAGCGGGGCCTCATAGCGGAGGGGAAGCCGCCCGTTTGCTGTAGGTGTTTCCTGGCTGTCAGGGCTCAGCTCTGTCGGCATGACAGGTGCCTGTGTGCGCAAAGGCGCTGTCAGGGCTCGGAGGGTCAGGCAGCCGGGACTGGACCGCAGGCGGGTGGCGGGTCCTGGCAAACTGGGTCACTGTTCTGGTGGTGCATGCACCAGATTGGAAAGGTCTTGGAGGGGCGAGAGAAGAAACTGCCCGGAATCACCAGAACTGGAACCGTGGGCATTGAGAGGTGTTAGACCTGTAACTCTACACCTTTGTTTTTCCGGATCGAGCGCCCTAACTGAAAGCTGGTTTGGTGTGTCCTGATACTTGTCTGCCAAATTAGTTCAAATGAGACACTATTATTAGAGCGCTTTCAGTTCTGCAAGAATGGCTGCGAGGTTTAATTTTCACTCATGGGAAGCAGATGGTTGGCGTTCTCTTGTAGATAAAGCCAGGTTGAATTCACTTGGCTGTGTTTTTCTTTGGGAGACACTAATCTTAACGACGGTGGTGGAGTGATTTCCCAGAGTGCTTCCCTTCAGTTGGGAGTCACACAGAAGTAAAATTTAATTGCACGGATAAAAAACGGGGTTGTGTTTTTGGGGAGGTGTGGGCTGCAATTTGATGTCTTATAGAATAGTTTCCCACATGAAAGGCATCAGACCACTGGCATGTGCTGGTTTCACACAAGCCAGATCTTGCCACTGTGAAGTCACTTTAGGCCATGAGCCAAACTGCCCCCCCCCCCCCCCCCCCCCCCCCGCCCCCCCCGCCGCCGGGGGGGGCACGCCGCTCCGGGCGG
>JAODKM010000108.1:22910357-22921233 GCA_026780845.1 Petrocephalus sullivani
AGAAGCCCGCAGCCCTGTCTCCTTCTAAAGCTCGCTCGCCCAATTGCAAACGAGCCCGCCCGCATCTCTCGGCCCCCCCCCGTACGCTTCCCCCCGGAACCCCCCCCCCCCCGGTGCCGGCCCCCCCCCCCCCCCCCCCCCCGTTTCAGAGCTGCGCTGTGGCCCTGACCAGTTCCTGTGTCGCAGTGGGAAGCTGCAGTGCATCCCTGTGTCCTGGAGGTGCGATGGCTGGGCTGCCTGCGAGGACAAGAGTGACGAGCTGGACTGTCCCTGTAAGTCCCCCATGCCGCAATTGCGCGCTACTTCTGTGTCCCGCAGTCCGCATATAACATGGAACGATGTTAGAGTCAAGCCTAAAGTGTATGATTTGCTAACAAAAGCATTTTTTTTACAGTAACACGATAGTCCGGCTGAAAGCAACCCTTTAATGGGGCATGATAAAAGAGGTCATCGCAGCCAGGGCTACACGGTCATGTGTCCAATAGCTCATACCACAGAGGCTGAAATTCACCAATAACGAGCATCGGTTTAGATTTGCCCCGCCCCTCCATTTTATCCCATTGGTGAATTGATGCTCTGGGCCCTGATCCGTTAACACGGAGCACTGCCGTCGATTGCTTGTCATGGAGATAGTCCTGATCTAAGTTCTCCCCTCTTAAATCCGGGCGTCTGGGGTTTGGAGGAATGTGCCTTTTCTCTGGGCGAGTAATTGGGCTGATTGAGGAATGCAGTGATGGATGCTGTCGCCCGCTTCAGGTTTTGGTGTCTGGCGCCTTTTGGGTGTCGGAAGGAAGCCGGGCATGAGGGGGTGGAGGCGGCACCTCTTAGGCCCTCCCCTCTCCTCCCGACACCCCGCCGTCTCTCTGCGTGAAGGCAGCCGTGGGTGTGTCTAGTCATGGGAGTCTGTCTTGGCAGTTTGCAGAGTAACATTGTTCCCACTTCCCACATCATCTGGCTGAGCATGCACAACCCACGCCTGTCGTCCACCAGGGCTTTTGGGGGGAGGGGGGTTCCGACTGCGTACAGCTCTGATGTTGAAGCATTCGTCCCACACTCATCCTTTGTTATAAAAGCTGCCTTGGGTTGCTAACGGCGACAGCTGTTGAGGCTGGGCTGAGCTCGGCCATCTGTTAGCTCGTCCTGATGGTCACAGCAGTTCAGACATACTCCTGTGTTCAGAAGCATCTTTTTCAGAACTCCTTCTGTAAAGGATTATATCCTGTACCAGACGGTAAGACTGCAACACGTAGAAGCTAAAAGGAGTATTTAATACACGCCTTCCTTTTCTTCACTGCTGTTAGGACTAGATCGCAGGTCACATGATGCGTGTTTGTGATGTCACGTGACCCCCGTGTGACGCCCCCATGTCTTTGTTTCTTGCCTGCCCCCCTGTGCTGGTCACCTCCCAACAGCCTCCCGCGAGGAGAGGTTCCGCTACAGCAACGGCTACGACCCGCTGGAGGACGTGGTGGGCGTGGCCCAACCTGTGCGCTTCAACAGTAAGCCCCGCCCCCTTCCCAAACCCTGTGCCTGCCATGCTGAAGGAAAAAAAAAGAAAAGCAATTAATCAGCTGCGGCAGGCGTCTGGGGGGGTGTCTGCAGGAACGCTTAACACAGCAACAAAATGCCAGGATTTGTACCTTGTTCACGCAGTGTGAGAAATATTACACCCCCCCCCCCAATTTCAACTCCTGGCCTAAAGTATTTATTCTAAAGAATATATCTAGAATGTACAGTAAGCTTGGATGGAGTCTATTGGCATATGGAGTGAAAACTGCCCCCAGTGTGGTAAGCTAAACCGGACCACCCCCCCCCGCCCCCCACCCCCAGAGAAGTGTCCAAGTGGCTGGCACCACTATGAACGGACAGCCAGCTGCTACAGGGTGTACCTGAGGAATGAGAACTACTGGCAGGCCGTGGAGACCTGCCAGAAGGTCAACGGCTCGCTGGCCACATTCGTCACCGACGAGGAGCTGCAGTTCATCCTGAGGATCGAGGTCGACTTCGACGAGAAAGTGTGCGAGCGCAGGGACCAGTGCAAGTGAGTGGGGGTGGGATGGAGGGGCGTTCCCGTTGCCGTTTCGGGCGCCCTGACCTGGCTTCCTGTTTACCTTGAGGGGGGGTGCTGGGCTTGGCCGAGCACACCTCTGCAGCCTCGTCTGCTGTGTTGTGGTTTGGGTCTTGGTCTTGTTGAGGACACTGCACTGTGGTCTATGGCACAGGTTCTGGGTGGGTTACCAGTACGTCGTCACCAACCAGAACCATTCCCTGGAGGGACATTGGGAGGTGGCTTATAAAGGTGAGCACCTCACTGAGATTGGGGTTCGAGTGATTTCTCAATGAGGTCTGTTCATGTCGTGCCTGACCACTCTATTTAATGCTGACCGTGCGCTTTGTCCCTGTGTCCCAAAAAGGGTCCCTGCAGGTTTTCCTGCCGCCCGAGGGCCTGACAACCTTCGGAGAGGGCAAGCTAACCAAGGACAGCATCTTCTGTGCCCAGCTGCAGCGTTTCCAGATCAAGACCATGAGCGAGAGAGGTCTCCACAGCTGGCACGCTGAAGACTGTTACAAGAAGTTCCCGTTCCTCTGCAAGAGGAGTAGGTCTCCAGGTGTCGTCGGCACCTCCAGGCCTTTCCAGGCTTCTTTGGGTTGTTTTGAGTTATTTTGGGACCCTCGGGTCGTGCCTGTACCAATTTGCAGATAAGTTAGTTTGGGACTAGATGTCTGTCTTTTTTTCTTGGCTTTTCGGTTTATGGGGTGGGTTTGGAGGGGACTCTGCATGAGAACGCCTGACGGGGACCCCCTTCGCCCCACAGGGCAGACCTGTGTGGACATCAAGGACAACGTGGTGGGCGAGGGCTACTACTTCACGCCCAAGGGTGACGACCCGTGCCTGAGCTGCACATGCCACGACGGCGAGCCGGAGATGTGCGTCGCGGCGCTGTGCGAGCGGCCGGCAGGGTGCCAGCACCTGCTCAGGGACCCGCGGGAGTGCTGCAGGTTCACCTGTCTGGACACGGGTACGAGAGCCCCGCCTCCTCCAGCTGGCATCTCTGAGTGTGATGGATGGATGGGTGATGTTAAGTAGGGGAGGGAAATCTGCACCGCGATTCACTCGCGATTCTGTGGCGCATGCGCAGTAATCACCAGGGCTGCAGATGACGGACGAAACATTTGGCCAGACTTTTACTTACGCCCATAATTTGGTGAACAGATTAATAGCACACCTAAAATATTAATGAGATGCGTGTTGTGTCGCTAGTTGTGAATCTAGTAATCTGCATAAATTCGGCGTATCCTTGAGTTTATTAAATTCGGTTAACGCAGCACGCCACGTACTACTGTTTTGGTCATTCATGTGTTTGTGTTGAGGCGCTACTTTTTATAGTTTAAATTATTTAATTAAAAAAATTAACTTATTTATTAAAATAAGGATATGCCGAATTTATACAGACTACCAGGGGAGCTTCTAGCTATCGAAAAGATTTTTTTAGGAAGATTGGCTAAAATATTCGGAGCTAAAATACTCAGGAATGATTGGACCTGTTGACGCCCATGCAGATTAGTAATATTTCAGACATATTAGACACTGTTTAACCAACTTGTGGGCGTAAGTTAAAGTCCGTATTGTACCGAAAAGCTGGCATCCGGCCAAATGTTTCGCCCGTCAGCTGAAGTCCTGGTGATTACTGCGCATGCGCCGTAGAATCGTGTGTGAATCACGATGCAAATTTCCCGCCCCTAATGTAAAGGTAAATGGCCCTCAACTGCTGCTAGAGGATTAATGCACGCCTGGGAAGGCAGCATCATAAACTGGCTGCCGATACTTAGTTATAGATAGAAGGTTTAGCCTTTGTCCAGTAAGTCAGGAAGTGCTGAATGGCCCGTCTTGCTCGCCTGTGCGACCCCGTGATGGCGTCCAGCGCTGGCGTGCCACCCGGCGCGCAGAAAGCAGAAGCCCGCGCCGAGGGACCGCCTGGCAGCTGTCGCTCGCGATCAGGGGCGCGCGGGAAGCGGCTGCAGTTTTACAAGCAGACATTTCCTCCTGCTTGGCAAGTTTGCGACAGCGGCAGGTTGCGTAACATGATGGTGTGAGCGCATTCGGGCCAGAGGCCGGGGTGCAGTGTTACACATAAACATAGTTAACGGGGGGGGGGGGCTTGGCTTGTCGCGTTAACAGACCCCCTGCTCCCAGGTTGCCAGGCAGATAATTAGTCGGGAAGTTTGATTTATGAGTGTTTTATGGTCTTTGCAGTTTTTTTTTTATTTTTGTGGTGAATGTTATGAATGCTTGGAATGTTTGATATCCTGCTTTTTGCTTTTTTGGAATATTTATCTGGATATCTACCTTAATGATATGTAAATAGTATGAGTAAAATGTAACAGAATGGAATGCTTTCCATACCTAGGATGAAAATGTTTTTCTGTGACGGTTAGCCTGTGTTTCTGCAGTACTGCCACTAGGTGGCGCCATTTCCAAACTGCTCTTAGTGCTTATTTACATTCATTTATTTATTAGGAGGCTCTTAAGTCCAAAGCAGTGTACAAGTGAGGATTGGAGGGCAGGGGCACTGCAGCAATTAGAGTTAATGGTTTTGGCCTGAAGCAGTGTTTTTTGCCAGTGTGTTGCCTGTGTTATCCGGCGAGCTGGAACAGTGTTCTGAGGTTGCCTCTTTCCCGCGCCATAGATGGCAGCACCCTCTTTGACTCCATGGCCAGTGGCATGCGTCTGATCGTCAGCTGCATCTCGTCCTTCCTCATCCTCTCCCTGCTGCTCTTTATGGTGCATCGGCTGAGGCAGCGACGGCGCCAGCGCATCGAGACGCTCGTCGGTGGCAACCGTGAGTGGCCGCCCGGCTCTGCCCCCCGGCATCTCTGTTCCTGCACTGCCTCTGCCGTTCGACTTGCCTTTACTGAAAGGCGGTCTCTGTCCCACATGCCCAGTCCATCATTTCAACCTGGGTCGTCGAGTCCCCGGGTTCGATTACGGCCCAGATGTTTTTGGTACCGGCCTGACGCCCTTGCACCTGTCTGATGACGGAGAAGGAGGCGCCTTCCACTTCCAGGAGCCCCCGCCTCCCTATGCAGCATACAAGTACCCCGACATCCAGCACCCTGACGACCCCCCGCCTCCCTACGAGGACTCCATCAACCCGGACAGCATCCTCTACATAGACCTGGGTAGGCCCCGCTTCTGGCGTGACTGCACACACAAGGCCACTGTTCCGTGCTGAAGGTGACTACGTACTTCAGCTCAAAATAAAAGTAAACGCACCTGTGTAAGATACAGTCTCTATGTGTGTGGGAGTTGTTCAAGCCCACCAAAGACTGCAAGTGTTGTATTAGCCTGTTTTGTTTTGCTTTGTTTATTCTGGGTTTTATGTAATATTTAACTACATTTTATGATCCTTTTCAAATAAAAAGGTACCTCGTTTAATTGTTTCAGCTGAGTTGATTTGTATCAAAAATGTATATTACTTTATGCAGGTGTTTAAGAGCAGAGAATTTTGATGAATGTGAAATCACCATTGTCCCTAATTTAGTATGGGGCACAATACACACAATTGCACTAAAAGATATTGTTTTAAAAACTATTGTCAAACCTAATTGGTTTATATAGACTATTTAACCAACATTTTGAACATGGTCTATTTTATAAGAACTTTTCAGCTTTAGGATTTCTCCGCAGAGCAGCCACTCTATTAGGAACATTACGGCTTTTTGGCTTAGGGTGTTATTCACTGCTGTTACTAGCATTATTATTGAAAACTGAAGGGCTGCATATGCCTTTTTACATCTTGTCTGGCAGCTAAAGGAGGCTGACGTTCATTGTTTATTTTTGTCTATATAATGACATGCAGTGTTTACATTTCTGTGTTTCATCTTGCTGCATTTATAATTTTAATTTATGCTCGAAAGCAAAATGAATTGAATATAAGCAGAAATAATTACCCAAAGTGTATTTCAGCTTTGGTTTTTGGCCAATAAAACGGTAATTAAAATTCCATTTTAGTGTTTCTGTAAAAAAATTGATTTTGGTGCATCGCTAGTTTGCCGTTTTTATTGTACAGCATAGTCACTCCACTTGCTTGCTTTGTCCTCCTGTCTCTACAGGAAGGAGTGCCATATCGCCCCCTACCGGTGACCCGCCCGACATAGCAGCCGACGGCCCCCAGACTGGAGCTCTGGAGGAGAGTCTGGCGCCGGCACGGTCCCGAGGAGGACGGGAGGATTCCGTGGACAGCAGCACACTATTGGTGGTGCCGGACACGCCCACTGATGATTTCCCACCTCCCATCAGCTCCACCGTGTAGATGAGAGAGAGAGAGAGCGAGGGAGGCGGAGACAGGCAGATGGAGAACTGTCTGGCGTTCTTTTTACAGAAAAAGGGAAGTCAAAATGCTCCATCGGTCCACTTCTTACTCTTTGCCAAGAAGATCGTGTTTGTGATGCGTGAGGGGTGGCTTGGCTAGCCAAAGTCCCAGAATGCATCAGGTGCCTCAGCCGGAGGAAAATGGCTGAACTCAAAAATGGCATGTGGAGCCATCCAGCGGAGGAACTGACTGCCTGACAGCTGTCGCGCCTGCCGGATGGGTCGTGCCAAATTTTTACATGGATTGCTGTTGGGATGGGCCTCCCTCACAGGAGTCTGTCTCCAACAGTGCTTTTGGAAACTTTAAATAGAGACCTTGCTAGCCAAAGCTAACAAAGGCAGAGGGTTTTCTCCTCGCCTTCAGTGCTGCCAGGGTTTCAATATCGCGGCCCTTTCGTCAGTCGAGGTGACGCTCGCATTGACCTGGTTGTTCGAGCTTCTGGGGTGGCCTCCAAACGAGTGACCACATCGAGAACCAGGAGTGGCTCTCTCTTCACTTTAGCTTTAGTTTAGTCTTTGTAGATGTTACCAGCAGTGGAGACTTTGATAAAATAACCCTGAACAATGGAGTGATATTAAATAGGATTATTTACATCCTCAAGACTTTTATATCCTCTGCATAACTACCATTTCTGGATTTTTAAAAAAATACTTTATAACATCTATACAAAAAGTCATAAAGTAGTGTTTTTCAGTCTTTACTGGCCTGTTCCTTTATATTTTTCACATTTTACAGGAGCGATAAGGCAGAATGCGTGGTATCAGGGAACGTTTAATGGCTTTTCCAATGAGTTTTGTGCTCCTGTTCAGAGGAGGTTCTGAATCCTGTTCTCAATTCAACAGCAGCACAGTGATGATGAAACTGCTTTTTCGTGAAAGTACTGTTTGTGTGTGGGGCACAGGTTGGGGTTATTAAACCGTAAAGGTAATATGAAGATGGGCATTGTCATATGGTAAAGGTTATGTATGTATGTATGTATATATGTATGTGTGTGTGTGTGTGTGTGTGAGAGAGTGAGAGAGAGAGAGGTGGATGACGGAGAGAGAAAAATTAGGCTGTACAAGTCTGGGCTCGCTAATTCTCTGTACCTCCTGTGTCCCGCGGTTTGCCTGCAGCAAAGGTTGCCCAGGAACAAGAAGAGTGCCCTAATTTTATTTTCTCTAGCTTCTGCAGTAGTTCTGAAATTGCACGACGGTCAATCTGAAAGTCCCTGCGCTTTAATTCCCGAAATATCACCAACCCTGTGCGATCGGCGGCCTCTGAGACCTGGATCCGGCCCCCGAGAGCATTGGGGGAAGCCGCAGCCAGGACGGCCCTATGGCCTTTCTCGAATAACCGAGCACTTTAAAGGTCGCGGGGCTATGGGGAGACGCGAGAAGCCGCTCCCTCCCAGCCCCTGGCGGCGGGTCACGGTTCAGCCAGTACGCCTCGGGGCTTGGCCGTTGCCCGTTTCAATCTGCGGGACCGTCCCCGTATAATAACGACACCCAAAGCACAACACGATCATCTCTGTCATCTCTGTAGCCCGTCCGCCTTTCTCTCTCGGCCAGGTGTTAGTCGGTTCAGCGTTGACAATCTTATGCGGAGCATCGTTTTTACAGTTTTAGGAAAGCTTTTTAAAGAGACTTTGGAGCGCTTAAATAAGACGGTTCCTCCTTGGCTCGTCCTGGGTGCGGAGACCTGGTTTTAATCCCTACGATTACCTGACATAATGGTTCTGCTATTTCGCCCTGCTGACTTATCCGAAAGCAGTATGCCTCCGGAGAAACGCAGGTATCGGTCCCAGCTCGGTTTTTGTTTTAATAATGCCCACCTCGGTTTATCTGATACATTTATTTATAGTTTGCAAAAAAAATGAAACTGGTGGTACGAATCTTTATTCAAGAAAGACGCCTGTAGGATCATACATTTTATAATGTGTTATTCTGCACATCTGAAATCCCCTCTCCCTGCGGCAGCCTGTTTTCACATTAAGAATCAGCTGTACATGTAATCAAATGCCAAATAAATTATACCATGAAGGACAAAGGTATTCTGGATCTCTGTGTCTTGGAAATAGGCAACGTTCGTTCTTTGTGTTGGTTTTTAGTTATTTTTTACTTAAAAAAATAAATAACTTTTCTCATCTGATTAATATTGAAGTTCACATGTTTATAATGTCCGTATGTTATTCCACTAAGGATTCATTTTCCCGATTAGCCTTTTAGATGTACTCTTGTTCAGTGTCATGCCGTGTCTACACTTGGAGGAGTAAGATTAATATTTCCGTACAAAATATATGGTTATGATTTGCACGAATCCTACATTTCCTAAAACGTTATATGATGGCATTTTCAGATATTATTTACTTGGCTCTTAACGCTTCACACATGTGTAACTTCCATGTCTTCGTTTAATTGTAACTAATTGAAAACAGTTTTCCTTCCTTTCCTTGTCAGCAGTATATATTTTCCGCTGTGGAATCCCTTTACTTGCGACTCAAAATTTGAGATGGGGTTTGTTCAAACCCTGGGAAACCCCCACGCTGCATGGCTGTGACGCACTAAAGGGGGGAGTCCCCGTGTGGCTGCGGATGGGTGAAACGCCGTCTGTCCGGCGCAAACCCCTCCCGACGAGCCTGGCAGCCCGCTCCCGCCCCTGCCCAGGATCACCTGAAAGTGATATTAATTCCACAGAAGTCCGCCCCTACTCCAAAATAAAAACTGACCATTCAGTCAGCTAGAGGTCTATTTTGCTCCGAGCGCTGCCAAGTCCATGCCTGAATTCTGCCGAACAGAGGAAGTTTTCAGCGGTTACCTTTAGACAAGTGTCAGTTTCCATTCACCGTGAGAGTGTTACAATGCGATACCCTGCTCAAGTGCTCGTGATACAATGTAACGATTTCTGCCGCCGTGCTGGGCGGATCAGACCTCTGGTGTGGGGGACACAGTGAGACACAGTGCCGTAAAGAGGAAGCTTTGGATGAGACACACCGAAGTTACTGAATATTTTATCATTTTGAACTGTCTCATGGCAAAACTGGATTTTGTTTTGTAGACTTTTTGATAAATTGTGAGATTGGTTCATATTTATAACCGAGGAAATTATTCGGTTTTGATAAGTAAATATCCAATTGGTGGTACCTGAAATGGGCGTGAGTGCGAGTTCGGGGCAAGTTGTCACATTTTAATAGGATGCGTTATTTCAGCAACACTCTTTGTTGGCCATCTGAGGATATAAATGAAATGCGTTTGAATGATTTCTATTTCACGTTGCCAGTGTATTATTGCTATATTGGCTGATTGATTTTTAATGAAGACAAGCCCTTCCACTTTAGCAGTTTAAGTTTTTAAGCTTATTTCTTCATTTAACTAGTTATATGAATAAATGAAATTGTCACAACGTGTAGTTATGTATTAGATGAATGTATTTCGGAATGAATATACAAAGCATATTAAACTGTTCATTAAACCATTCTCTTATGGTACGGTCACGCCTATTTGATAAGGCTGAATTCTGCAGGTAGTGGGAATGTGTGATAGCGTGCTCACAGGCTGTCCTGCTCTTCGGGGAGACGTGCACCAGGCTCGCAGGTTCTTGAATAATTGTACCTTCCTATTTCATGGAAGGTAAGCTGTAATTATCGTATTGATGACATTCTCCAGTAATTTAGCAGTCCACTGTTAATTTGTGGAAGGTGGCCTGTGGTCCGTTGGTACAGCGTCCGCTGTACATGCACGCCGATATTTTTCTGAAACATATTACTAATTTATCTTCAGTCATGCACTACATAATTTTTGTTAAACAATGGTATAGGTATGACTTAAAACTGCAGTCCCGCACAGCGTCCCGACCTGGAGCGCATCCCAGGGTGTGCCAGGCTCTGCACCCTAAACGTCTCTTTCCACCCAAAACGTCGGCTCACACACCCAAATGAAATAACGTCGGCGGGTGGCGTCCATTAGGCAATATTTCTTCAGAATGAATGGGGCAGCCTTAATGACATTGCAACACTGGTCATATTTTAGGGCCTATATGTGACTTTATTGCACTTCAGTTCTTACCGTGTTTTCCCAAGGCACCCAAAGTCAAACTTCTGGCTACGTCACCGGATCTAACATCAGAATCCCAGGACCTGAAGTATCGAAACGTACTATTCTCTTCTAAATACACTTGAACTAACAAGACTGTAATATTGATAGGTATTTCTACTATGATAATTGTAATAATTCATTTTGCGATATCATTTACAAAGTGCGTGTTCTTGAAACAGCCTCGGAGCAGTAAGCTGTATGTAGTATTATAACGTTCTGCCGCAATGAGAAGATCATCATGGGCCCTAGGCAGCTATGCAGTGTCCGCATGGACGTGGCCGCCCGCCGTGCGTAAGATGCCATACTGACATTACTAATGTCATTAGCTTCGGAGCAGTAAGCTGTATGTAGCATTATAACGTTCTGCCGCAATGAGAAGATGGTCATGGGCCCTAGGCGGCTATGCAGTGTCCGCATGGACGTGGCCGT
>JAODKM010000108.1:22931759-22944667 GCA_026780845.1 Petrocephalus sullivani
AGATCTGGCAACCCTGTCTACAGGGCGGACAGATGAGAGTTACGAGTCGAGGCAAACGGGTGAAAAGAAGGTAGAAAGAAATAGAAAGATAGCGATAAATGAGAAAACAAAGGGAGAGATGCAGACGACTGAGGGGGAGAAAGAGAGAGATGCAGACGACTGACAGTGAACATAATTATAACTAGATAGCGTCCCAGGCTCACAAGTGAGCACCTCCACATGTGTATGAGAGGCCCTGGCTCCATTCAAGCCCAGGTTTAATGTCCTGGGAGGACAAGCTAGAGCTCAATTCTCTCACTGAACAGAAAGGTGGGGAGCTGGATATAAGAGGGGAAGAAAGTGAGCCTCTAAAACTGCTAAGGCGTGTTGAGGTTTATTTTCTGTAAAACTGGTTGAGACTGTTGAGTCAAAATATGACACAGAAAAGGGGAAATTCAGACTTTCCTTTCTCTGAAGTTCAGCACTATTTAAAAATGCACAATTTTCATATTTTAGTTTTCTTATTTGGAAATGCAGCCCTACTTTTATTTAGTAAATGAGAGAACATGCATGTTGGCAGTCATACATGTATGTTCAGTTCTATGTAATGTGACAAATATTGTCAAATTTGTACTGAATTAATTTGACAGTCAGGTATTGATTACATGCAATGTTGACACAACTAATAAATATTTAAGTAGCCTATCACACTAAATAGTTATACATTATGATCTTCTGGACTTTCTCTAAATGGACCTCTTTAAATTTTAGTTGAATACCCCTGATTTAGAGGATTATATGTTTTGAAGGAAGTGCAGGTACATGTGCATGTCAGCAGTGATTTGATTTAACTTTCTATAAAAATGCACAGTTACATGGACACTCAAGATGAAAACATATCAAACCAAATACATTTGGAAAAAAAGCCTTTATTTTTTCATCCAAAATGTCTTATAATAAATAGATGAGGCAGGTGCAGTTTACCCAGCTCACACTGCATATACGCATCACCATTTTTATATCCCCATCTCCACAGCAAACAGTTCACAGAATTTACAACAAAAAGTAAGCTTGACACAAGCTGAAAACTTTGCCACCAGCTCGGTCTGGTCCTGAGCTGTGTTTGTGTAGCAAACCCCTACTACATTTATTTATATACACACACCTATAAATTATTTACAAACTTTAGCATATAAAAGAAAATCAATGGTGGAAAGGTGTTTCTACAAGAAACCATTACTGAAGTAAAATAGGGGACTGTGCTATGTACAAGGTGCACTTTTCATTTTTTAATGCCTTCTGAAAAAAGTATTTTCCCCTCTATTATTCCTATTTTTATAAAACTGCAAAGAAATTTCTTCACTCCCCCCCCCCCACCACTAGTTTCAAGACATAAAAACCCTATAAAACAGGGTGTTTCAGCTGGGTAGAGCTAGAGTAGTGGAGGCACAGAGATGTCTCAATAGACATGGATAATGAAACATATTCAGGTGGCCGATTGTTCCATAGTCAGGTCAGGTGTTAGTAGTAGGGGATTTCCATGCTATGCTGCATTTTCATTGGGGGTTTAAGAAAGGCTGATAACTCCAGCTATACAATATGAACATCACTGTGGTGAAAAAATATGTATGCAACTTCAGGACCTGAAGGAGTGGCAGTTGGTCTGGTTATTTGGGTTCTGATTGGCTGCTGAAGTTCCTGTGAGACACACCCACTGCCAGCATGTACTCCAATGGGAACAAAAAGCACCGCCAATTGTTTGTTGCCACGACTACACAGCCACAGACTGCGACTACATGCACGCGCAATTTAGCTTACTAGGAGCAACACCTTTTTGTTTTTGTTTGTTTGGGGCGAGGGGGATTCAAATTAATTGACCATCTCCCCCAGTGTTTAGTCGGTTTAGGGAAAGTACTGAGCTGAATTTTCCTGCCATTTCATAGCCTCAAACTTCACCTTTTAAAGGCTGTAGCCATTGCTGCCGCAGCACCAAAGCCATAAACCTGCTCTTTAGAATACTGTACACAAGATAGTGAAATGATTTCTATACAGCATTTTTAATCTTTCACTGTACATATTTACAAACATTATACAATCCAAGAAATCTGAAAAAAGGTCATAATGTGACGTCTCAAAATTGAGCCCTAAGTGCATTATGACCAGCTATAGCAGAATTGTTATAATATTCTTCATAAATCTAATATCTTATATAATTGTACATCTTATATAATTTAACCCAGTTTATAGTGTCTGTCTTACACAGAACAGAAATGTTAGTGGAAGACCTGAAGCTAAAATTGTGGTTGTCGGGGAAGCTGAGGTAGGAGCTCAGGTGAGTATGTTATACATTAAAAATGTTTGTTTTTTCCCTCCCTCTAAAGAGGACGAGGGCAGGACGGCACCTTTGCTGGTGGATCGAGCTGTCTCACAGGGGACCCGGATTCCCAGGCTCCCATTATGAGACATACAGGCACATTTCCGACCGTGAGAGGCAGGAAGACGTTACAGACGGCTGGTCCACGAGGGCACCGCGGCATGCAAAGCACCAGTCTGCCGTCGCCAAGCTCCTCTAGACACACTTCATATACCAGCAAACGAAAGCTTACTTTCAACACAGTCCAAATCAGCTCGACGGCTCAAAATCCTTTAAAATTAATTACAACAAATTTTTAAGTGCCTTTCAATTCATGAGGATACAGCACTCCAGCCACCCAGACTCTCCTTATGCAGGAGTCATGGCCGCATTCTGCCATGCAACCAGTAGGTGGACCCGTTCACTAATACTGCTGATAACACTCAGTCTCAGGATAACTAGCCACAGAACACCAAGGAAAATACACACATGTAACCATCCCTTTCTGTTTACTTGCTACCTAAATGTTCCTGACTGTAACACTGTAGTGTGACGTCTATGGTATTAATGCTAGCTGAAATATTTAAAAATCAGGATGAAGTGTAACAACCGGCCTAAAAACATTAGCTTCCTAAGTGTAGTACATGAGTTGGGGCTGAACTTCACAGGGTCCTTCACTCAGAAGTGGTGCTATGAAATAATAACTAAGAGGAAACAAGCTTGATGTAAACTTGATGGAGACGAGCGACTAGTAGCAGCTGCAGTAGCATCTCTCCCAGTGGTCAAGCAGGTGATTTAGCAACATCACACACGACCAATGGGCGCCAAACACATGGCCCAATGCTCTGACTAGTATAGAGGAATCTTCAGTGTTCAGGCAGCAGACAAACAGTCGATATGAACTCTGCATGCAACCTGTGAACAAGTATGAGTGAGAAAGGGAGATGGGGGCAAACAGCAGCAATCTGGGTGGGGGCCATTTGGAGGATCAATCTTCACATTACAGGAAAAGGAACTTAATGCATAACCCAGCGGGGGGGGAAGGTAAAACTGAGCTGAAAGTGTGACCTTTCTGTGGGGGTGGGGGGGCAGACTGTGGAGCCGTGGCCACATTGGAATACTTCTGGATGTAGGATCCTGGTGAAATTAAAAAAACCAAAAGGTCCGGTAGCATCCAATGAAAGTGGTGTTGAGCACTGCAATTATTACGATTATTCCTTGTTTCAGCTCCACCATTTCTGATTGGCTGGCTTATTTGGCATAGCATCACCAAGGGAGGAGGAGCCTAGTTAAGGGTCCCCCGGCAGTTCTCGGCTCCACAGAGGCATGGAATCTTCACATCCTCAATGGGGAACTTGTAGTCGTATGTGATCTCCTCGTTGACATTGATGGCCTGCCGAGAGTAGATGACAATCTTCTTCTGTGACTCCACTGTGATGACCTTGGCGTAGCAGTTGGGCTGGAAATCAAGGGAGGTTATCATCAACCTTCATCAATCTTGAACTGGTACATGGCATGGATCTGCACCCCAAACCCCCCCCCCCCAAAGTATAAACTACACGTGTATTACATGAATAAAAGACGAGTCTGTCACTCACGTTGCAGCTGTGATTGATGAAGCGAGCGAAGTTGCCACATTTGGTGGCATCAATGATGGTGTCGTGATCCACCCGGAACATGTAGCTACTGCCAATGCCCTCTTCCTCATAGCGCTTCTCCCGCATGTCCGCGATCACCTGACAAGTGGTCACAACCCTCAGTGAGTTACATCCATTCTCCTTGTTAGATTCTAATTGCCCGTTTCTTCAGCTGAAGGACCTTCCACCCAGAAGGACAACAGCAGTGAGGAGCTGTCCTCCAGGGCTGAGAGCCTACCTGTCGGATGTTCTGGCCCACATACTCGATCACCATCTCATCGGCCGCTATGGGCTCCAGCGCAAACAAGCCCCAGTCGTGGATGCTGCTCTTACAGAAGCGGATCTTCTTCTTACGGAACTAGGAGACAGAGGTCAGAGGTCAGGCTTTGGGACGCTCGGCAAGTAAGCTGGCTGACCTCCACACGTTTCTACCTTGAATGGTTCTTAAATTCAAGTAAACCATAGTAACAGAACTTTCCACCTTCTAATATCAGTGGGTGACTATACCTTCAGCTGGTTGAACTTCAGCAGGTCGCTGTCTAAGCTGAAGGAGGAGAGCAGGCGCCGCTGTTCGGACCTCCTCTCGGAGCCGGCCCGCGTGGAGGACTGGGGCTGTGCTGGATTGCTCCTGCCCTGTCAAAAAGAATAGCACACAGGTTACTTAGCACACCGGTTACCAACGTTAGGCCAGTGTACAAACTGGTTGTCCCTCAAACTGTGAGTCAGCAAATAATTGGGAGTGGTTGAGAGATGATTTTCTGAATAAAATTTAAAAAAAATTTAAAAAAACAGCCGAGTGCCCTATCTGCTGTTAGATTAGAGGGTCGGGAAAGAAAGGAGCTGTAAGACATGACCTCTGGTCTAGGGCACTGAGACGACCCCGTGGAGTGGCAGCAGTTCACATGAAACCCAATAACTGGCCATTAGGGGGCGTCCTTGCACACAAACCTGGGCGCTTGGAGGTGGCTCCTCTGAGAGCAGCCGAGTGCTGTTGAGGTATTTGATCTTGTCCTTCTTGTCGATTTTGTAGTATCCCTCGCTTCGTGCACAGCCCGTCACATGGTCCCTCATCCCATCCTCGCGCCTCTTCCTCTTCACGCCAGGGAGGCAGGTGGGTGCCGTGGAGTTAAGGGAAGGTTCTTTATTGGCCAGTATGGGTTGTCAGTTGAACAGATTACTCTGGCCATCTAAACATTGTATTGCCTACAATTCACAAGTCTGAAACATTAGCATTGCCACGATGACAGCTTATGATTAGTCGGCTCGTTTTAATATTTAAGTAATGCTTAATTAAAACTGATTAGTGTGTATTCTGGATATTTGTATACAATGCATAATAAAATAGCCCAGAGCCCTTTGTCCTTACAGTTTTGGTTGGACATAAAGCATAGCGTCAGCTTCGAAATGCTTGGATGTGCATCATGTGACCATCACATGTATAATCCCTGCAGCAAAGGATATGAGGATGCTGAACCCACAGCGTGTCGTTCAGCCAATCACTGCCCGCGTCCTGTTGCAGCATTTTGTCGTAGGTGACCTCCAGGAAGCGGATGTCCTCGTCGTCAATGCCCTCATTCCAGATGTCGTACAGGATGGTCATCTCCTCGAACTCTGTGCGCGGGCAGAACCTGGGCCGCGGTGATGCCAGCACGTGCCTCGCCTTGTGCCAGGAGAGAAGCGGCGGCTCCTCCCCAGGGAGCCTGCTCTCCAACTCCCGTGGTGGGGTCGTACCCCGCACCTCCCGCTCTGCCCACGCTTCCCTGAAGTCAAGGGCCACGCGTGACGGCTCGGTCCAACGGGAGGGCGCAGCCACGACCCCTGAGCCTAAACCCTGGTACAAGTCTTTCCCAGGGATGTCTGAGGGCAAGGATGGGGCCCAGATGGCCCCCTGGTGTTCCGGAGACGGGACTGCCACCGAGGTCTTCTTGGGGCGACCCGGTTTTCTCTTGGGGGGAATAGTGTCCGGAGGCACCGGTAGCTCATCCTGGTCCCTGGGCAGGCTGGCAGGAGGGGCGGAGCTAAGCGGTGGCTCTTTGAATAGGAACCGCTCATCCAGGCTGTCGAGCGAAGCCTTCCTCTGGTTGAGGTCTGTGAATGGTGATGCGAAGGTGAAGTCCCGACCCGGAGTCCTGGGAACGGTGCCGCCAGCCCCAGGGGACTGCGCGGGGTAGGAGAAGGGACTGCCCGGAACGTGGGGAGAGCTGAGTGTCAGGCTGTTGGCCGTGAGGGGCGCCTCGCCGCCCGGCGTGCCAGGGACCGTCTCTGTGCTCTGGGATTTCCCTAATCTCCGCTCCTTGCCCTGCAGCTCCCTCCCCGGGGTGCGGGGCACATCATCCTCGCTGGGCAGCCGCGAGCCCGGGCGCGTTTCCGGAGGCCCCGGCAGGAAGCGCCCTTCGGTGACAGAGTCCACGTGGGGGGGCAGGGGCAGCGATGAGGGTGGCCGGAGCACCTCCGCGTCCAAAGATGTGGTGGTCTCCCGGCCCGGGGTACGCGGCAGCGCCTCCTCCTCGCCCTCCTCGGCCAGGACGCCCTTAGGCCGTACCTCCAGGTCGGCGTACGCCGGGGAGCCGCTCGGGGTGGGCGGACGAAGGAGGCCGGCCTCACCCAACAGCTGCGCCTTCGTCAAAATGACCCTAGAGGCCAACTCCATGTCCAGCTCTGCCCATCAGAAAGGACAGCAATGTCAGGAAGCAGAAGCCGACCCGTCAGGAGAGAAACGCCCCTCACTCTTGCAAATATATGCCCTAATAGTGCATCACTTGGACAAGCATCTGACCAACAAACTAACTTTAAATTTCTCAAAAAAGTCAATTTTGTTCTGTCACATTAGTAACAACGTGCATCAAACTGCATTTTTTTCCAGGAATCATTTTGCCATCATTTAGGCCATTAGTGCCGTTTTAATAGCACCAAGGATTGGAGAGGAAATGAGCATTATATTACATACTAACGTGATGGAACCTGTCTTTAATGTCAAAGACAATAAGCAAGTTTCCTGTTCGCTCTGTATAAACTGCCTGTGTGTTAAGTCATACTTCATACCATTCTGGTTTTTAAAGCCTAGTATAAATGACCAGGCATCACTGAATCTTCTGAATGAATAATTACGCTCTACTATCACTGTTACAAGCAGAACATTGAGCACCTTGGGGAGAGGGCGGGCGATCCCGGCCTGTCCTGACGGAGCTTCCCACTTCCTTTGGCGTGGACCTTCTCTGCAACTGGATGTCTGGTTCCTCTTGAAGGGCTCTCTCTGAATTCATCTCGGACAAGGAGGCATGAAGTTTGACCGTCGCCTGCTCTTCATCTTCCTCATCAGAAGATGACGACGAAGAGGACGACGAAGATGAAGATGATGAGGAGGACGAAGAAGGTGACACCATGTGATACTCGTCTCTCTCTTCCTTCTCCTCCTCATCATGTGTGCTTGCAGGGTCCTCGTCAGAGCTGGACTCGTAAGCAGAGGAGTCTTCACTTTCCCGTGAGGAGTCCGAATCTGACCCAGAGGAAGACGACTCTTCTGGGTCAGGAGAAAAAAATGCGCATTAACAATCGATTACTGGGCAGCCCACAAGTTGGGTGCACATCTGGAGGCTCCCTGACCACATCCACCACTGGAGACGAGTCATGGTCACCTTCCTGCTTTTAAACATCAATCCAAAGTGCTATATGCTAAATGCAGTATAAAGCTCCCCTCTCACATGCAGGTTATGGCACAATGTCAAACCAGAGAACCTCCCTCCACTGTCTTTTCACTTGATCTTAAGAAGGCACCTGATGGAGTGGTGTGGGAATGTGTGTCAGCTGTCCTGAGACGCCTCGGCTTAGCCCAGAAGCTCAGCTCTATGGGGAAGACGCTTTCCAATGACCCCAAGGCATGCATTTTGACAGGTGCAGATACGTCATCTGCATTCCAGCTTGGCAGAAGTATGAGACACCGTTACCCTTTTTCACAGTTGTCTAATGGTCCTGCATTAAGCGCAAGAACAAAGTCACCCAATAAACATTCATGACCTTCCACATAACATCTTGATTTTTCCTAATGGCGAGTTCAGCAGATAAAAATAGTGGCAAATTATGGCCGTCACATCAGCGCTAAGAATGTACCAGTGACTTTGAACATATGCTTTGGGAGTGCTGGAAAGTATCTGAGCTGCCAGTACCAGGAGCGGGAACCTGTGACCCAGGACTGCGCCTTAGCTAACGGAGAACAGCCATGCGGCCCCCGTGCCCATCAGACCGACCACACCTCCCCCTGAGCGGGCAATGGCCCTTACAGGCCTTCTGTTCATACATCCCACCCCTTTCTCTTACCCTTTGATACTACCTTCATCCTAGGCCCAAGTCATAAAGAGTCCACACAGAATGCCTAGATGTTAGAAATACTGATTTATGTGATTGCAGGTGATGTACACATATATGTTCTAGGTCTCGACTGCCCTACAAAAATAAAGGCAAATCTTGAAAAGATATAGGATACTTAATTCCTGCTTGGTGTACGAAGAACCCTAACTCCAGATGCCATCAGGCTGTTCATAAGTGGTTAGAAGATGGATTGATGGATGTTTACTGTTCCAAAGCCATGTCCACAAGAAATAAGTTTTCGCCCCTGGCCTCTGATTGGTTTATGACCCGCTTTGTCGGAACTTTGTGACCTGCTGTTATTTAAAGAGACAGCAGGGGAGTCGCTGTGTAGCCACGGTGTTGTGTGTTTAGTATCTGTAATCAGATCCCTCACACACTTACAGTCTGCTGGGCAGGTATCACTCCACCTCACGTAGCCACTTCACACAGATCTGAGCTCAGCTTTGAATTTTAATCAGTGTTACGCTTTTGATTCATTCTCACTTTTGGGGAATTTCCTTTTCCAGTGGACTCCTGGCTTTTTCAAGCACCTTGCATAGCCCCTTATTATGAGCTGACGTGATGTATATTAGCCACTGTTCTTGCATTTTTTATTTTTGTTCTTTTGTTGACATGCTGTGCATCTAAACTGTAGATGTCTTGATCTCTCCATTACCCACAGACCTGTGGTTACACCAGCCTCAGTAAACATTGCCCTTTAGTTAAACTTTATGGTGGTAATTACCCTCATCTGAGGAGTCAGAATCTTCCTCATCACCATCAGAGACATCTTTGGCCTCGCCCTCCTCCTCATCTTCATCATGGTCCTGAAAGATATAGACACGTTCATATGCACGATCTGAACACAAAAAAGCCAACTTAAGGAGGACCTGTGTCGTGCCATTTAGGAGACTGACTCCACATCCAAGGACTTGCCTTTATGAAGGAAAGCCTGTCAGAAGCTCTCTCAGACTCCTCCTCTTCCTCCTCCTTCTCAGTGGTCTCCTCCTCTTCCTCCCCCTCGCTGTCAAGCTTGGTAGGTCTACGAACTGGAAGTGACCCGTCACTGTCCTTCCTGGAGAAGATGGAGGACAGGTCCGCCCTGTCCCGCTCCGACTCTGGGGGCACAAAAAGTGCATGCAGTTGCTCATCCCACCTCAGCAGGCAAGGTGATGCTGCCATCGGTACATGTAGCTATACACTCTGCTCTAACTCGCATGTCAATGCACTCATCGCGTTTGACATTTCTGCTTGGGATAAACCTCTAGTGAGCGTCCCACTGGCCTTACCTTCCTCGTCCATCTCATCATCCATGAGGGTGGAGGCACGAACCCGTTTGGTGTCCCCAGTAGTCCCTGGGTCGGGCGGCTCCTTCCTCTTCACCTATGTGAGGAGGAAGGATATGAGTCAGGTATACACAGGCACAAAAAAACACAAAACACGCATCTACTGAATTTAGCACAGGGATACAACATTGTGAGATACGAGGACAAGCGTAAAGGGACCAAGCAGGCGACTTGCCACGGGAAGTCTGACCACGCTGCCCGGCCTTCAGAACCTAGCGCTTTTTCAGAACTCTCTAACCAGTTAAGAGCCTAGGAGCTGGTACAGAATGCTCTGGAAATCCCTGAACGAGATGCCAATCCATCATATGGCCCATTGGTGCACACATGTATACACACACACCCAGAAACACAGCAATTTTGAGAAAGCGATCCATCTGAAACAGATGTCTTTGGAACACAGGAAAAAAACTGGAGCACTCAGAGGGGAAACGCAAACGGGAAAGGGTATGATCTCCATTTGTAGGCGCCGGGAGGCCTTTCGGAACGGTCATAGGAAGTAACCGAAAGAGGAGGGGCAGCACCGGGGCTGGCAGATGTGCGGTACCTTGAAGGACGGCAGGCGGATGGCTCCCCGGATGCCCATGCCCAGGCCGATGCCCTCGTAGGCCAGCCCCTCGCCCTTGTTCCAGGTCTCCAGCAGGCTAGACACCACCACCGGCCCCTTGGCCTTAGTCTTTTCCTTTTCCTCTTCCTTGCCGTCAGCAGACTTCACCGGAGTGAGTGATGTCTGGGGGGGTATAAGACGGCATCCAGGTCAGTATAAGCCAGGTGAAGGTAAACCAGAGGTGGGGGCGAGGGTTTACACTTACACATCTGTTATACATTAGACTAATCGTTAGTGGTCTACAGAATACCCTGACCTACAATAATACGCCGTTACTCATTAAAAGCCGACGATAACACCAGAGTTCATGACATTTTGAATGTTACAACAATGATAGGAAAGCAGTTTAATCATTGAGTGTCACTTTTAAATGAAAACATATCAGGATTTTTAAGTCAGATTAACATTCTGCTGTATCCAAGCGATGGTTTTCTAAGCGATATACATTTCATGAGCTGAAATTTAACAACACACAAAACTGGTCACTAAAAGTATTTGGCCACACAATCGGTTGTCTATGGCAAATATGTTCTTTGGCTGTGGGTAGGGCTGCACGATCTCATTGCGATATAATCATGATTATATGGTGCACGTGCAATAATCACCAGGGCTTTACACGATGGGCCAGACATCTGTCTGGATGCCAGTTTTTCGGTACTATACAGACATTTCCTTATGCCCACAATTTTTTATGCAAATTAGTAGTACAGTTAAAATATTAATGAGAGGCGTACTGTGACACCCACAAGTTAATCTGTATAAATTTGGTGCATCGATGTGTATTACATTAGGTTAAGCAGGGCTTGCTGCATGCTGCGGTTTTGGTATATCATGGAAGCGATAAGCATTGAAGCAGTGGTGAAGAAAGGGACAGCTCAGCAGCCGCAACATCTTTTGAAAGAGGACCTTTTTAACAAGGTACTAAATTCTGGGCATCACAATATGCCTCTCATTAATATTTCAGGCGTACTCCTAATCTTCTTACCAAATTGTGGGCATAAGTAAACATTCATATAGTACCGAAAAGCCAGCATCCAGACAAATGTTCACGCCAGTCATCTGAAGGCCTGGTGCTTATTGCACATACACCACATAACCACGGTGTGATATCGGGCAACCTAGCCGTCGGCCTGGACACAATGAATAATCGTCGTTTTTGGTGGCTCTCGCGGACCCACCTTGGACAATCGCTCCTTTCGCTCCCACCACTCGTCAAAAGCCCGGAAGGCCACCACCTCCACCATCTTGCGGTTGAGGTCTCGTTTCATGATGGCCTTCAGTTCCTTGACGATGACCAGCAGTACGCCATCCACGGTGGCCTTATGGGGGTCCTCCTTCTCTGGCATGTAGCCGGGCGGGGGCACCGCGGGGTTGAACCGTGGGAAAGCGGGCAGGTGCCAGGCCTGCCGGCTGGGGGCCACGGATGGTGGCCGGAATGGTGTGCTGAAGGCCCCGCCCCCGGGCGGCAGGTAGGGGTAGGGGTGCTGGCTCTGTGCCAGGCGGCTCATCACCTGCGTCTGCATCTGGATGGACATGTGCACCCACTGTGGACCCATCACGTCCATGGGCATTATACCCGGTGGGAAGTGGGGAAGTGGCTGCAGCAGGGGGTGCGGGGGCACCCCGAGAGGGGCCGCCAGGTGAGGTGGAGGCGGCGGCAGGGGAGGGGGCGGCATGGGGAAGCCGATCTGTGGAGGGGGCAGTGGGTGGAACCCTGGGGGCGGGAGGGACATGGTCTGGGGGGGCATGGGGGAGAGTCCTGTGTTGACCACAATGGCCTTGTCGCCGCTGGTTATGGGCGTGCCGGGCATCTCGTCGTCGGAGATCTCCATGTCCTCCCCAGAAGACTGATGGGCCTGAGGTTACAGAATAGCATGGTCAGTGCCACTTCATGTCTGCGGCACTATATGGCTCATATGAAGGACAGCATGTTCCGTACATCTGATGGGGGGAGGGGGGGTTGGGGGGTAATGCCAATACCAGTCTGAAAGCAGAGGGCCACCTAGACCAGGGGCCGTGCGACCTGGACGAACCAGGGTAACGAGGCGGATGGACTTTTGTGATGCCCCCAGAGTAAAAATGAGAGGCTGTGTTTCAGCCTAATGAAGGGATTCTTCAGGACAGGAAACACGGAGGCTCCATTTATGACACGAACACATCACAACTGTGGAAAAAGCCATGCCAAGACAGAAGCGAAAAAGTACACAACGTCCCCAACAGAGATTCCTGAGCAAGAGGTCGCCAGTGAGTATTAATCATCCCCAGCTCGTGGGGGGGGTGGGGGCTGCCATGACAAGGGGCTCCTCTCAAGCAGACGGTGTGGTTCGGTAAGCCAAAAGAGGGGAAGCGAAAGTGCCAAGCCCATAAGCATGACTCCTTGCGCATCCTGTCCGTAATGGCAGCCCCGTGGCCTAGTCGGGCGGCAGGGGCCCAGGCAGGGGGGTCGAGGGGTGACTCAGGGGGCTCTGGATGACAGATGTCACTGCTGAATTCAAAGCCAAGCAGTCCAACAGCTCGCTGCACACGTGTCTGGTTACAGTCGGGGGGGGGGGGGGGGGGGGGGCCCCCACCAAGTGTCTTTAACCCCCCCCCACCTCTTCCCCTCATGACTCAAAGCGGGAAAGAAAAGAGAAGACCCGGCAACC
>JAODKM010000108.1:22948283-22965926 GCA_026780845.1 Petrocephalus sullivani
GCACTCTGAAGTCTGGCTCCGGCTGGGGGGGCGGGGGATGGAAGGGCGGCTCCGCTGGGGGGGATGGGAGGGGGGCCGGCGGTGCGTACGGGGGGAATGTCCTGTAGCAGGCGTTGCTGGGGGGGGGCGTGCGGGGAAACAGAGGCAGGGCGGGAGCAGCAGCTGGACTGGGGGCAGGCTCCGGAGTGGGCGGTTGCCGGGGCTCGGGGGGCTGCGGCTTAAAAGCGGCCGGCTCTGAGCCCCGGTAGGCCCCACCCATGCCGTGCACGTAGTGGCGCTCCGGCCTGCGGTTGTACGCATCCTGGAACTTGGTGTCATGCCTCCGGGCCTTGTAGCCCCCCGAGCCCTCGGCCCGGCCAGCCTGGTAGGCGGGGGTGGACTGCCTGCTGGAGTAGCTGGAGTCCTGGGAGTAGGGGGTGCCGGCGGGCCGCGGCGTGTGTGGGGTGCCCTGCGACTGCGGCGTCTGCCCAAAGCTGTTGGGCGTGTCCTGCCGCATGCTGGAGTAGCCCGTGTCGGCAGCACTGGGCGTGCCGCTGCTGCCCCCTGCTGCCAGAAAGCTCCCCTCCGTTAGCCTTTTCAGTGGCTCGCAGGCCTGAGAAGAGAGCCGCATCAGGCATAAGCCCGACATTCACCACCATCACTACAAACACCGCCCCCTCCCCCCCCAAAAAAAACAAATAATAGTAAAACAAAAAAACCAAAAACAGTGCTGCTTATTAATTTGTTTTTCTTACAGCACAGAAGGTGGGTAGCAGTTATTCAAGTTTAATTAATAGGCCAGCTGGTTCAAATCCCTGTCAAGGGGATTGTTACCACAAATTAAAGCATGGTGCAGCACTCAGCGCTTAACCTGATTTGCTTTGTTAAACAGCCAGCCGCTTAAACGGATACTAACTTAGGCCAAGACACCATAGGCAATGACAGATTTAGCAAATTAGAGTAACAGACAATAAAAAAAACGAAAAGCAACCATAATAAACCACAGCAGGATATACCAAACGATCAGGACTGTTTAAATGCCCTTCTCCATGACCTCTGGGGGTCAGGTCAAAAGCCATAACAGACAGCTTCTGCGGGTCCTTCTGGAAGATTCCAGCAAGTTCCACACGGGCCACCTGCCACGCTGGTAAACCGGATTAGCAGTAAGGGCCATCAGCTCGCGCATGCCTGGCTTTCTGACGGCCCTCACTAGCTCCCCATCCCTACCTCCGTGGCCTAATTATGGGCTGACTCAACACATGTGCAGACACAGAAGCAGACTTTGCCCCCTCAGTGTTTCTGGGCACTGGCGTTCCTTCATACCGCTCCACAGGCTACCACCACTACTCGCTTTCACATGCAGACTTTTGAAGGAGAGAAAAGACCTTTGTGTGTTGTGCCTTATAAAATTACTAAATATTAAACCGAGATGTCGATCAGTCAGGCCAGCTAGAATGACTGTATCTGAGGATCTGTCAAACACAGACATGTTTTAATTTCCTGATTTGCATTACATTGGAGATCTTTATAAGTGCAACATTAATAGAAAATACAGAAATACAGATTCATTATTTCAGGAAACAATGTACTTAGTTCAGCCTGGGTAAAGACAGGAAATTATGGGAAGTGTGTAACTGGGGTGGCATCTAGCCAAGAGTACTCCATAGCACTCTGATGAATCTAATTTTAAAATCAAGCCTTACTCCTGAAAAAACCGTCATGTGTTCACTGTATAATTTTATAGGAACAGAAGAATTCTTATTCAATTGTTTTCAAGCTTTGAGGCCATTTTAGTGAGGTTCCATCCACCTGCCATAGGGATTTCAACTGCCGCGTTATACGACACTCCATTTTGGAACAGAGGTGAGAGTCAAAGTCAGCTGGAAGCAACTGGATGAGGAATGTAGCCGAGGGTCCTGAGGAACATCAACCAAACGCTGAGGTACCCCAGCCTGGAGAGCCAGCCGCTACAAACAGATTCTCCCATGAGCCCCTTAATCACAGTGCTCTTACCAGCAGAACTTCGGTCAGACTGCGGGGCGACACCTCCCGCAGGTCTCCCCCCCCCACCGGAAGAGTCTTGGGGGTGTAGCTGCCATTGGTCAGGAGGTCGAAGTATCGCATTCGATTCTCACCTGGACGAGCATGCAGATGGGAAAACTTTAATATGGAACACAGGCTAAGACCCTAAACCGACACAAATCACTAGTTATTCAAATACAACATGGGATATTACGCATAATGAGGGCGTCATGAAGGCAAATCACAGCCCAAACTATACCAAAATCACACGAGGGCGTTAGATACAGCAGCCAAACAAAATGCATTAAAAACGTGTAAATGTACTTCATATAAGGACAAAAAAGAATTTAAATGGTTTACAAATGTTTCTGTGCCAAGTACTCACAGTGATCAAATAAATTTCCACTTTGTTGCAACTGAATTCAATTATAAAAAATAAATGATTATTTTTTTCCCCACACAGTGTAAATGACAAAATAGTTTATAGATTTATTTCATTCTATTAAAAAAAAAACATCTAACTATGGATATGTAATAGTTAAGGCTTAAAGGTGACACAGCGGTAGTGCAGGGACGGGCGAAGGGGTGCCGCTGTCCCTTTAAGAGTGAGGGACTCCCTGTCTGACAGCGCCCAGGCCATTTAAAGGGGATGCGTGGAATTACGAGCTTATCGACGATTTGGGAAAAACTGCGAGCTGCCCTTCCCCGAAATATCGCGTCTAATAAGCTAGTGCTCAACACCAAAATATAAGGCAATAACGTTGTACGAAGCAGCTAAAATAAAGTATCAGGCGAATCAAACAAGTTATTTATACACAGACTGAGCTATGGTCAACAGGCCGGGCATCGAAAAAACAGAAATCTATCCAGTTGGCCAACTTTTTAAAATCTTACATAACAAGAAACCGACTTAGGTAATCATCGTCCAAAATGCCACAAGTACACTAGCTAAATGTATTTATTAGAAGAATTTCCAAGCTAGTTAGATGAATATACACCAAGTTCTGTTTAAAGGCCTAATAATTGTACAACAATTGTCCAACTTAATGACTCGAAATGACCTCTATATCGAGGTGCACGAATTGATTTTAGCTACGACGGTTCGCCGAGCTCGTTAAGGCTTTTTGACAATCTGCATTTATAGCGGTTACTAAGCAACCGACACCATTCATTTCTACACGTGACTTACGTTTACAAGGCAAATTACAACTTGTCCTTATAACAAGTCGCATCCTATAATTCACATACTCCGATCGCTTGTTACGAGCAATTTACGTAGGCAAACAGATATCGCGAAGCAGAAAAAGTTACTTACCTTTCGGGTCCAGTTCCACGTGGATAATATTTCCCATGACTGAAGTATTGTTAAGATTTCGGACGGCATCCTTCGCCGCTCTCACGGAGCCAAACACCACCTTAGCGATGCCCAAGTGCTTTCTGTTCTTGGGGTTATACAAAATTTCAACGTGTTCTATATCGCCGTACTTCTTGCACATGTCACTCAGGAATGCCTCTCTGATGTTGTCGTTCAACTTGGCAAATGTCACCTCCTTCGGAGGTACGGGTCCCACGTAACAGTCATCGATCTTGGAAAAAAATGTATCACGAAAATACTCTAATGACAATAAGAACGATGGTCGAATACGGTCTGCTGAATAACAAAATGTCTTTGCATTATAAATATATGTACATTAGTAACAGTGATATATGTGTCAAATAAGCACATAAACAATCTCTATACATAAAGGATTTATACACCGAACCATGTAAAAGTACTTTTCTAATAATTCTAATAATAAAAAATGTCCCATCGCTAAGCATGCTAGCTACTACTCTATCTAAAAATAAGCAAAAAAATCAATTACATTAATCCCGGTATATAAAGGAAACAAGTCTTTATAAATGCACAAACATTTACAGTACAACGTGGGATCCCATTATAAGCATCAGCGCACGTCACGTTTGCCAAAGCCTGCGAGGGGGTGTGCCTACCTTAAACTTCGGAACCGGGAGATCGATCTCCTTGTACTTTGTCCAAAGAGAAGCGATCCTCGGGTCTCTGACCATATCAACCGGTGGCATTCCCTGATTCTAAAGGAAAACACGCAAAAGTGCATTTTGAAACATATAATGTCCGTTTCATCCGCCGTCAGCACTGATGCGCGGCTCTATGTTAGGGACACTGCGATTACTGCGATCCCTCGATAAAGGGTAAATAACAGCAGGTCGGTAAAACATTCGACTGCACCGTGTGCCGGGAGTATAGTTGTGTTTCTGCGCCGGCCGGAGCCTTGCGGAGCTCGGAGACAAACAGCGCGATGACACTGACGCGCCGTGTCAGGTGCTGGCGCGGCTCGGCGCCTTTCGCTACATTGTATCGCCGAAGAGACGCTCAACTCGCCTCGGAAATGTTACGAGTGCAACAGTGTCTCCCCCTCGGCAGGAACGGCGGACTTACGCCCGGGCTGAAAGTTTGTCCATCGTAGCGGTAGACTTTGTGCGATCCCTTTTTCAAAGCTGGGTCAATAATCAACTTATAACTTCTCCAATGGTGACTCCGCTTCTCGCCCGAGCTGCAGACTGGATGGCTGTTTTCCATTCCGTTCGCCAGACCTGGGGAAAAAGCGACAGAAAGGTTCAGATTAAAAAAGTAGCGCACGCCAGTCGCGAGGCAAACTGTCCCGCAAAACACGAATGGTGCGAGTTGGGAACGGGTCCCCGTTACCGAAACACACATAGAGGAAGAAAAAAGAAAGCAATCTCACTCGAAGTCAGCTTTCTATCGGGATCTTTATTTAGCCTGCTTCTGTCTTCAGACTTGGACATGCTGTCGGTGACTCCAGCCGAACGTTTTGTTTGAGCCGATAGGGTGAGATCCTTTACCTTGCCCGGTCACATTAGATGGTTTAGGGATCCAGCCTCCGTTTTGGGAGCCTACACATTCTGTGCTTCCAGCCTAGATCGGTCTCTCCCACAATACACCAGTATTGAACTACAGCAGTACCTACTCTGCCACCCCACTCGCACATTCGATATCCTTATCTTCATAACAAGATCCACCTAAAACGTTTCGATTTAAAAAAAAATACGAGCGTGTTCGTCTACAGCCGTCTCCCCGCAGAGGTAACGTTAGCATGGTGATCTTGCGCGAAGACGCATTTCGTTCCAAACTAGTGCGGCGCGGAAGCGTTGAATCTACCGCCTGTATTTACGCAAACGGCAAACAAGATGGACATCAGAGGTTAGTTTTGGACTACTACGACTGAGTTGTAATCCACCCAGGCAGTTCAACACGACACTTTTAACTTTTGTTTTTCTTTTGCGGGTGCTCTAACCGAGACAAGTTCGCTCAGACATGGCTGATTTTATTTGATCAAAAGTGAACAGTCCGCAATTACATTTATTTATAACTCAAAAGGCATATAAACAACTTAAAGGACAGCTGATATTCTCCATTCTGTTTCTACGGCCCGAGTGGGGGAAAGTGCATGTGTAACATTTTAATTACGCGCTTGTGTGTAGTTTAATAGACGGTGTGGATATTGCCATTTGCGAAAATGCTCTTGTATTTTGCGGTGCTTGGGCAATTGGCTGGTTAACAGCGGCGGCTCCGCGGGCCAATCAGATTGAAGCACCATTTTAGCTTCTTCTATTAGAAGCTCAAACGACACATCCTTCAACAGAGAGCGCGAGGGGAGGCCAGGCGCCGAGGGCGGCCATTTTCCAGCACTGCAACCCAATGACCAGTATGTTTTTCTCCTTTGTTCCAAAAGGGATCTTACATCTCCTCACCTCTTTATGGACTATATGAATTTATTACAAAATCTGCCTCATTTAAAGGATGTGAAGAATGAAGATAAAATGTTGGATTTTTTTAAGTATTTTTTTCTCTCTTCCTGGAATTCACCTTTGCCATAACTAGGTCATGGCACACCCATGTTAGTGTTTTCTTTCTGAAGTGAATAAACAGCTTGCAGTTTGTCTTATGAAAAAAAAAAACAATTCAGGTACAATAAATATATGATATTGTAAGGGCACATTGACACAGCAGTATGTGGCCAACTATCCCTATAGCCATATGTAAGTTTTTCTTAATTTTCTCTATAAATGCACATAGCTGTAGAAGGAAATGTTCATGTCGTGTGAGTAAGGTGTAATTAAAATATCTGAGCCGCCGTGGTGCTGTGCTTCAAAGGATTCTGTATTAGCCAAAGCCACTGGCCCTTTCTGTGCCAGCATTCGCAGTACATTTATTTGCATGCTGTTTGTCAATCCATTTAAGGGCTTAACTATAGGTAATTACATCTCACGCTTTGGCACAGCACAGCAGGCCAGAATGAGAAAATGACTGGCTTTTTTTTTTTTTTAAAAAAAGGCAGTAAATAATAATACTGATGGTGATAATAATAATACTGAATCACGCGCCTAGTTGGTTCCCGTCGCTGCAACTTTTAACCCCCTTCAAGTACCAACAGCCCCCCTCAAAAAACATTTTGAACAGACAAATTATGTACTGTGACATATTACAACATTAAAATCAACTAAACAAACCACTTTGAGATGTAGGCTTAGTATAATGTGCGTGAAATGACAAATCAATAAACATAGATATGAATGTTATGTCATAATCTCTGACCTTGCATCAAGGACATTCTGATATTTGTTCTTAACATGAGTTTAGTGTACAGATATGAAACAACCTATCTGTGTCACCAAACAGTATAAACTGTAAAATACAACTGCAGGAACTGCTCTTGGAAAAAATGTATATTTACCTTAACATTCTGGTGAATTACATTTACCAGGCCTATAGACAGAAGAAAGGGGATCGTTTTCGTTCCCATCTTCGGATCCTTTATTACGGGCTTGGCTTTTTTTAAGAAAGGGTGGGGACCCAAGTCCTAAGAAGAAAGGAAACGATTAAAAAGATTTTCTTTTTAAATATGACAAGGAAATAATGAGCCGTTGACCGTCATTTAAAAAAATGCTGAAAACCTTCCAGCAGCATCTATGTCAGTGGTAATATGCAAACATCACCCCCCACCCCCCTTTCCAGGATTTCACTCAGATGCTGTTCGCCTAATTCGAAGATAAGAAAAAAAGATGCAAGTCTTAAATTCTGCCACGGACATCGTATTCCTATGAAGGTAATGGGCTGTGTATTGGCTAAATGCTTTCATTATAAAGGTGGGAAGACATTAGGAAAATTCTTAATAAAAGCTTATTGGCGATGACATGAATCTTTGAATTTTATTATTTCGTAAGATTTGTTACTCTTGCCAAACATCACAAAACAACAACGAAGTGTTCAGACACATAAAACAGATTAATTCAAAATATTATCAGACTGTTTAAACTTACACTTATTATTATGTAAATGCAATCCGTGTGTGAAGAAATACCTTAATAATTACAATAAAAACAAGACAATTATGGGGTAAAAATCAGGCTTGACGAGAGCGCTGCCCGTTGTCTCCCTTTCCCAAAAGCGACCTTTGTTATGCACTGTGCGTTAATGGCTTCTCTGCGGCTCTCTATTTCAAAATGGCTTCTTCGCACAAAGCAGGTCATTACGAGCTGGAAATGCTGCTGCGCCATTTGCTGGGCGAGGTCTAGTCTCTGGAAAGTAGAGCTGCGAATCCCCCAAACATGAGACAATCGTGTCTCTGGTTCTCTCTCCCTTTTTTCATATTCATCAGAAATGTATCAATGATGAGCAGTAGTTGGTTTTTTTTTTTACTGGAATGTGTAACGCCGGGGTGATGCAGAGTGCCATTGCGCGGCGCGCGCGCCTTCCTCCCCCGCGAGCCGCTGTAACGCGAGCCAGGCGCTCGGCCAGCTCGCCGCGCGCCTCCGCACCATATATGGTGGCGAGCGCGATGTCGCGCGGCGGCGCGGCCGGTCCGCGCACGGGGGCGCGCGCAGCCCGGTGCGTGGCTGCCTCCTCCGCCCCCCCCCTTATTTCCGAGAATACTTGATGCCGAGATTCGACGTATTCTCCAGCAACAAAGAAGACTTTCACAGATGTCAGAAAAGCAAGATTTAAATCTACCAAATATACAAACGAGAAAAAAAAAACATCTGGAAATTTTTCCTTTGTGTGTCTGTGTGTTTTACGCCAAAGCAGCTTCAGGTGATTTTCATCGGTTACTGAGGGGCGTTATCTTATATTAAATGGGCGTAAATATAGCTTTATGATACGTGCGAGTGAAGTTAATTTTAATTTTTTTTGAGTTTGGCTATTAGATAAAGAGCAGCTGTAATAGCCTGAGATGTAATGATGATTATTATAATGTTTAATCTAAATTGATTACATGCAATATATACATTTAGCACATACGAGGAAGGTAGAAATTGTTCTTTTTTCCTTGTTGTCAGCAAGTTGCCAGCTTTTGGCTCATGTCCCAGGACAGGGGCGGGTAGTGAATAGAGCAGGAATCCTCTGGCGCTTCCCACAAAGCACCCTTTGTTTGACGGCGGCGGAACATTACTGTGTGACGGTCATCAGACCTGGAGGCCAGCGCCCCGGCGTGCGGGGCTTCGCACAGCGGCCCCGGGGAGTCCCTCTATCCCGGAAAGAAGACGCCTTCGCCCTCGTCTCCTCCAGCGCACTGGCTAATCCTTAACATTCGCAGCCGCGGACGCGATGCACATTTTCCTGCGAGATACCAGCCCCTAGTAGCCTTTTAGGACCATGTCGAGCGAGTAATTTACGACGACGGGTCACAAGGTCAGCACTGTGTATTGTCTGAATTCTGTCCAATTTAAAATATGCCTTAAACGCTCTCTTTGTCACCCCATCACCAAATCGCCGGAATTCTGCTTATTTTGTACTTGCAATATCACATTGCATTTTAATGTTCATTTAATGTACGGCCGTTGGAAGGAGGGGAGCAAAAGCACCTTTAATGTTTAAGTAGCTGATAGAATGCTGTCTAGCTGAGAATAAAGTTGAAGAATGAGCGCTGAAGCGCCCTTAATGCATAATGTAATTCGTGTGACTGTTTCTGTTAGCGTTCCAGTCCGTCGGCGTGGATCAGCTCGGAAGCTGCAGAGATTTGCTGACGGCCGCTTAAAGGCACAATACGAGCTGCTTTCAGGAACATGGCATGGAAGCTATAGGTCCCCGAAATGACACCGGGACGCTTCTCTTCACTTTAACCATACACTATGTTCTGCCATTTAAAGGTAGCCTACATACATATTCAATGCATGTTTAATTTTTACTCTCAATTAATTTTGTATATATTTAGTCTATTTCTAACCCGTTTTTTTCACTCAGGGTCTTAGCATATCAGGTCAGAAGCATACGCATTTGTTATTAATTGACAAACATTATATCAACGTAATATTTGAACGTCGGTCTATTATCAAACAATATTAGAACTTGGTTTCCCCAAACCCAGCACAATGATTACTTAAATAGAAATTTTGCTGCAATCGTAACAGAATAAAGTACAGCTGGCGTACGTTAAGCATTACAGCGTCTTTCATAACAGAACAATTTCCCTGCTACTGGTAATTAAAAAAAAAAATCTGACCGTGTTCTTATTTATACATGGACTCTAAAATGAGTAAATGAATATTCTAGACTGAACCCAGTAAGTACAGACAATGTGAAATTTCAGTATATTTTATGTTCCGAATGTGATCCGTACGCGAGTGTTAGGAACTGGTTTTTCCTGTGCGCTGTACTGCAGTCAAACGTTGTCACGCAAATACCTCGGGACGCCGGTTTAACTAGTAGTGACGGGTTGTCGATTTCACTGGTTACTAAGGGAGTGACTTTGCCTGCAGAAAACAGTATTGCGTAAGAAGTGATCCGGCTCGGCGCAGTACGACGTAGCGACTCGGTCATGTGGTCCAGTGATAATCTGCGAATGAGTCACGACAGGAAACGTAAAGAAACAATGTTACGGGCGCAGAGGGCGCGGGTCTTAAAGACGATGGCAGATCGCGGAAGGAGAGTCTGGCAAAAGAAAGGGAGCAACGTGTCAAGGTTCCCGAGCATTTAAACCCGGGCGTCCCATCGAGTTCTGCTTCCGTGTTGCCTCACACAGCAAGCGCGATTCATTACGTATTAGTGAATATCAGCAGGATCTGTATCCTAAATGGCCACCAGTTAATGCTAAAGGTTTAAAACTGGAAGTGGTGGATCGAATAATTGCAAGTTTTAAAACTGGAAGTGGTGGATCGAATAATTGCAAAGAGCTTGATGGTGGGTGTTACGATGGTGATGGAACTCGTGAGCGGTGCGTTCGGCCTGCTAGCGCCCAGCACTCGCTTAGTGCTGCTGGTGCGTTTCTGAAAAGCATTTGTCATTTAAATGACAAACTTGTGACCTGCCATTAATGCCGACTAGCCAAACGGCTCTGTTAAATTTAGTACACTACGCAGAGTGAATGCTATATTCGTCTCGCTCTGCCTAATATAAACACGTGTCCGCACCATTTCTGTCATTTGGTCATTCCTCTTTATTTTAATACTAATACTTTAATAATATTTATTTTAATATCGGTGTTTTCTCACTCCTGCCCCGTTTATATTTCTGTGGTTTAATTGAAAGCATTAGGTTTGTTTAATGGTTCAGTCTTTTCATCTGTTTGTTCTTTTAGCATTTTCCTTCATTTTCGGACAATAAAGTTTTTATTTTGCCATGCGGACTCCACGTGATCTTGGTGATGTCATTCCCCTAGGTGGCATTGAAGCGCCAATGTATTTATAATATGCTTGTCTTGTTTTATCCTCCCTGTGAACACAGTGCACACATTTCGCCCCCCCCCCCCGGAACAGCAATGAGCCTTTATAGATTCATCTTTTGCATATTGTAATGCTCTCTTTTATTGCACCAGCCATAATATGCTAACATATTATGATATATTATAGTAGTTCTTAGCAAATGCAGATGATTCCCCTCATACAGTATAACAATTATTGGCAAGGTAGCACTATATATTCCAAATTGATGTCCTTCTTTGATCCATGATGAAACAATGTCTTCCCCTGTAAAGTGTAAAATGCTAAGCGGTGGGTGTTTGTCTCTAAGCGCGGCCTGCTGCGATGGAGGGGAAGTGAGAGGCAGGCCGTCGGAGACCTGCCCCTGTTTCCCACTCCACGTTTTGGTCAGTGTGCAAGATGCTGGTGTTCACAGAGGTGGGGGTTGGGGGGGGGGGCATCTTCTGGAGCAGAGGCAGCACCTATTTTCCCAGTCAGATGGAGACCTACTGAATAAGGTGGGGGGTGGGCCAAGTAGGGTGTGGAACCAGGTTCCGGTAAGTGTGAGACCACAGAAGGGCTTCCGGACAGGCTTTGAGGAAGTAGCATTTCACGTTGTGAGAAACTGAAGCTCAGGGGAGGAACGACTGTCAGGATTATGCTCCATCTACCTGGCTGCAGCAGAACATAGTACTGCCCTGCCCAGAGGCCCCCCATCCGCATATCGCTGGAGTCCCCACTTCCATGACGGAGCCTCCAACGGCCGGACGCCTAGCTTCCCGGCAGGTGAAGTGATCGGACCTGGACCGTCACCCGGTATACCGCCTGCTTTAGCCACCCTAACGCCGTCATGGCAGAGAACGGCTCTGCGGTCGGCGGCAAGGGGGGGGTCCACGTCGAGGAGCTGAAGATTGTGATTGTGGGGGATGGGGCCTGCGGGAAGACCTCCCTCCTCATGGTCTACGCCAAAGGTGACTTTCCAGAGGTAAGGATTCCTGCTCCAGGCTGCATCTACGATGCTTGCTGGCTCTCCTCGTTATCTTGATAACAAGACAACAGTTATGGCTGTACAGTTAACCATTTATCAGGCTCAAACTGAATTAATGTGTCATAGTTTGAAGAGTTGTTCGTATATGAGTCTTAAAAAAACAGGTGTGTGGCAGTTCCAGGCTGTGGCTTGTCTCATCAGCATCAAAAACAACCTGCCGCCATCTTTGTAAAGGAGAGTGCTGTGTGCAGATGAAAGTTTTGAATAGCCCCCGTTTTCTTGTCCAAAATAGGAAGCCATTTAGACTCAGCAATTAGACACAAAGCAAAATCGTTTTTGTGGCGAGTCAACAGCTGCATTTTGGCCTCAACATTTGAGTGAAATTGAGTCAAAATGTGGTATTAAAGATGTGGATTTAAATGTTTTTAAATCGTATTCATATATATGTATTTAAAATGTAAATTATTATTTTGCATAGTAACCTAAATATCCACATTGGTTTTTAAATCATGGCCAATCATATAATGTATTGGATTGATATACTTTTTTCCAAGTACAGTATCCTTATTTCACTGAAATTTGTTTTGATTTTGTTTATGAATCACTGATAATGTTAATATAGATTGATGTTAATATAGAATATACAGACCAAGAAAAAACACGAGTGCCTTGTAAGTCTTCATCTCGCTCGATCGGCCCTGTGCTTTTTAACAGCGGATGCTGCATCTAGCCAGCAGAATGTCAGGCATCTCCATATTTGACTGGTATTTTTTCACATAAGAATGCAGTATTGCATTTCACACATTCATTCATATAAAAAATAGTATTGCAATAATGTTTATACTTCTGAAAAAAAGAATTTTTAATGTAAGCACCAACTAAATGTATTATAATGTATTACAAAATATATATTTTTATTTTAGCTAATGAACCTCCTCCTTGTAAATGTTATGTAAATTTTAACAAGTAGCTTTTTAGAATGAGCATGAAAATTCAAACATTTGAAGTTTCGGCAAGTCATGCGTTGCAAAAGTCAGCCGTTGCATCAGACATTGCTCATCTATCGCTTATTTTATTTTTCTAAGGAAGCTGATTTAACTGAATCTAAAAGCTGTTAAAAGCTTTTATGAAACACAGGAAATACTTTTGGGTCCAATGGCTGGATTCTCCTCTAACATATTTTACAGAGTGGGTGGGACGAGCTGATGATTAATGTGTGAAGAATTTGGCAACCGAAAACTTGAAGTGACCTTTTCAAGTTGTCATGGCAACACAAGTGGTTTTGCGTTTCACTAAAGCTTGCTAGCTCATTCATGAGGTTGGCCGAATCGTTTTGGCAGGTGGAATAACCGTGATCTTGCACTTAAGTTAAAGCTGTTCATGCATGTTGTTTTTATGGCTGTTGCCCATTCGCTATGTGTATTGTAAACCAATATCAAGTAATCTTGTATAGGCCTGTTTCTACAGCCTGAACTCTACTCCATGGTATTGAAGAACTGACTGTTTCCTCAACAAGCATCATTGCCCCTTTGTTACCCCACACATTAGTGTTCTGTTCATGTTATCTCGGTTTGCAGTGTCTGGCAAACACTCTGCACAGGAGTCAAAAAACAAGCAGAGTTCTCAAAGGTCACAGGCCTCAATATACCTAAAGTTAGTTGTCTCTCAGAAACAAATCTCCTAAAAACATCTGGCATCAGTAAGATGATTTCGACCATGTGTGGCAATTTAACAATTGAAGTAGGTGAGTATTTGATGGCTTTGGTGGGGGTTTTGCTGCTGTGAAGGTAATTGTGTTCTGTTTGACTTGATTTATCTAACAGTGTCATTCACTGCAAACACACTGGATTGGGCACTGCCACATAGATATTTGTCATCACCGGGACATTGCTTCCCGAATAAATGTAATCATTTTGCCAATGATCTGGGTCGTTACAGAAATACGCTCCATCCGTGTTTGAGAAATATGCCACGACAGTGACGCACGGCGGGAAGGAGATCCTGCTGAACCTCTACGACACCGCAGGTGAGACCCAATGACAGCCACTCACAGACCCCGTTCCGGGTCGCCCCGCCCTCCTCCTGCCAACACACTGATTGCTCACCGGCACAGTCTGCAAAGTGAGGGCAGGCGCAGGGGGGTAGGAGGTGAGGGGTGAAACAGCTCCACATGTCCCAGTGACATCTCAGTAGGTCCAAGAGCTCAATTTGCAACCATACTAAATGAATACACAGGCTGTACAAAAACAAAAGTGGACATGTCTACTTAGAGTATAGTTGGTAGCAGGTAACTGCTAGCACTTGCCATGGGTGACTGTTTAACCTTGTTTAAGTAAGGTGATGGGTGGCAGAGAACCCAGAAAGAGAAGTTCTCTGGATCAGTTTTACAACCCCTGATGCTAAGTATGAGATCAAGCAAAAATCTGTCTCTGATTTTCCATTACATGTTTGTTCCTCCATTCTTGGGTTGTCTAACGCCTTTTAAAAAAGCTTGCTGAACTGCTACAGATGGGCTGTTCGCATCAACGCAGTCAAGATACTAAAACACCGTCTGATAACAGGAAACCATATGCAGCCGACCTCTCGGAAGTCCACACTTGTGCATGGACTCAAAGCAAATGTACAGCAGGGCATTGGAACTCGCTCTCAGGAGGGGAACCGGCTGTCATGGCAACAGAGGATGTGGTGGCAGATTCCGTGTCAGCTCAACAGAACAGAAAAACAACTTTTAGCATAGATAGCCAATCTTTCAAGAAGCGCGTTTTCGCATTGTGTCACTGCAGTGGGCAGTGTTCCCTTCTAAATACCACTCGCTCTTGGACCCCGGTGAGTGGGACTACAGCTGCGGCGACTTTAAGGTGAGATGTAAGGGGGAGAATTTTTTTAAATGCGTTAGCCGTGTCATATGTGCTGAGTCAGACTAATAACTGCTCAGACTTGTGTTAAAGTAGGCCAGAGTTACTTAGTGTCAGAGAACCTCTTTATCAAACTGGATCCAGGAGCTACCAAAGTTTAGTCCTTGTTTCAGGGCAATGCTTTAGCACATCTTCTTAGCCAGGGAAGGCAGAGTCTTATAGCCTGGCTTGGCTTAGCAAGTAGGTAAATATAATCACATATCAAATTATCCTTCTATCCCGTCCTTCTTCCATATCACTCATCTAGTACGGGATCATGGTAAGCCCAGAGCCTGCTGCATGCAGCACGGGGCATCAGCTGAAAGTGAAAGGATTTTTTTCCTTAAAAAGGGGTTAATGTTAAAGGCTGGTCAACTGCCAGTAGTAGTGTGGCCTGTATTTCAAATAACCGTTTCTGTCAAACAGGATGTTAAAAACATCCTTAGACAGCAAGGGCTGTTGGGGTTTCAGACAAGAGTGGAGCTTTGGCATCAATGCGAGCCTGAGTACAGCCTTATCTCCGACACCGATGCAGCACTGGGGTTCCTGGCAACAGGAAGAGGAAGTCTGGCTAAGGAAGTGGTTTGCCACAGTATCGCCGTGCCTCAGTCGTAACGTGCCATGCGCTGTCTATAGATACCGCGAAAAAAAATATAACTTTAAAATAGCTCTCTTGCTTGTTTTTGTGCCATGGGTTGTCCTTGAAGGTTCTCAGCAGTCTTGGCAACAGGAACATGTCCCGTTAGACCAGCAGCTTCCACTTAAAAGAAAATGTCACTCTGTGACCTGATGATTTAAATTCCCCTAGTTTAAGGGTGGGACTGAAAAGTCTGTTTGACGATAGCATTGTGCCTCAGAATTGGCCGAGCAGAGCATCATGGGAGGACACAATCTCCTCAGCACTGTGTGAGGAAATGGCTGCACTGTCTGGCTTCACTTGCGTTGAGATGGATTCCTCTGCTTATTGAAAGTAATGGTGGTCCACACTTTAACAGAGCTATGTGCTACACTCAGAGGCTACTTCATTAGGTACCCCTAGGCAGAACCAGGAAGGAGCCCCTTTTGCTCAAAAACCACAAGGGGTTACAGGTTGTGCATTCAGAAATGACTTGCACACCAATCCATGTACTGAGCTGTTATTTTTTGCTCTTGTGGCTTTCCTGTTAGTCTAAATGAGTCTGGCCATTGTCCTTTATTAGCAAAGTGTTTTGAAAGCAGAGCTGCCATTAACTGGGCATGTCTCGTTAATTGTTCCAATTTCTATAAGCTGTGGGCACCGCAGCACATGAAAAGCCCAGGAGGTCTCTGACGGTATCTGTGAAGCTGGGACCCCCACATCTGGCATATTTAAAAACTACTGTTAGCTATTTAATGACTTCCTTTAGAATAGAGAGCATTTTTTCACCCTCCTGGGGAAATCGTCTTTGCATATAGACTGTATATGGGTCACATGTTTCTCTGAATACATATGAGAATTGAAACTTTATTTGCAAAACTGTGTATATATATATGATGTCTGGTAGATGCGTGTGCAATAGCCCTGCTGTAGACCTTTGATATCATCAGACACTGTCACCTATATCTCATTCCACAACCTCAAGTGTCCTGGGCTGCATGGACATTTAGTACTTTCAGAAACTCCTCACTGCACAAACCAGGTAGCTAACTCATTGTGAGTGCTTGTGTGTCTGTGTTCCAGGACAGGATGACTATGATCGCCTGAGGCCTCTTTCCTACCAGAATGCGAATGTGGTGCTCATCTGCTATGATGTCACCAACCCCACCAGTTTTGACAATGTCTTGAGCAAGGTAACGGCCATTTCTCTCATCCTGATTTGATGGTTTGTGACTAAACAGCCTTGCATCACCACATTGGAATGCTGCACACAACTCATTATTATAACACAAAGTGGCATGAGATGCATTGTGGGATATAAATACGTTTTTCGGACCGTTCATGCAAAGTCAGATTCCAGGCTATAATGATCTTGTTAGGTATCCCCTCTCCAGGTACATATGGATATGGGAAAAGTGTTTTCTTTCTTGATGCCAACTGAACACAAAACATAAATGTGTATCCAGCGTGGTGTCAACCACATGCTATTCTCCTGTGGAATGCACAGAGACAAGGGCATAACTTTGGGGAAAACATTATGAGGGGTTGAGGTCTCCACCCATCTATTGATTATTTGGGGGAGGCTGTTGTATTGGCTGGTCTTGATTATTGCGGGCATGACAACCCCCCAACCCCCTGTAATTTACACCCATGCATACTGATGCTGTCACTGCCACACCTTTTACGAGGGATGGAACAAAAATGACACATTTCCAAATCGGAACTGCTGCAGCTCCAGCCGACACCTGGACTACAATGCCTGGCTATACAGTTTTGCAAATAAAGTTTCAGGATTCAAGTTTCAATTCTCATATGTATTCAGAGAAACATAAAAATTCTTACACAGTTGCAGGGTAGGGCATCGTGACACAGGACAAACTGTAATGCGATGAGAGACAGGACCATGTCAGACAACAGAAGACACTTTGAGAAATGTATATACATATACAACATATGATGATTATACGATATGCACATTTTCATAAAGGTTTGGGACAGGAAATTCCCTATTAATCTGTGTGAGAAAAAATGGATCTCCATGACTGTGAAGATATAATCTTTTGTTGTATGTATTGGACTTGACACTTATCTCATCCAATCACAGTGGTACCCAGAAGTAAACCACTTCTGCAAAGGAGTACCCTTCATCCTGATTGGCTGCAAGATTGACCTGAGGAAGGACAAGGAGAAAACCAGGAAGCTCAAGGCGTTAGATCAGGCTCCAGTCACTTATCTTCAGGTACGTAAGCACTGTTCATGCAATAGAGTTTAGGGTTTCTTCCCTTAGTCCAAGAGCTCGCCATTAGATTAACGGGCGTCTCTAAATTAGCTGTGCTTTGTAATTGTCTGTCTGGTAACACTTTACTTGAGGGGCCACAAATGATGCAGTAATACATGCTTAGTAAATGCATTAATTAACCATTAACTAT
>JAODKM010000108.1:22981973-22996200 GCA_026780845.1 Petrocephalus sullivani
CCACGCCTCGGGAGACACAGAAAAACAATTAAACCAACCAAAAAAATATTAACCGACAACAACCCCCCTACAAAAACACCGCCCCCACAAACAAAGAAAAAGCGATTTTTGGGGAACCCCCCCCCCCCCCCCCACATAAAACAGTGTTGAATCAGTTTATAAATTACAGAATTTACAGTACAGAAATATCAATAAACTCATGATCAGGCCAACTACATATAATCAAGCAAATATTCACTCTTTTTTTAAGTTAAGATCATAATGTTCATTCCCACAAGACATAGGGGTGGAACTTTGATGAGAAAAGGGAGTCAGAGAATGGCAGAAGACCACGGGCTGATGCAGAGGGAGGTTCATGAAACACCTCCGACAGCAAAGGGCAAGTCCCAAGCTGGTCCTGAGAAGGTGCCCACACTGTGGTGGGGGAACACAACACATCTCCTGCTTTGTGGGGTGATGAGGAGATGGGAAGTGCAACACGAGTGTGCTCTGTGGGGCAGCTGCTCGCTCTTTTGTGCGGGTCCCGTGACAACCAAGCACTCCTCATTGTTATAAACTAACATTTCCAGTTGTTTTTGGCTTAGGCAAAAAGAGCGATTCCAGTCAGGAACCTCTGGGTTGTCAGGCAGCCTTGAATGGTCCTGTACACACAGGTAGGAGCTGCAGTTCTGGGAGAAACGAGTGTCAGAAAACCATTGGGGGGCTGGCCCACTATGCATAGGTCAGCCACCGAACTGTCATTGGGTTAAATCAAGCAGTGACTGACAGGGCGTTGCCGTAGCTACAGATTCAATTTCCTTGGAGATTCATACATTTCAACCAGGTAAATCAACCCGGCACCTCAGCAAAACATAAATACCATTACCATTGGTTTAATATTAATTCCAGTTTTTGCAGATTACAGGTACATGTTGAGCAAGTCTAGTTGAGTCCTCACTACATCAGCCACTTATTAGTAAACTAACCACTAGTCATTAGGCCAGTGTATCTCAACCTGATCCCCAGGGGCCCCGAGACTGTCCACGATAGCAGACTAAAGACATTTTAGGAAACACTGCATTAGGCAAACCGGGGTGTTTAACAGTCTGTTTAAATCTAAATGACATGAAGACATCGGCATCACAGCCTAAATGTTACGCCAAGGCTGCAGTCACATGAGCAAGCCCTAACCCCCATTCAGATTTAACTGTCCCAAGCTGTAAATACTGACTAAACATTTGATTCAAATTAAACTCTCACTATTAAACTCTTTAAATACTGTTAAATACTGAAAATACATCCCATATTTTATATTTAAAAATCTAAAAGTTTCTTCTTTTTACAGCGGAACTTACAATGTGCCCTTTTATTAATTGGTCGCATACATCGAGATTTTACAAAAAAAACGAACAAATAATTCCACCGATTTAAATAGCGTGCATTAATACAGCAGAATTTCATAAAAAATCACTTTAAATAAGAAAAATCACAACACAGCGGCAGAGTACGCAGTACAATTCAAAAGAGGACAACTATTATCTGACAATCTTATAAAATGTTTTCATGCAAAAACTAAAAAATAAAAGCAAATAAAATATACATCAGGAAAACGGTTTGAAACTAGAGAAGCATTAAGAAGTGCGGAGTGACCCCCTCTATGGGAAGTGAGAGCCCGGTGGCTGTAAGAGCGCAGCCTCACCTCTGTGGTCCAGCTCGTTCTGCAGCCGGGTTATATTAGACAGCTCCTCCAGCTCCTGGAACTGCCGGTCCGTCTTGTGGCTGACGAGTGAGCGGTAGAAGTGCACCGCAAACACGATGAAGACCAAGGCGAAGGGGACCATGATGGAGGTGGAGGTAATGGCAGCAGCCACACCCTCACTTATGGTGCTGTTGTCCACATTGGAGTGCCGTCTGACCGGCATGAATTTGACCCAGCAGAGCAGCACGACCTCGGCCAGGAAGAGCAGCGTGCCGATGACGGTGGAGAAGGCCCAGGCCAGCTCGATGTGACGGTGCATGCGCTCGTGCGGCGACTCCTTCACCGAGTTCAGGTTGTGCACGTTGCTGACGGCCTCGATGTTGGGCAGGATGCAGGTGCTGATCATCAGGGCAAAGAGGTGGATGGCCACCAGGACCGTGGTGCAGGCGCTGAAGGCGATCAGAAGCCCTGGGGGGTAGCTCTCGGGTTCCAGCTGAACCTCCACCATGGCCACCTGAACAAGCAGGGGTGACAGCACACAGAATCAGGACGTGTGGCTCAGTACCACATACAACGCAGACCATAAATATTCACACAGTGACACTTTTTTTTGGCTCTGCATACAATCACAATAGATTAGAAACAAATCAACAATATGCTGACTAGGGCTATGTATTGGCAAAAATCTGGTGAAATGATACATACATGATACAGGGCTTACAATTCAATATTTTGTAATATTGTACGCAAGGTTATGCTTTTTGATTTTTTTCAGTCTAATTTTAGGAAAACTGTCATAGCGGTCCAGCAGCGCTCCGGATACAATGTGTGACTGGGTGCGGGTCTCCAAATCAGAGAAAATCGTTCAGGCAGATGACTTATGCATACATGCATTTTATATTATTATATGTAATACGAGTGTAATGGGACCGTTTTCCCACGGTTTGGTATGTGTCACGGTTTTTGGACTAAAGCAACAGTATGTGTTTGGTATAATCATTTTTAAAAAGAAAATAAAAATGCATCATTTAAACAATGAACTTTATTTTTATATATAACATCTCTCCATTCATAACAAGAGGCTGCATGACTGGGCCTAGTTTATGTCTGTACTATTGGAAATCAAGAGATAAAAACATTAAAACTAAAAGCGCTTCTTAACTTTGATAACCTGAAGGTATTTCTTCTGTACTAGTTTAAATTAACAGTGTACCTAGTATGTACAGTAGGCCTATCAGTACAGGGAATATCGAAATTATTTTTGGAAGAAAAGATTTGTTATTCCAAAATTTCTTTATAATGAAGAACAATCTTATTTTACAAGAAGAAATACATTTTTACATTATATTACAAAACACATTACAAGCATATTATTGTTAAAAAGCAACCAGAGGCCACTGCAGCACAGTAAGTGTAGTTAGATAATATTACAAAGCCCACCGCCCGAGAGAGTGCAGAATGTTTCTGATGCCGCATCCCAACATAAATGAGGCAAAAAGCACATGGTGGCAACTGGTGGAGGCATTGTAACAAAGATGAGAGCTTTTAAAATGATGTACTCTTTATTAACAGCCACTAGTAGTTTAATACTAGTGGAGGCACAGATTAGGGAAACCAGCAGTTTACATGACACTCACTTTTTCAGGTAGAGAACACCGTTTTATATTTGTGGCCAAACATGACAGGCATATTGCAATACTGAGGTTCATGTGTGTGTATTGAACCATCGGGAGCATATAGAACAGTTTAATAATATACTTTGTACCATTACACCCCAAATGCATATTCAGAACTAATGTCCAATGATTGCTAATGAATTCATATTCCAGATATAAACTAATAATTACAACTGTAGGTGGTCTCATTTATATGAAATCTGCAAGAAAACTGTGTCTCACTTATATTGTTCCACATACAAACAGTGGATGGAACGACTTCAAGGCGCCCATTGGCCTATAGCTGGACAATATCTCAAAACCATTATTCACACCGCCCTCCACTGCTCACTTCCCTTTCCCCCAGAAGTCTTTCCAAACTCCAGATGTAGAATTCCCAAGTGTCCCGATATCACTTTTTGTCTTCAATGACTCACTTGTTCATTCCTTCCTTTGTCAGCTTCATGAACTTTCAACTTTAGACAGCAAGTCATCGAGGGAGGGAGTGATGGATCCTTCAAAGAAACAGGTTTGGGATGTAGCCCTGGAGACTTACCCGTCGAGTCGAGTTAATAAGAGCCATTGCCGAGCACAGGGTGGCTGGGTGCTACCTGATCGGCAGGTTCAACGGTCTTCAGAAGCGGCATGTATCTTTAGCAAGGAGCCACTTCTGAGCCATGCCGTGGGGCTTCTGGTGGATTCATAAGCATTGACTAGAGTGGAAGCGATCAACAGGGTTTTAGCTGAACTCTTTTAGATTCAGCCATTGGTGGTTATATACGAGTGAGCTAGGTTTGCTAATGCAAACAATAGCAGAGTGCCCTTACGCGCCTCCATATCTCACTTAAAGGTAACATCTTATTTTCATTATCTTTGTACAGTGATGTGTCTTTTGGAGCAAGCCTGTGGGCACCAAGTTAAGGACAAAAATAAAAGGAATTGATATTGTATAACAAGACATCACTATTAGCGATGCACCAATCATATCGGCCAACTATCTGGTTCGGTTGATACAGCAACAATCGCCTATACAATAGGCTAATATTTACAGCCGATGATTCCAGATAAAAGGTGACCCATACTGCTTTGCACAAAAAACTGGAATTACTTTAAATCAAAAATCTACTAGCTACTTATTGCTTTTGTTGTAAACCTATAAGGGTACCTGCTATAACCAAGAAGGAGGGGTTGGGGTTTCTTGTGTTACCATGACCAGTGATCACCAACTCATGATATACTAAATAAACCCCAGCTGGACTGGGTCAGATGTGTTACTGATTTTTCTTTGCTATAATTCTTTAAGTTTTGGCATCGTAATCTACACCCTGTCACATATGTCGAATAAAGCGGGCATGTTTCCCTCTTTTACGTTCCTATGTTGGGGTGGAAGAGTCAAATGGGCTACACATACCCCTTTTCCACTACAAAGGTGCTGCTGGTGCCCAACTTCAGCACCGGCCGAGCACCAGCCCCAGTGCCAGCACTGGCACCAGTGGAGTGGAAAAGGGGCAATGGTCTCAGGTTTCCGGCACCCTGGGCAGGCCGCACTTCCACAACCTGCCAAAGTGTAATTTCATTGGTTGATTCAAACTCTCCAGCAGCTTCCTGATATCACTGAGGTGTCCAACATTGAATACCACCTGTGCTCAATTTAGCTTCAAGTGGGGAAGTCCTTGCTCCAAAGGGGACAGAATTCCCATTATTTAGGGAACTATTTGATGCATTGGAAATCTTTAATTTTTACCAGGAATCCATTCTATTAATTGATAATTTAATAATGTGAACTTAATTACACACTATTATAATGGAATACAAATAAACCAGAATTCCATAACATTGTTTTTTTGTAGTTATTAGTAAACCGGGAGAACAAGCCAGTGAAAATTGTCTAAAAGGCCATCAACGGTAATGTATTGAACGGTACAGAAAAAAAAACCGAGCACCGAGGCCAACTAGTGATTCACTGTTGTGGAAATTTTAAACGATACTGATAACAAATATGTTGTCTAATATCGCCAAGAGATTACTGGCTACTTAATAAACCGGGGGATGTTCTTTCGACAGAATCCTCAAATGATGACAATTTATCTTGTCAACATCAGTAAGCCTGTTAGAAACCTCAACTGTTACACTTATTATATCCTGAGTTTGAAGACATTTTACTGGATTGGGAGTTTCATAAAAACTAATATTTGAGGTTGGACACAGGTGATCGTACAACAGGAGTTTCCGAAATTAACTTTCGGCAGTGCTGTGTTCGATGCTGCAAATCGCTTATCGTTGGAATAGGTGAGATGTGCTTCTGTTCAGACAAACCGCCCAATGCAGCCGCAAGAGTAGCTCCATGAGAAGCAGCTGCAGATGCATCACTGCTGAGCCGCAGTGCAATACTCCCATAAATACTTAAGATAATCAGGAGATCGTCATTTTTAAAGGAATAAGGACATAAAAATGCAAGCGGGCGTGAATCATTTTTATTTGGTGTCGCCTACACTCTGTCAAATTGTGTGTCTGTAAGTGGATTTTATGTAAAATGTCAGCTTAAGCTCACTCCAGCCGAACCATTAATAAAAAGATGTATTGCAAAAACACAAAACAGTCACCGGGCGGTTCTTTTCTTAAATGCTCGTTACACGTATGTTATATTGACAGACATTTTGTTTCCTGGTGCATCAAGCAAAAGCTTACAAGTATTTCCAAAATTACCCAAATACTACCCTTTACTTCTGAATTGTAAAATGTAACTAAAATCCCCAAAGCACCCAAAATGTCTACAGCTCGCTTTTATATTAAAACATGTACTGGTCTTAATTGCAGACACACCCCCGTGATGTACTTTTCGTATATTCAAGCACTTGAAGATGTCAGTAATGCCAGGTTGCTGCCATCTCATTAAGATGACAAACATCTGATGTTGTCACTGCGAGCCCCCCACAGCACTACGAGCACCTGTAGGCTTCTTTATAATGTTTAAAGAATTATAGATGCTCATATATAGATGTGCATGAATAGAACACCCGACTCAAACTGTAGAAAAGCACGGCGGATAAAGAAAATAGCTGCGATTTTAACTTTTGCAGAGCGCAAATGCATGCAATAAAAAGTGAAGCGTTGCAAATGCATGCATTAAAAAGTGACTGAGAACCCTCCACACTTACCATTGCGAAACCAGACAGCAGAGCTGAGGTTCGACTGGACGCTTTCAGTTTTGCTCGGCTCAAGTAGAGCTTTCTCCAGGAGAGAGCTTGCAGCGAGTGCTCGTTAAGGCTCATCGCGAAGACGATCGGAACAACTGTCCACTTGCAACCGAGCTGGCCGCGTTACTGGACAGTCTCCCGTCCCTCGAATGAATGGCAGACGGGAAGCATGCGCGCTGCAGATCGCTTCGCCCGTTTTGCCCAGAGCCGTAACAGAAAGCGAGGCACCCAGCATCAACTTAATCCCACTAGTGCAACATTGGGGCGGTGAAAAAACCGAGCTGCACTTTTTTTTTCTCGGGAAACTGCACCAGTGTTTACCCACAAGCCAATGCGGCAGAGCGATGCACACTCTATCGACTCAAAGCCTTGCGCCCTGGCACTGCGTCTTCGGCGGATGCACGCTAGGTGTGACCATTGTGTCCACTTTATGCAGTGAGGATCTTAGCTGCATAAACTGCGGGTAGATTTGTAGCAGTAGTAACCATTTGTACTGATTTTATCCTTGCACTCGTAGTGGATTATGGACAAATATAACCGGAATCTTGTCACGTAATGTAATCTAATATGATATGGGCTGCGTCGTGTTTCTAGTAGATCGTAATCGCTGGTATTTTAAGGTCAGAAGCCAATTTGCACCATGGATTTTGTTTCCTAGCTTGACCAACATGCAACGGCGAACTGCAGATATCAGCCCCGGGTGGTTAATTATTATTAATTATTATAATTATTATTATTTTAGTATTAATTGTATATCGTTTACTGAAAAAACTTTAATTACAAGCCTGGACGAACTTTACCCCTTCACCTTTCTATCGTTAAACTTTGTTGACAACAACGGGGAATAATATTGAGCGGACACGAACATATTCATTCATTCCCATACCCGCTTGTCCTACGCTGGGTCGCGGGGACACGAACATATGTATGAAGAACACACAGTAATGAAAGGCATCGTCACTCCAGAAGATGGATAGTAATAGTAATAACCCTCACTATGATCGCAGGACATTTCAACCGTGTGCCATTATTGCCCAAACAAGACATGACTTCCAAATGCACCATTTTATTTGTATATTTATTTAAACTGAAGCTGTCATATGGTTAAACACACGCATCACTATCCGTTATCAAACAGACGCGTAAACAGCAATAATACTGACAATAATCCATCCATCTTCCAACCTCTTGTCCTAGAAAGGGTCATAGGAGGGGCTGGAGCCTCATAGGCATCGCAGGACACGAGGCATGAAAACCCCAAGACGGGAGGCTATTCAAACATAATCATAACAACAATAATAATAATATGAGTAATAATAATAATTCACTCAAATTCCCCAACAAATCAAAGCAGTTCTCCTAAAGGTGCACAAACTTGTCAGTATAATCCCGGAGTTGCGAGCGGAACGGGCAGAGCGAGGCGTGCAGACGGTCGCTCCTCTCCTCGCCCGCAACAGCTGCAGCGCGTGCGTGCAAGATATCGCAGACTCGTGACCCAAAACGAAGCTTTGGTGTTTTTATGCACCTTTAAGTGCTATCTTAGAATGACTTTGCTGGAACCATTCGTCAAAACAGCTCTCCTCGATCTGGGATATACGAAGAACGTAGGATTCAACTTCTGAATAAAGATGACGCATGACGTTTGTTAACAATGTTTTGATTCTTTCGGCCGTGACGTCAGCCAGCACTACACAAAAATGGTTCCTACTTAGTTTTGATTCGGAAAGCAAAGTGTCTTCTAACTTTAAATGTGTCATTTTCGAGACAATGAGGGGCTAAACTGGTAAAGTGGCGAGAGCTCCAAAAATGGAGGCGTGTGCTGAATCTGGACGCAAACTGGTGTGTAGCTTTACGCTATCCTTTTATAGCTAGCCTCGGAGAGGGACTTAAAGTAGGAGAAATCCGTATTGTCTGAAGCATTTCGGTATTAGAAACACCATTTTACGTATCATAGGGTTCACGCTGTGATGCGAAGCTACGCTTTGTTGCATAACGTTATATACAGTTTTTAGTGCATAGGATTTGATAGAATGGAAAAATGTAATCGGGAGTCATTACAAAGAACCCGCCGATCAACAGAATATTGTATTTAACATAAGAACATGCCCTTCTGGAAGCGTCGCTCTTAGATGTTTCGCACGTCGTATCCCGCCGTATAAAAAAATGAATTATGTAACCCATCAGCGTTGAATTGCGGTGTAATGTTCAATACTTATATTATTCATGAAGACTGCAGGGCCTTCCAAGTTTCATTTATTGAAATGTATTGCATGTGAAGGTGCGTTCTAACTTAACCTGCAGCATTGGAAAAGGGGAATTATTCTACGTTTAAATCTTGATTGTGCGGAGATGCATAGCGGCACAGCATGTTGCAGTGTATACTAGTATAAATGTACAAATAAAATGCATCGAGAGAAAAAAAAGTAAAATATGATTAAAATATCCGGTCATAAAATTATCTTTGAATTTCCCAATTTTAAGTGCAAGTCCTTTTTAAGCAACAGTCAAATGTGTCTTACGCAAAAGTTCAATTTTTTGATCTAGATTTATTCTTTATTTACATAAACAGCGCTCCATCTGTAGGAGAATGTACGACGAAAATGAAGATTTGTCCGATGTGGAGGAAATTGAAGATATCAGAAGTTTTAACTTGGAAGAGAAACTTGTATGCGATTCATATAATAAAAACTACATCAGGGTGATGGATGGCAAAGGTAAATATATTTGCCCAGTTTCTTAGCTTAATTGCAGTTGGAACAGCTATTGGAAAAAAAGTGCGAGGACGCATAGCGAGACACCTCCAGTCATAATTATCTCCGCTTGGGACACTGGGTCAGGTGCAAAGACTTCTTTGTGTGTGTCCACCGTTGTTTAGCTTAATTGTTGTCCCTCATTTCGTCCTTGTTGCTTCTAACCCCTGACTCAGATGTTTTTGTAGCTTGCCGTAAAAACCAAGATCGCAGGCCAAATTTAGATTTTGACCGTTACAGTCTAAAGTCAAACCAAACTGCATGGTTGTGTGAACACTGTCTCTAAGTAACGTTTCACGATGTCATGATTTGTTTCGCAGATTTTACCTACGAATATGTGCAAAGAGAAGCTCTCAGAATTCCCCTTATTTTTAAAGCCAAAGATGGTTTGGGAATCAGGTAAACACATTTAACGATTTGGTCATAGTCTAAAATGACAAATAAACGAATCCACGTAATGCGTGTTTTGGCCTGCCATGGTGTTGCATGCCGAAAATATGTTCTGTATATTCCCTTTACTATGTTCTTTGCCCCAGAATGCCAGATCCAGATTTTACCGTCAGTGAAGTGAAAGGTCTGGTTGGTAAGTGTTTTTCCTGCAGATTTTATATTAAGCATAAGTAGCCTAATGATATGGCCCCGCGCGCGTTCTGTTTCAGTCACGATTTTCACAGTTAATTGTTACGCCGGCCTGTTGTAACGCTGTTGCTCCGAAAACTGTAAAAGGTCATTTTGGTGTTGCAGTGCTGCTACATTTGCCTAAGAGGAGCGCTTATAGTCGTGCACCGCGCGAGCACGTTCCGTGGTAACGGCGCGCAAGTGGCCGGGGCCGCGTGGGCATTCCTGTTCGCGCGGGCTCGCGCGCGGAGCCCTTCCTAATCTACAAAAAGCGGGCTTTTAATCCCGCACTACTTCATAATTCTTTTCTGTTAATGTCAGTTATTGTATTGCGTACAGTGTTGAAAGCAAGTATAAACATGGAGGGAAGCCCTTAAGGCTCCATTGGTCCCGGACGGCCGCTAGACATGAAACGCCCGAAAATAAGTCAAGTTTCCTCACTTTTATATATATATATATATATTATTTCCACCCAGTGGAACAGAAAAACGTCTACAGCTTCTACTAGATAATTTAGATTTTTTTTAAAGGTTCGTAATGAATATCGCTAAAGAGTCTTGCCTATATCAGTGTATATATAGTTTGTCATTACTTTTAGCTCATTAATGTTTAAGTACTTAATTATTATTATAAGTATTTTGTCTTGGTTTCTAGTCTCCGAAAGGTAGCTTCATTGGAAATAGCTTAAGCAAGAGGACTTAATTATTATGACAAAACCCAGTAACGAATATGTGTGGCTGGTTAAATTATATAATTCAGGCAGTAACTGGTAGTGAGCCAAGGCTGTTAATGTGCTGACCTCATATCAATGAAGGCTTCAGTCACTCGTCGTGAAATTAAACCAGAAAGTCTAGTTTTATCTGACTGAGTGCAGAGTGCTGTGGTCTTGTAATTAATAGTTTATGTGCCATTTGAATAATTGTGACAGTAGACAGCTAACCAAAGTTTCAGGTGTTTATACACAGCTGGCTTCACCTGACTAACCTGCACATGACTAATGAGAGATGTCATCTCAGGTTGAGCTGAGATCATTCATCAGCCTCTGTCTACTCCCACACCCTGTTGAGATGTGGGCGAATGGCTTTTGGAATGGAAACTGTGGTGTGTTCTGTGCCACGCAGTAGGCAGCCATGTGGGCTGTCAATTCATGCCTCGGGCAACCTGTGGCTCCGTCTCACCAGCGGCCTTCTTTTAAGGGCTGTCAAGGTGGAGCCCGGCACCATGACAAGAGTGCAAACCTCTAGTCTTCCAGGGTCAGAGTGCTGCATGTTTTTTTTTTTTTGGTCTTCATCAGTGGCTTATTTAGAATGTTTAGGAGCCAAATAGTTACTTCATTGAAGCGATTTGATGGATACTGTGGCTCTGGAGAAATAAAGCCATTTGCCTGAGGGACAGTCCAAGTTACCTATCACAGTCATAAATTAAATGTTAACACCTTTCTGGGAAGACAGAAGTCAGAATTTGCTTCTTTTTGGGTATAGCCTTTCTGTGAAATTTGCGTTTCAGTAGGAAGTGGATATTAAAGCACAAGTGCATGTGTTTTGCTAGAGTAAAGATTTACAAGTCATTCTTGTGTTCTTTAGCAACGAGTGTGTAACTGTGTCCTTGATTTGCACTTTAAAAGTAGCTAATGGATTTTCCTCATTCATAGGCTCTTGTGTCTTGTTGATGAACTGAGCCAAAAAAGTAATTTAGGACATATTTCTTCTGAAGATATATAACTTTTTTATTATTTGGAAATAAGGAGATTTATGTTGTGGGTTTAGGACTAGAGGCTTCTATGAAATATGAAGATAGCATTTATGTTTTCAGGAGTCATGGGGTGAATAGCTTGACAATGTTAGCCAATTGCTAACAAACTCACCTGTTCCCTTTGTGCAAAGAGCTGTCCAAAGAGATGATGGTAACCACAAGGTGTCAGAGCACCATAACAACATCATTCCATAGTGCTGGCAGTTAAGAGCAGAGTGGATTTTTCATCCTTTTTTAGTATAATGTTTGGGCAGATGCATGCGGCTCCATCCCCCCTTTTATATTTTACTTATTTTTGCATTTGACACCATTCTAGTTGCTTTATGGTGAATCCTCCGGTCATTTATATGAAGGTTGCATTAATTAAAAATGGAAAAATGTGATTTATCTGCACTTAATTTTGCTTTGAATATTTATTATTGGGTAGACAGCCACAGTATGTTTAACACAATTTAAAAAGCAATAAAATGAGAACCAGGCAAGTATGGGTGTTGTTTGCCATCTAGTGGCAACCTTTGGTCACTGTTGGGTATTTCTGTTGTTGCATTTGAGTCACTGTTTTGACGTTAAATGGACTATCCCTCCATCCATCCATTTTCTGTAACCACTTGTCCTTTTCAGGGTCGTGGGGCATTCAGAGCATATCTCGCATAAGACGTGCCACAGTACTGACGTGCAGCCTGTTGCAGTCCAACGTTTTTCTTAGTGTGATTAATAAAGTTAATCTTATTTTAAGGCAGCGAATAACCCAATATTAGGCACCAGCCCATCTCAGGGCACACCCACACACCATACACTCACTTCACTGTTATCATGTGCTATGAACTGTATGCACTGCTACACGGTATCTTTTTGGCTCTAATGCATGCATGCCTGTTTTTTTGCATACATGCATGTTTTCCACGCAGGCAGTCGACGAGCGGTGGATGTGATGGACGTGAGCACCCAGAAGGGCTCAGAGATGAGCATGGCTCAGTTTGTCCGCTACTATGAAACGCCGGAGGCAGAGCGGGACAAACTGTTCAACGTCATCAGTCTTGAGTTCAGCCACACCAAGCTCGAGAACCTTATTAAGAGGCCAATTGTGGTACTGTGGTGCCGTCGTACAGGGCAGCGGGAGGATGGCTGCAGATGGGCAGTGCTGCAGTCAGAATATTTATTGTCGTGGAAGGCGAAATCCTAAACATTTTTGTTCCAGTCGGGCACTGAATTTTTTTTTACTCTAATTGTCTTGATTGAATCGGTTTGATGACTTGAAACATGCTGAGATCTTAATAGTGTAATGAGAGCCAGAAAACTTTCTGGAATTGGACCTGCAGGACATAATTGAATAATTATTTAAGATTTCAGGGAGGCAATGGGTTTGAACCACCAGATATAAGTTTTGGACACCCCCATCGATATTAAATATTTATTGATGTATTGATGCCCTACACTTCCCACTTTATGCCACTGTGAAAAGCACTTCAGTCAGTTTGACCCAATTCACCTCTTTCCTGTGTTTCAGGTGGACATGGTGGACTGGGTTGATAATGTGTGGCCTCCCCACCTGAAAGAGAAGCAAACTGAGGCCACAAATGTCATTTCAGAGATGAAGTACCCAAAAGTCCAAAAGTAAGTGTTAGAAAAAGTGTTAAACACTCTTGGCCTGTTTTGCCGGTTGGTCTGGTTCATTTATGTCAAATGTACGAATGGGCAGGAGAGTTCAACAAAAATTATGGTTGATGCTTACAGGCTGGTCAATTTATTTCCATGTCACTGAGGTCAAAATGGCATCATCTTGTGATGTGCAGCTGTGGAGTGTTAGAATTCTCAAGTAAAATATAAGCTGACAATGGTCAAATTATTATGCAACTGGGCCAGAGCTAGGGCTGGGTGATATGGCGTAAAATTCATATTGCGGTATAATTTGAACCATAAACGGTATGTATAGCGGTATATAATTTGATATGTATATTTCAATATAACTGTTTTTGAATGGGTGACATACACCCATAGCAAATGCGCTGCAGCAGGAAGTTGTATTCTAAGCTGTTAAAACATTTCAAAGTAGTCATGCTGCAAAACTGCAAATTTAGGAAAAAAAATATGGAAAACCTTTAAAATAACTTTTTCGTGCTTTTATCACCAAAATATCTTCTATTAAAAATACAGGTTGCTTTTGTAAACTGTTGGTAAGCAGAAAACAATTAAGACACAGAACCAAAAGCTATAAAACTAATTAGGGTAATTAAATTAGGCTAGATGCATGACTCCATCCCTATTCGGATGAAGACCATCCAATGTTCATACTTACTTACAGCAGATTGCTCATGTTACCTCTCTTTGCAATCACTGTCGCCCGGCATGTTTTGCAGATTATGCTTTTCTGCTGAGTATCTGAGACCTTAAATCCAAACCATGTCCATATTATGGATGTTGCACCAGTCTTTGTAATGAGCTCATTCTTATTAAGAAATCGTTTACATTTAGCTTGATAGTGCTGCCGACGTTTCATTACTAATGTATACTTAGATCCATAGCGAACGGTTTTATCGACTATAACTGACATTTTATTAGATTAATCATATGTACATT